>JAODUD010000093.1:153229-179014 GCA_026784285.1 Stomatorhinus walkeri | reverse complement strand
AGAAACCAAATAGGTTTTGCTTTAAAAAAATTAAAGAAATAGTAACGCACAGTGGCTTGGACAAGTAACTTTAATTTTATTACTGGTATGGAAATAGTAACGCGTTAGATTAGTCGTTACTGGAAAAATTGGTCATATTAGAGTAACGCGCTACTAAGTAACGCGTTACTGGCATCACTGATGGTGACAGGAAGATCAAGTCCCCAGCTTTACAGTAATGGCTATGAAAACCCAGCAGATGATCGTGATCTCAACTACATTTAGCGTGCAGCAGTGTACAACCCCCCCCCCCCCCCAAAAAAAAGTCATTCCGGCTAAAGCTAGTCAGTTGATGGTAAAAGATGGATTTTAATTATTTAAGTAACTTGATATTTCAAATGTGAATTGGTTGATAATTAAAATCCATGCATGAAACTTCCAAACTCACATCTTGGATAGGACTGTGTGTGAGGGGTGGGGCCCATCCCAGGCAGTCGAGGACACATGGCAGGGGTCACCCTTGATGGGGGGTGTTATCTAGAATATGTTGTCTAAGACCCACTGGACTCTGGTCCGTGAAGACCGTGGCTGTCCTTTCAGACTGAATATTTTTGTGCCCTCTACAGGCTAATTAGGGATCTGCAGGGAGCCAAATAGAAATACAAGTATTAAAATTCAACGTGTTTAGGTTTAAAAGTTGCATTGAAGCGGTTAAATTTCACACTGCTGTATATTTTTCTCTCTTTGTTATATTTTAGATGTGTTCGTATTACAGATTTTGTGTGCATTGTATAATATTCCCAGTTTTCTACCAGACCTTATCCACAGATGATTTTATGGGGATGATACCATTATCTTTCATTCCGGGGTGGTGCAAATTAATATGGTGTTTTTGTCCTGCCCCCGTTTCCTTAGTAAACATACACTCGTCCGTCTCCACCCCCTCCTTCTCATTCCTCGCTGCATCAGAGATCATTCAGCCACATCTGTGGAAGAAGCACACCGTCACCACTTACTGTTTCCCACTAACATTTAATTAAATCCCCGGGGAAATTGTTGGTGGTAATGGATGAGGATAGGATCATCCTATATTCAGGAAAAAAGACATGAATAATGAAGTTTGCACTTCTATATCGGTGAGGTGAACTGTCGTATACCCTTGGGCCAGCTTCAGTACATATCTAAATATATAAAGAGCGGTTTTCATAAAGCACGTAAATAACTTTGGGTAAAAGCAGTGGCTAAGTATGCCATGCGAGAACAGCACTGCACTGTAGACACTGATGTTTATTATGACACACATTATACTGATACATTATTATATTATTGTTATATTACATATTATTATTGTTATATTATATTATTATTATTATATTATGTCATCATACAAACCCCCTCCATACTATCGGCAGGGAAAATGTAAAGTGCCTTGAGCAATGTAATCGTGGGAAATGTGGTACACAAATTGGATTAATGTACAACAATAAAAATGGAATAATCATACTTTACCCCAGTGGGGAAATTCTCCTTTTTGCCTACCTCATCTTGCTCTCCATCCACTGCCCCTTATATCTCTATTCTTCTGCCAGCACAAGTGGACCTAACGGCCATACTACTACTGAATACCTCAAGGGTCACGTGATGGTTTATTGGGTAGCAATACTCCCTCATGCTTCCATGTTTAGGCCAAAATAGTTGGAATTTTACTAGAGTTCTCGTATCATTTGCACTAACAACCATTTCAAAACAGATGGTAAAAAAATCAGGTGAAATGTCCTCTTCGACTGACATTTATACGTGTTGTCACAACAGAATAAGCAGCCTAATTGTGAATAATAACTTATTTAGTGTATTCCTGAATTCATGCGTCATAAGTCCTAGCTATTTCTCCAAACACTTATTACTGTGTAGACAAAAGCCCACAGGTGCACCTCTATTTGAAATAAAACCACACGTATCACTTTCCATAAACCAGGACAGTTTGAATAAACGTCCCACGAGCACTCAGTGACTGCCGCCATAGATATGCCGAATATTCCCCGCAGGGCTTAGGAGGATACCCAAACTCGACCTCCACGCAAACATCCCTGGAAGCGGTAACACACAGGGGGGCTGCTGCAGACCGGTTTAGGGTGTGAGTCATGCCTTCCGTTCTGGCTCCTTCTTTCGGACTTCGAGGGCAACACTCCATCTTCTTCCAAAGGTTACCAACTGTTTTCTCTGACCCCCCAGGGTGTTCTGTTCCCATGCACACCGTCTAATTTTACACCCAGTGTACGTTCAGTCACTCATCATGTGGCACATTTCGCGTTAAAAACAGAGGGCGATACAAGATTAGTATAATTTCTCCGCTAGTTCTTAACACTAACTTGTTAGCATAATTAGTTCAAATCAATAGCACAGTTTTAGCCGTGTTCCTAGTATAGCGGAATCACAATATTATTGGCGTTACTAATGATTTCAATATGCGCAAAACTAACCCCACTCAGACCGGAAGTCGTCCCTCTCTTCCCTAAAAGGACATTTCTACACTATCAACGTTGTCAATGTGGAATGTGCCGGAAGATACCAAGTCCGGAAAATAGTATTACTAAACTCGAGCTAAATTTTAAAATCGCGGAACTTGAAGTACTATAACTAATATGCAAAAGAATAAAAATAAAGCGTATTTGGCATGTAAAGTACAACTTGACGTATAATTACATTTAACACTTTTAAGGCCCCCTCAATCCAGAGGGTGGTTCGGTCTTGGCTTCCTGTGCGGAACTGCTCTGACTATCAGGAAGTTAGGGCGGTGGTGTAGAAGCAGCGCGGAGTTCCTCTCACTTTATTGTCGTGTTCATCAGGTATGGCTTGCCTTTCCTCGTTCGTTTTAATTTTTTTTATATATTAAAAATCATGGTAGGGTGTGGGTTTTGGTGCGTGATCGCTTTGGATTGAATACTGGAGCTGCGTTTCCGTGCTGTGCCCTGCGGTTATAGAGCGACGGCCGAGCTAGATGGGCCCAGGGACAGTGTAGGGGGGTTCCTGTCATGGTTACGAAACCATCCGTTTTAACAAGTCCTTTCGCTTAGATGGTAGGTTTTCTCTTGATCAGAATAACCGGCCAGTGGTAATGCACTGATCTTGGCCTGCCAGTTAACCCTGCAGTGAATGGGCTTCTCGTCGGTGTTGGTAGGTGTGGTACTGACGTACTTGGAATTGTTATTTGTAAAGGTCGGTATTCTTTTATGCATCTTGGAATTGTTTTTGTTGTTATGGGCTGGGCAGATCGCATTCTCCTGTATTTGCTACCGATCTGGAGAGGGTTTTTAACGTTCACAATCGGTTGTTTCACGTTTGGTTTAATCTAACATTTTAACGTTACATTCAACATCTTTTAAACTCTCTGGCTGCAAATGGAATCAAAACTGTCAATTTTCTGCATGCAGGAATGCATCCACACACCCGTTTTTCATCCACTTATCCTGGTCAGGGTTCAATTACATTTTTTTTTATGTAGCACCTTTCACAACAGTCATGCCAAGGCGTATTACATGGGTGCGTTGTGATACATTCCTACATTATTTATACCGAATAATACACCAAGCAAGGTTGTGGATAACTTTTAATCATTTACGGACCATCTCTGATAGTAAGAGTCTGGATCACATAGTAGTCTTTGTCTGGTACCAATGGGGGGGGGATAGGTTATTAGTTAAAATTAAACCAGTCAATAATGCATCACTAGGTTAAATAAAAAAGGACAACATCTACTGTTTTTTTTTTTTTGAGGTGGTGCAGAGTAGTGATGAAATGCCAAAGATAGGCTATCTGCTTATCTTTCTGTTCTGTGTCGAAGACTTTCATGTATTTGTCTTGAGTTTTTTTGGTGAGTTCTTGCTGGAATGGCTGCCGTTTGGAAAGACAGCTATTATTGTGCTGTGACTGGATTCCGAGCCTCTGGTTTACGTTGATCCACCCTATACAGACTGTAATTTTATTTATGGCTCTCTGTCAAACCAGATGCTCTGCGTCATGGTGATGGCTGTCTCCCTGACTACAGGCGATGACCAGCTGCACGCAACAGTATTACTGGTGATGAATAGAAAAGAGATTCTGCGGAGTCATATATGACAGATGCTGCAGTTATTTCGTAGACGTGTTTTGGTCTTATCGTGTCAGCCATAAACGCGGCTGATCAGCTGTTTACGTAAAATCCCGTGGCGTGAATCCTCAGCTCTCGGTTTAGCCCATTTTATCATCTGTAGTGTTCTTCCCATTTCTATAACTGCCTACAGAGGATGTAGCAAGAACTAGGGCAGCACATTCGCCTTTAATAGCGAGTGACACGCTTTTTGGAGGTCTTCCTGCAGCGTTATCAAAGCCCCGCTTGCCAGGACTAGCCGAGTCTTGCTGCTCACGCACTATTTTTGATCATCGCCTGACCCACTCTATCTGGATTAATGATTTTGGCTGAAGGAGACAGATTGTTGATGGCCTGTTTGGAAAGAGTGTGATTCTGCCTGATATTCAGAAGTCAGACTTGAGATTATCTTTAAAACAAGGGTCCCCCCCCCAATGAACAAATGTTAATTTGACACCAGCAACCCTCAGTTAAAGTTACCCACCTCTTGTTATTAGCGTGTTGAGACATGTTACCCATTAGCCAGATGATACTCTGGCTCCAAACATTCTTCAGAGCTTTTGTATGCAATAGTATTTTTTTTTAAATGAGAAATCAAAGGTATAGTAAAACAGATGTTGTCCCTCATCATCTTAACGGTTTGTTTATTGTGCTCATTAAGGTAAAGATAAAACAAAACAGCCAAAATGTCGAGCAAAAAAGCCAAAGGGAAGACCACCAAGAAGAGGCCCCAGCGTGCCACCTCCAACGTCTTCGCCATGTTCGACCAGTCCCAAATCCAGGAGTTCAAGGAGGCCTTCAACATGATCGACCAGAACCGGGATGGTTTCGTTGACAAGGAGGACCTGCATGACATGTTGGCTTCATTGGGTAGGTCCATGTGACTGATTGATAAGATTTTGAGGTCAGCATGTGCTGGTCAGCATTCAAAACTCATTATCAGTTCAAGGAACCGTTGACCTAGTTGTGCCCTGGGGGTGTTTTCTTGGCATGGGAACTGGAGAAGAACCATAAATCTTGAGAACTTTAATGCTATAAGGCAGTCCTAGCCACCCCACCCCCCCACTGTGAAAGGCGACTTCACATGACCCAAGCACTTCCAAGTACAAAACTCTAATGAATGTAGAAGCTGGGCTCCATCCACGTTTCCCACACCCTGTAGGTTAGGTGATGGCATTGTGAACCACCTTTTCTGCTTTCAGCCTAATGAAGATGGTTTGTCTCTCCAGAGTACAGATAGTTGGTGGACTTGGTCTCTCTGAGGAATTTGTAGACTGGGTGTATTGGGATATGCAGGGCAAGGGGTGATGAAATTCTCCCTATTTGTTTATGTACAGTTAAATTGCTTATTTGTTTATGTTACAGATAAATTTGCATTAACCAGTTGCACGATTTCTGTAAGACTCGTGTATAAGAAGAGCTGGAAGAAACAATTTGTCATCTGTAACTAAACCCTTGCAGAGTCCTTTGCATCCATTTAAATACCTGTTTTTAAAATCATCTTTTCACAATCCCTACCAGGAAAGAACCCTACAGATGAGTACCTGGAGGCCATGATGAACGAGGCGCCTGGCCCCATTAACTTCACAATGTTCCTCACCATGTTTGGCGAGAAGCTCAACGGCACCGACCCCGAGGATGTCATCAGGAACGCATTTGCTTGCTTTGACGAGGAGGGGACGGGTGAGTATCCCTCAGAACATGTGGCCTTAAACGCATACCTGCGGTATTGAGCAAATCATAGCAAAATACAGAGTGTTTGGTTCTGTTTGGAGGTTATTTACATTAGAATATATGGGCTTTGAGGCCAGGGGAACTGTATACAGTAGCAAGAACGTAGTGCACAAACGTAAATATAGTACAAAATGGACTGTACACTTTCTGCAAACAAATTAAAAGTGCATAGTGCACAAACAGATTATAAAATCTACAAGGAAATTGTCAAAGTCTGAAGTACTACATTGAGGTACTTCCTAAGAAAGAAAAGCATGTAACGATTTTTAATCCTGCTTCTGAGTGACACATTACAGACTGACATTTGATCAGAACAACATGCAAGAAGGAGAGGATATTGTGCCCTTGGTCACTTTTAAAATGAAGTTTATTGAGAAACTGGCAGTGTTTTTAGAATCCGTGATGATCTGACTAAGGCCAGTGGAAATGCACGTTGGCACAGCTTGCAACTGTTGAACACACCATGACAATAGATGATTAACAGTTAGGGTGTAACACAGACAGAAAAATACCAGGCACAAAATAGACGACGGGAACGAGTAAATGCATGGAATGTGATGGTTTGTGCAAGTTCTAGTGGTGCAAAGATGAACGTTAAAAGGTACAGTAACATCCCATACAAAGTGCATTTATAATGTGCAAACATATTGTGAGGGGTCTGTGCTGATAAAACTTAATTCATTCCAAGGGAGTTTTATGCCAGGGCATAATTCTTATTGTATAGATTAAACAACAGCTTAAAAATACAAAAAATAAAGACTACAATATTACAAGAAATACAAAATAAAGAATACAAGTGTATTATTCTGTAATGCATTACTAGAACGATGTGAAGGATAAAGACAAAAGGATAGAGAGATGAGGTATGTAACTGAAGTGAGAGTGTGCATGTGCTAATGGCCTAAAAAGGGTGTTTAATGTCCAAAAAAGAGGATTGTGTTTGTGCAAAATAATGAACAATCGAGACAATGAACGCAAATAAAAACAATGTCCAAAAACTTTTTGGAGGTAATGGTGGTGATGCTTGCTAGATCCAAAAGTCCCAAAAACTTCCCCTGAAGCGGGGGGGTATTGATCAGCTGACGTTGAGAGTCTTTCTATTCCATAGGTTTCATCCAGGAGGATTACCTGAGGGAGCTTCTGACGACCATGGGCGATCGGTTCACGGATGAGGAGGTGGACGAGCTCTTCCGCGAGGCGCCGATTGACAAGAAGAGCAACTTCAACTACGTGGAGTTCACCCGCATCCTTAAGCACGGGGCTAAAGACAAGGACGACTAGATGGCCCCCACCCACCCCCAAATACCTGGAGACCTCCTCGCTCAACTTCTGCACCACGTTCAGTCTTTTTTAACGAGTTAGATCGTTCTGTTGACTGCCTTAGCGATAAAGCCAGACTGCATATACCACACGGCGCAACCATTTGATTTATTACCAGATATCTGAACCTCAGAAATCAGTCGTAGCAGATGTGCTCATCAGTCATAAATATCCGTTTTGACCCCGCAGAAGGTCGTGTGTATCCCTGTGGCGTGAAAAATCGCTATTAAAAATGTAAAAGCAACGGAAAATTCATCCACGAAACACCCTTGTTAATTTAAAGGTCTGACTTAGCTGGATTTTTACATTTTGTAAGCTGATACTTTTGAAATAAAGTTCTCTATCAACTTGTTTTTTGTGTTTTTGTCTGAACATCTGTTGTGATGTAGGGAGATAACAGCCCTGCTTTGCTAAAAACCTGCCCCAAACAGATGGTATTATTCTTCAAACCCCTGTGAAATGCTGTTATGAAGATCTCCTTTGTGACTATCAACATGTACTATCAAGTTGTAAAAAGGAAAATCCCTAACTGCTGTTTTTTTGGTAATGAGTTTAAGCTTAAACTTTGGCGTCAATTTTTTTCTTGTGTCTCCATGTAATAGAGAAGTAACCTGTGTGTGTGCAACCATGATGTGGAAAATTAAACGATATCTGCATCAATATCTTCGTATAAAATCATTCGAGCGCAACAGAGAAACAAAACATGCGAACTACGTTTCAATTTTCTCTAGACCAACAAAAAGGACACAATGTTAATTATGGGGCACTCATACCAAGTACTATTAGAGTGATCACACGTCATTTTTGTAGGACCTGTCCTCTTTTTTGGGATCTAAAAAAACGCTGAAATGTCAAGGATTTCGCTTTGTCATGCTGACGTTTTTTCCTTACAGTAGGAATACTTTCTGCATGTATATTTTTGTTGCTTATAAGCCCCCCCAGTATCCTCTTGTTTGCAGTGCAAAATACGTACGGTCACCCTATTTACGTAAAGCTCTTCTGCCTCGTCTATGGAAAACCAGTTCATGCAGACATAACCCCACTGTATGTGTTTTTAACATAACTGGGATACTAAACCCAGGTGCACAACATGTCTATGCTTGGATATATCCGCCTTGGGTTCCTCGTGTTGGGATATATCTACTATACATCCGTTTTGGAATATATCTATTGTATATAACGCCTATAACTGGATACCTCTCTAAATACGCCACTCATTACGCAACCACGCCCCCTGCGCGTCATCACGCTCCCGGAAGTGAAACCGCGGTTGTCATCTGTAGCTGTGGAGCCATGCCGGATCCGTAACATGCTTTCAGAAAGGTAGTATGAAGGTTTTTACTTGAACTGTGGATATGTTATCTGAATAAGTATATTAGGAAGACCTGTATAAAAAAACACTAATCAAAATAGTCGGCTGTTTCAGCCAGTCTATAATTAATATACTAGTCAGATACCTAGCAGTGGCATTAATTTTCCAAGGGCAAATCGGACCGGTTTGTTTTTATCCATTCCTAAAACCTTTAAGGTTCGCTTCTTACCCGAAACCCAAGCAACACAATAAAATGACGTGACAAACAGATTTTTCGAATTGTTTAGAAGCCTAGAAGACGTGAAATTTCGAAAACATGTACTTAAGAGGGTCGGTGCTGTCTCCTGTTTTGTAGGCTCCGAGTCCAGGTGAGCTTCCCTGTTGCGTCATGGCTTTAAAGTTGATTCGGGCTGTGACGAGGAGTCTGGTGCCGAGGAGCCGAGGTCTTCATGCTTTTCACGGGGCAGCATCGTTCTCCCGGAGTCCCATCGAGCCCTGGGTGCAAACCGCATGCTTCGCTTGTCCCCAGACTGTCTGGAATAGGAGGGTTTGCCACCCTCTCCCGTTTGACAGTGGGAGAGCACACCTTTCCACCGTCATCAGGGACCCAGTGACGTTCAGCTTCGGGTCCGTGTGTCTCCATGGCGACTCCATGCCTCGGTTTCTACTCACGCAGCTGCACCGACCCGCTGAGGAAGACGAGCGGACTTTTTCAGACGGGCTCCGGGACTGCAGCTCCTCAAAGCAGGTCCTGCGTCTCCTGCAGTCAGCTGAGGTGATGTCAGACACCATGGCGGCTGCGGCCTTGCACCGCATCGCGGACCTCGAGCTGGGGGAGGGCGGCCTAAGGGACGCGGAGGTACTTCAAAACGACGTGGTCCGGGCTCTCTGCTTCCAGCTGGAGCAGGAGTCCCGGCGGCTCACCGAAGCCGGACTGGTGTCCGCCTTGCTAGCCTGCACGCGCCTTTACGTGGATCCCTGGAGCACGCTGGTGGTGCGACTGGTGTCCGAGAGCCAGGAGCGGCTAGACCGGGACAGGTTCTCCGTAGCACAGCTGTGTAGCCTCGGAGAAGCGCTGTTGGCCCTGGAAGGGCCTGGATGTGGGATGTTACAGCAGGTGATGGATCAGGTGCGACTTCGATCCCCAGCAAGCTGGAGCCTGGATGAGCTAGCTGCCGTCTATGGCTTGCTCCAGACCGGAGCAGGAGAAGGTGGCCGCTACCAGGAACTCTTGAACACCATGAACACCCACGCCGTGTCTGTCGCTAGCCGGCTCGGCCCGGCTGCCATCAGCCGGGTCTTGATCGCCCTGGTGGCCCTGGACCAGACACAGGCCATGCCACTGGTGATTAACCTTTGCAAACACTCGGTGCGGCACATGGCCGGCTTCTCGGACAGCGAGCTGGCAGCGGTGCTGGCGGCCCTCGTGCACTTTGGCCATAGCGACCGCTTCTTTGTGGAGGCGCTGGAGAGGCGTGTCACGGCGACGGCCTTTGAGTCACATCCAGAGACCATCTCCAGGGTGATGCAGTACCTCGCTCGCCGGAACGTCCTCTCACCGGCCATCTTCGACCTGGTGGCTGAGAGCTTCGTGTACCGGGCGGATAGCTACAGTACCAGCCAGGTTGCCCGGCAGATCATGCCCTTCGGGAAGTTGGCGTACCTCCCACCCAATGCGGGCGTCCTCTTCCGGAAGGTGGAGGCCATCTTGCACTCGCGCTTCTCGCAGTTCCAGCCGCGCACGGTGCTCAACCTCCTGCACTCGTGCACTTTGGCCGAGAGGTTCCCCCTCAACTTTGTGGCCAAGGTTTTCAACCCATATTTCCTCCAACAGCTTCAAGGTAAAGTCTTCCTCGGCGGCTCACGGACGACTCCGTTGGCTGGGCGCTATGACTTACAGGCTGGTCAAAATGAAAAACGGGCTGTCTGTCTTTCTTTCATTATCTTTAACAATTTTTGAGATATGATCTGAAGAGTAGGAATCTCACTTTCATTTCCCAGGTTTTGGTATCTCCTGAAACTTTTTCAAGCTTCATTTTGGTTTATTTTGTTTTATTTTGTTTTTTTTTGAAGTATCTGGGAAAAAAACTGAGTGTGATATATATGTATGCTGAAAATTCATTGCATTTCCATGATTTATGTGCAATTTTTGAACAAAATGACAAGGCATGGATTGACAAAAAGTCATATTTTATTTTTGTGAATAAATGATCTAAATGTGATCTTTCTGTACATAGAAATGGTAAGTTGAATCTGTAAGTCTTTTGTGCCGGTTTTTGCACCAACTGGTACAAAGTTTGAGGGTAACCTCGACGTTTTACCTGCCCGTTTGTTTCAATCTGTTTCAGAACAAGGCACGGGAATAGATAGGGTCGTACTTTCACAGCTGACGCAGCTCTACATGACCGTTAAGCTGGAGTGTCCCTTCTACCAGGCAAGCATCTTGTTCATCAGAAGGCCATTTTCTGGCTGTTCTGAGCTGTTTCCACTCTTACCTGGCATCTTCCCTGCTGGGATTCTCCATCTCTTTGTAGGGACCAAGCCTTCATCGGAAGTACCGTGTGAAGTCCTTCCTCATGCCTGGCCGGTCCCTGGAGACTCCCGTGGAGGGACACCTCTACAACTCGGTCAAAGCTGGCCTGATCGACCTGCTGGGGGCCCGGGCCTACTTCGCGTCCCGTGTCCTGACACCATACTGCTACACATTAGGTGAGATGCTCCACTTTCTGGCTTTGAAGTCCTCTGTATAGATTAGCGAATGATCGCCAAGGTCTCAGAACTAAACCAAACTTGGTTTTGGTACTGGGTTTTTGGGAGTTTTTGTAAGCTGCTATGAGGAAATTTAAGGTGAAGTTGACCAATATTTTAGATGAATAATACTGAGAAAGTGTTGCATTTCAACAGATAGCTTCAGGGTACTTTTTGAAAGAAATAATGACAAGGCATAGGTAGGCAAAAAGAGTAAGAAATATCCTTTATTTTGTGAAAAGAAACTATTTAAATGCAAAGGTGGAAATTTCAGGTCCAGAAAGTTTTAACCAAACATTTGAGCATAAAGACTCATAGTAATAATCAAAATCTTGATTTTTACGTTCTGGACCTGAAATTTCTGGACAGAGAAATGCTAAGTTGAGTTTGAAGCGTTTTGGTCTGTTTATACTTTCCTCCAGCTCTTTGATGTATGAAGATGACTGGTGTGAATGAATGGGTGTTTTCCCTTGGTACAGATGTGGAGATAAAGCTCGATGAGGAAGGATATGTCTTACCAGCCAGCAATCTTGAGGACGTCTTTAAGAAGTATGAACCTTTCTCTTGTGAATTGTTGAATTGTCTTGTTAACTTTATTTTAACTATACTATTACGGCATTGTTTTTCTAAAGAAAATTCAAAGGTCTTTTGCATTTGATATAACTTGTCAGAATATTATTAGCTGATCATTTTTCGGGAGAACATTTTGAGTCAAACTCATTTGACGCCCAGCATATGATTCTTAGGAGATATTCAGGTATATGTTCTTGGTGTTCATCTTCAGGATAGCTGTGTGCATTGATGGTCCGAAGCGCTTCACCACAAACATGAGGAGGCTGCTTGGCAAAGAGGCCATTAAACAGAGGCACCTGAGGCTTCTGGGATATGAAGTTGTACAGGTATGCAGTGGGCCCTTATGTGGAATGCAGAATTATTAAGGTGCCAGTCTGGCTCTGGGGCTTAAATGATCAGATGCCATTAGTTCTAAATACATGTGTTGAAATTTTATTGCTACTGCATGCTATGGAGCCTAATAGCTCCTTGCCAGGGAAATCATGGAATGTTGCTGCTGTCTGAGTGCAGGCTTTAGTATTCATTTATACCCAGATATTTTTGTGGGGCTTTGTTTGCAGGTTCCATTCTATGAGTTTGAGAAGCTGACCAGTAAGGCAGAGGTGGTGGAATACCTGCATAAAAAAATCTTCCCTCACAGCTACAGGCTGAACTGGTGACGTGCTGGTGATGGGGAGTGAATGGGGGATAACTACACCAAATAGACGTGAAACAGGATAAGCGTCCAGCGTCTCATCAGTGGTTATTGTATGCACTCAGCTTGGACAGATTTACCCCCCCCCCTCAGAGCAGATGGTCTGTGAGTCCCCGAGGATGGGCTGAGAAACACTCAACATTGACCATCTTTATAAACAGCAAAGCACTTAAGGTAGTTTGTTGGAATTTTAATCACATTATATTTAGAGGTGTGATTCTTTCTCATGAATTACCAGGGTCTGATTCACCCGATTGTGTTTTACCTGTGTATTTGTGAGATGTTAGCAGAAATGTATAGTCCAGATCCAGAAAGTAAAAATCCAGGCCAAGATTTTGTTTTAGCCAACCAGTTGAGTACTCTGTGACTGAGACTCTGTATACACAACCGGTGGATTGAAACAAAATCTTGGCCTGGATTTTTACTTTCTGGACCGATACGATCCACCTCTAGATGTAAATAACTCTACCTTGGCCTAGGGGAATTCCCCTAGTATGGTCCCGATATGAAGACAAGGAGTGCAGTCATACCTAAAGAGTTTATTTCGAAAACCACACAGAGACATGACATCTTGAAGGTGGCAGAGATAAATGTTTGTACTGAGTTGCATGGTTTGCGTGTAAGACTGAACACTTGAATGTTTTTCTGCTTTTATGAAGATTAAAATGCCTACCAAAGTGGGGGGAATAAAATGGTATAGAGACAAGTCGCTTAAAAATCCACGAAGGTGTCGAGTTTCGCCTCATTTTCCCACCGCATTTCGGTTCAAAAACTTGACAGTGGTTCTCATCCTGGTTCCCAGTGAGAAACATGTTTATCCATTTTCCCCAAATTAGGTTTACAGGAATTAATCAGTTCACACTAACAGGAAGGTTTGCTAATTTTCCCTTAAAATAACCATACAGAGGTAATGTTCATCATTATTAAAAATTCACTTGGATTGCAAAATGGATCATGAACAAGGAGCCAACTTGACGAATTTGAAAGCCAGTCTGTGCCTTGACCTGAGGTACATAAGTGAACCAGATCATTTTATAGTGGGAACGTTCTTCCTTATACAGAAACTTAGCTACAGTACTTCTTGTATAGGTTACATAAAAAAAGAAATCTGAGTACACAGTGGGACCTGAAATTTAAGGTGTAACACAGGGATTACTAAGTTTAGGAGCACACAGAAAATGATTACAAAGCTCCTTAAGACCCGCTTGCACCTGAAGATGGGAGGAGGAGTGGACAGCACCAAGGTGGACGACTTCAGAAGTGGCGTAGAGTATCCAACAAGGAACACACTTCAAAGAATCAAATCCCTGATTTAGACTAAATCAAACTGCGATATCACAGCAGTTCCTGATGTTTGTTGTTGTGGTAACAAGTCCAGTTTAATTCATGACAGATAAATAGGTTGCTCCAGAGGCGGAGCACAGTGCAGGTCTACGGGCCGCTCACAGAGCGGTGTGCTATTTACACAGAAAGCCCGATCCGGCCTAGTCCACCAATGCTAGGTTCTTGGACTGGATTTTTGCAAGATGTTCAGAAATTCCAGCTTCGATTCTGTCACACTGGGCAAGACAGGTCTGAAAAGAGACAGGAGGCACTGAAACACACGTCATCCCAGTATCTCTCCAGCATCCTTAATTAATGCTTAAGTCGGACTGCTTTACTAGTAAAACCAGTGGCCTGTACTATGAAGCAGGGTTACTGGCTTATCGGGGTAACTTGTTGGATTTAAGATACCACAGTTTAAATGAACTAAATATTTTCTCACTTACATTTTGCCCAGACTACCTTAAATCCGACAAGTTACCCCGGTAACCCACTTCGTAGGACAGGCCATGGGTCACACTGAAACTGGCCTTACTGGTGCTGGATTACCTGCACGGTTTTAATCAAGCCTTTTTTCTTCATCCTGCTATCGCTGAAATTCTCAGGTAAGCTCTGAAAAACATAAGAATTTTTTTTTTTATCCTGAAAGGACATCCGTGTGTGCATAAATATGGCTCTGTCTGAAAGCACCAGAACACATACAAGCGACATCTGCACTTATTTAGCAGACGCTTTAGTTCAAAGCAACAGACAGGTAGGGTAAGGCAGTTAGAGTTAAGGGCCTTGCTCAAGGGCCCAGTGATTACTTTGTCAACCATGGGACTTGAATCCGCAAGTCAGGAACAGATCCCAAACTTACTGAGCCACACAAAGCTATGCGACATATGGGTGGAGCCCAGGTTCACGCATACCATGGAGTCCATCTGCTCCAGGATCTTCATGAATTGCTCAGCTGCCCCCTTCACCCTCTGATCCAACTTGTTCAAAGCTTCTGCTTGTAGGTCCTTTGCTAAGAAACCCTGTATGATTCACCGATATCATGTAAGGGTTAGGGAGAATCATGTATGTATACAGTCAAGTTCTTTCCACTGTGTCTTTAAGGAAAATGGAACTAAGGGATGCAGATGGGCCTCAAGTCTCACAAAATATGCAACCTGCTGTTCTTTTAAATTAATTTTTACAACCAAGTGCATTGTGGGTTAAATCCAGGAACTGATTGGCAGAATGTGACATCTGATTGGTCAGTCTTTGAAGTCACAAAATGGTTAATACATTTTTCAAACCCGTCAATTCCCCGTCCACTTTGTCCAGCTTCTTAGCCGTCTGCTCAACAGACTTCTCGATATCTTTCAGCTTCTTCAGCTCTGCTTCTTCCTCTGGACTATTCTACGCGAAGAAACTGATGTTAAAAATATCACAGTATTCGAAACTGAAGAACACTTAGTTTACACAGACAAGTGTTTTAATTGGCATGTAAGATGTCCATGCCATTTCCGTATTAGCTAATGGACAATTCGCCGCAATCGAGAGGGTTGTTTTCCGCATACCGCGTATTTACACGAAATATAAACTCCCTTACCCTCTTCCCTATCATCATGATCTTAGCGCCTTCTTTCACCCCAAAGCTGGTCAGGGTTTGGTCCATTTCCTTTAATGACCTCCCTGCATAATAGGAGGACAATGCTTGTTAAAATCGACTCTTCCTAAATGCTCTATATATGTACGTATTTTGGGACACGCTGGCAGTGAACGTAATATGCCGGAGTAAAATACTGAAATAACAACAAAGATAAGATCTTTGGTACCCGGAAAAAAGCGTCATCCCGGACGATTCCTCTGGTGCATATTCCCGGCAGTGTAATTTACTTATGGATATTAAAAACAGTAATTGACTATATGCATCCACATTATAATTTTCTAAACAACATTTGGAGCATACTGAGACATCAAAGACGGCAGCACGGGAAACATCAGTTCTGTAAAGATGTATCACGGAAAGTTAGCAGTGGATTCGATATTCACCAGACTTTCACAGATCGTCTCTGTATTTACTCTATTAAAGTATTATAAAAACTCCACAATCACACATTTGTGTGTTTGTGAAATTGCACGCACACCTTGGTTATTCGATCACTACAGCTAATAAATTGAGAAAATGCAAAATAATGCAGCTCCTTGTTGTGAATTAACGCGTTCGCTTGGCTTATGACTGTCCGCAACGTTTCAAAATAAAAGTCCCAAATGGAAAAATAAGAAATTTCTTAACGGTTATGACTATTCCAATGTGTTACATACACGAAATCATAATCACAATCTCATACATGGCCCACTAACACTTGCAAAACTGTAAATAATGGTTTAAGCCAACATCCATTATTTTTCTATACAGGTGGACATAGGGCATCCTAAATTTCAACTTGTGGTCAAATATCCTGTACGTCAGCACTTAAACCTTTAGGTGATTTGTGAAATTAAATCATGTCCATTGTTCTCTATGTAAGGTGGTGCTTATACCATAATGTAGTTTATTTGGCTTTTGAGCATTAGGATGCCCTATATTCAAATACATAGGAAAATAATGTCTGTTAGCTTAAACCATTATTTACATGTTACTGGGCTCAGTATGTGCTTGTGATTTCGTGTAAGTATGTAACACATTGGAATGGAGTTTTAAAGTGTTGAATGTCTTCTGTCGTAAACGTTAACGAAATTCTTTGTTTTTCCATTTGAGACCTCTATTTTGAAACGTTGCGGACTGTCAAAAGCCAAGCGAACGCGTTAATTCGCAACAGGAGCTGCATTATTTTGCATTTTCACAATTTATTGGATGAAGTAATCGAATAACCAAGGTGTGCATGTAATTTCACAAACACACTGATTTGTGAATGTCCTTGTTTTTGTAATATTTTAATAGAGTAAATACAGAGAGAATCTGTGAATGTCTGGCGGATATCGAACCCACTGCTAAGTTTACTCCGGTAAATGGGAAATAGTTTTCTCGACAGTTGCCGGCGGAGCACCTTTGAAGATGAGCTTTTGGGAAGCGACCGGCACACCGGTCACACGGGCCACTTCCTCGGCCAGATCCCGCAGCAGCGGCTCTGCTCCGGCCGGCGCCGGCAGGGCGACGCTGTGCTTGACGCTGGCTGGAAGGGCGCATATGTCAGCTTTGGTGACTTTACCAACTCCCTTCAAAACATATACATATATTTGCAATCGGATACGTTAATTTCCAATGCAGAGGCGCGAAGCAGAAGAGAGTATTACCGTATGCCACGGTGACCGTAAGCGTGGGTTCAGCCATGTCTGCGATCCGTCTGCAGGAGGACTAGTTAGAGATGCTTCCTGGTTAAACAGGAAATCACCCTCCCCACAGTCAAAATATTAATAACATTAAATGCCGCTCACGCCAGCTTTACAATGCCGGGTTATGCCCTCATAAATGATACATATTGTTGGATATACAATTATAACAATATGTAATTATATAGCCTATAGGCCCAAAGGCTAGTTGAATAACAAACAAGTTACAAAAATCACAGAACAATGTGAATACGATAACAGCCATTTTTCTTATTTGTGTTAACAACTTGAAACATGTTACATTTTAAGCATCTTATCCACACGTCTTACACTATAAATGATTTTTTAAATTAAAATTTCATTATACCAAGTGAACAATAACATTGAAATTAATCTTTTTAACGAACAATTCGTTTTTTTTAAGTCTTTCTGCTTGAAGGCATTATTTAGCAATATTCTCATTTGTCACCCGAAGAGTGGATTTAAATTCAAGATGTCCTGCTCACTGCTGACATTTATGCTGTTGTTATTTGACCCCACAATACGATCATTCAGTCATTACATTAGTAATGTGTTATCTTTATGAAGTTAAAACTTTTGTGCTGCTGTAATTAATAAATTAAGTTTTAATGTTTTTAATAACGAGAAGGGCCGCGTTCGATTACTGTTTTATGTGCATGTATACATATAATTAATGTGTAATGTGACTTTAGATGTAGCAATTGTAATTTGCCAAAGGCACCGCAATTTGCTCAGAAACCACCATTAAACACTACAATGACCATAATCCTACAGGCACGCATGTAAACTCACTCAGAATCACGTGACCCCAATTCATTGCCGGAGGATCATTTTGAAGGAGGTATAATATCTACTTATCTACTGTATGACTGTGCCACGGGTATTACGTAACATTAATTGCACTATATTAAATTTGTATTCGGCAGCATATCATATCCTCCATTAAACTACAACATAATAGAGACGTATGATGGAAATTTCACCGCACCACTTACCATGATGTGTTAATTTAAAACAGCGGTTTTCAACTGGTTTATATTCAGGAGCCAGATTATTGCTGGTTCCTGGTTCAGTAAAGCACGAGCCAAGGTTGTCAACCAAGTTGGTGGTGCCATTTAAGAGCTAAATAAACCTAATACACACACGCACACTTCATGACCCACTAATAGTCTAATGACCTACTTTTTAGGTTGGCCCAACCAGGTGACAATGACATATGATATTCCAGTGGTTAAGTATTTTCCTTTTTAATGGTTGCATCTACACATTATAGCTAGTCAGTTGAATTATTAGCACCGTATTTTAGATTATATATACATTTCAGAAGTTTAGGTTATATCTTTCATGATATACAATACTATATATCACCTCGATTCTAGAAGGTGGTTTTAAACTAAAATCTTTAAAAGCTAAACATCTAACAAAAAAAATAAATTGTCAACATTTCATAGTACATTCCTAAAAAAATAAAACTGAACTCTGATTATTTTAAGACCAAGAAAGGACTGAATCTAAATTACCTCCAAACATTTCTTTAAAACATAATTTATTGATTTTCATACAAGCCATAGTGTTATCTACAGGGTTACGGCAGCCTACTATAAAAAATTCAAACATCAAAAAAAAAAAGTTATGCCTGACAGATAAATCACACCTTCTAACTTGACATCAGTTGAAAGAAGTTGATTTGAAAATGCGGATTTATTAGCATTCAATTTCAAACAGCAAAGTTACACTGGAACGGTGGAGAAATTTCGCTTTGAAACAAAAAGAAAATGTGACAAGGCTGCCAACTCAGATTCAAAATCAATAGCAGTTATTAGTGAATTATAAAGTCGTATTTTACATATAAAAATTATTTTTGAACGATGTTTTTTTTTTCTTAGGTGGCAGGGATCTGTGGTAGCCCAAATTCATCCACGAGGACACCATCCTGAAAGAGAGGAGAAAACAAATGTATTCCTCCGAGGCTGAAGCGCAAAAGAACCCTGTGCACAGATTATGACTGGAATTGACAGAGGAAAATCACAGCAAACGCCACAGGGGACGTCAAGCAGAGGAGGCTGGTTCCTTGGAGAAAATCCACAGTGGAGCTCTGGAGGAAAACAGTTAACCTATAATCGCATCCTGACCTCACAATGCCAGGGTAAGGGGTTCAAATCCCACGCTGGGCTCCACTGCCAATTGGCAGGTGGTTCTACAGCCTCAAATCGAGGACAGTGAGGCTTAACAGCTTTTTTTTTTTATCCCCAGACCACAGTCTATTTTACTGCTGAGCAGTCTGGGCCCTCACAGTCTAAAACTGGATCAAGTAAAAGGACTAATATCCCCAGAGTCAAAACTCAGAAACTAAAATGTATTTATTTCTTGCATTATTCCGTTCATTCAACTCCAGGCCAAATTTGCACAATCGTCAACAATCAGGAGATTAAAGTTTTCTTTTGTTTAGCTTAATGTCCATGTTTTAAAATGTCCTGTTTGTATTTCTCAGAATTTATATTCTATCTATTACTTCTCATTTGCATTACGGCCAATAACAGCGAGAGTGTATGAATCATGCATCATGTGTCTTAAGTTGACAATAAAGATTTGTTGAGTTTGAACTGGCTTAAACGTTAAAACCCAAAAGCAGGCGAGGCCCTCGCTGCAGGCGGATCACGACAAATGGGACCTTTACCTTGTTCGTCCTGCTGTCGCTGGGAACCCCCTCGGGGATGGCGGGCGCTGAGGCAGCCTCATCCAGGTATGATGTGTCTTCATCCAGCAGGAGTTCATCTCCCAGGGCATCCAGTTCTGAGCATTCGAACACGGTGGAATTACAGCCACGCTCTTACCCAGAGGTGACGACACATGCCGCCCCCGGAGCTCACACTCACCCGCCTCCAGATCGTCCTCGTCGATCTCCGGCATCCCGTAGCTGCGGCTCAAAGCTTCCTGGACCTCGCTGGCATCCTCCATCATATCTTCCAGCTGATCCTGCAGATCCTGTCAGCAGACACCCACCATGGTTGGTCACGATGACCCAAAACCGTGACCTGACGTTTGTTGCACACTGAACAATAAAACACTACACAACCAACATCACGAATAACACAACAATATAAGACTACTGATGACACACTACCTCATCCATCCACCCGTTAAACATTAAATACTGCTTTATGTATGTAGTGTATCTACAAACAGCAGTGCAACACTTTCATATACCTATAGACACCATATATATTTTAGGGTTGACACTAAAAATCAAGTAATCTACTTTTCTCACGCATCTGCCGTGATACTCACACTTCCACACTCTCAAACAAGAATTCTTACAGCAAACCTATATTATTCCATTATAAACCTAAAGCTACAATTAAAGCATTGGGGTAGTTTACAAGCCCTACAGAATATTTACAAAGTAACCAAACTGTTACATACATGTAAATATGAGCACAGATTTGTCTCAAATTGAAAATCTCATGCCAGCCAGCTGACCAAAGTTGGCAACCCGAAGTTGTGTAAAATGATGCAGCTACCTTCGTTTTAACAGTGATTATTTTGACATAGAGGAATCACAGAAAGTTAATGGAATAATTTCAATTAACAAGATGAGAGGGTAAGTAGCTCGTATCTATGGTTAACCTAGCATTACTGATTTCCCCAGATGTCTCCTTGTAAGATATTCTTGCATTGCAGTCATTCTGTGGTGATATTTAAGTTATGTTTCAATTCCTGCCACAATGCTGAGCGATAAAAAAAGGAAAATTTTATTTGATGCCTTTTAGTAATCAAGTTAAATCACGTAACTGACAGCTCTAATATATTTACATGGTTATTTACAACCAATTTCTGTTAGAGCTTATTTATTGATAATATCCTGAGTGAGCACCCACATAAACATTTAAGTTTATAGTTTCTTTAGAATATATTTACTATATTGATTGTTATCTTTTGTTGTGTAAATCACATGCACAATCACAAAGAAAAATCCATGATTAAAGACGAACAAACACACTTATTGAACAAGACGCACACCTCAATCTGGTCAATCTTGACATTCTTGTATGCCTTCTTCATTTCCTTGGCACCGATCTTCATGGCTTCCACCTACAAAGAAGTGTGCCACATAGTGGTGGGAGGTATTAAGCAACCTTATACAAAATCTCAGTTTAAAATTAACTAAGCCGAAAGGAATCTGTTCTCTGACAGATGTACTTACGGTTGTTTTCGTGTCCTTCAGTGTCTGGATCGTATAATTCGCCTGCTCCATGTTAAACGACTGCTGGGCCAAGTTATCTCTCTGGCCTTCGTACCTGCGCACAGAAAATGACAAGAGGTCCAGGGGCTGTTCTGGGGTTCCACTTTACTTTTCCTCTTTTCTGCCTCATCCTTTCCCACAATGCACTGCTCTGCATCTGTTGACCCAACTTGCACCAACACCGACAACTTACTTGACACACTGCATTGGCAGATGATAAGTTCTAATTGGCTATAGGTTATTTTGAGTAAATTTCATCATTGTTTTTTGTTTTGTAAATATTGCAATACTAATTGAAAATATTTTAAATACTGCAATGTGATACTGTTCAGCCCGATTTTAAATTATTTCACCATTCTCTTTAATTTTTTTTGCTAATAATTTTATTCCCTAAAAGCATGATCATATACAGTCACTGGATCTTAAAATGTTAATCCATAGCAGAAATGTTATCATTTATAGATTTGTAAAAAGTTTGTTTTAAAAAAATTCTTAAAGACAATTTAACATAGATGAATGCTGATGTGTGAATGTTTCATCTCCTTCCACCAGGAAGTTTTTAAATGATACACCAATAAAAAGAGAGACGAACTAAAGACGACTCACATTCTCTTCTGCTTCAGGACCCTCAACGCCTTCTGCTTCACCATGTTCTACCAAAGAAAGACATTGCATCATTAAGCACACTGAGTCTTTGGGCACAATGGATCTACTAAGACAGTAAGTTAATCAGTCCTGCAGCCTATGGGTATATAAACCGTAACAGCTTAAAAGAGAATTCAGATTAAATTCTGAATTTGCTGGAAAGTCATGAAGGACTAGATGTTTAAAAATTACTATTTCAAGTTGCACTTTTTAGTGCTACATGTACTTAGAGGAAGACTGAAATTCTAATTCTGTAGGCCCATGGGGGCAGGGGTAACACTGGAGAATTTAGGCTCCAAAAAAGCATATCAAATTTGGCCTCCAGCCCAGGCAAATTCTTTAAGGCCCCTATTACTTAGAGGCCCTTGGAATCATCCTAAAATTACCTCACATTTATGGTGTCCCTAAAATAAACAGCAGTGCAGTACAGGGCAAGATGGTTCAAGACAGCATTCAAATCTATACAGCAAAACGTATGGTTATGGAATAAATTAAACCATTGTCGAAATTTCCATCGGTGCAAAAGTCGAGTAATGTGTTTATGCCGTAAGCCCCCTGCTCTACTGCATTAAAGCCTCACGGGGCGTCTTTACCTTGGATGGACCCTCCCTCATCTTCTTCATCTGGTCCTTGTACTTGACCAGCTCCGCGTCTAGCCGGGCGATCTTCTTGTCGATCGACTCCGCCCTGGAGTCCACCTGACATGGGTGCCACATAGAGGGGCCGGCTCACGGATCCAGGAAAGAAGTAAATGCCATTCTGTATACCCCAGGAAATCCAGTTCCCAAAATCTAACATGCATTTTTGATTATTGCTGAAATGCGGTGTATAAAAACTTTACGTTAAACAGCGACCCTATCAATCCCATCGAATTGTGCCGGTGCAAAATACGGGATTCTCAAAAACCCACCGTATTTATTTGTAATCCGTAAACAAAATTCATATGGTGGACAATATGTTTTCATCTGTTTTGTTTTGCTTACCCGATTAGTGTTAAATGGGCTTTTAATCGTACTTACGTTTCCTATACAGTCGGTGAGGTTTGGCGGAGGCCCTTTCGCCTTTCCCCGACCGAAAATACGATTCATCTTTGATGATGCTTAACTATCTGCCTTGGGCGAGAAAATAACAGTAATACAGTAACTGTTCACGGCGGACACAGGAATGAAAACGCTGCAAAACACCCGGAAGAAGCTTATAGGTGACGAGTGATGACGGGGGACGACGGCGGTCACGTGGCCAGAGTTCCGGAACTCACTACTGCCCCATCCGGTCAAGGAAGGAAAGGATCGTGCGCGCAATATTTTGTCCATCCATCTGTCTGTCCGCTCGTTGACCATACATCCATCGATCGATCCATCGATCAATTTACTTCTCCTAGCCAGAGTTATGGAAGACATGAAGCTTATCCCAAGCAGCACGAGGAACAAGGCTGGGGTTGCACCCTGGATGAACTGATAACATCTAATAAACATTATAATTGAGGTCCTCCAGTTTTCTCCTGCAGTCCAAAGACATACAGTCACATGGATTAGCGTCCCTAAATTCCCCACGGTGTATGCCTGTGTGTGACTGTGTGCCCTGCAATGAATTGGGTGTTTCTCTGCAGTGCTACCAGAAACTTCTTTTGAAGATATCTATTAGGATTCTATTACAATATCACTTCTGGTATTTTTTTAGGTGGGATTTAAACCCCTAGTCCTGGAGTTGGGAGTCAACAGTCTGACCCATCAATCCTCAGATTAAAGTTGAATCAAAACAACAACTGATTAAAAAAAAAAATTTTTTTTGGTTTGTTTTCTGCAGGGAAAGTGTCGATTTTCATTACACGCAACCTTCTATAAATGCAGATGACGGAATAAATCAAAAGAAGAGAGCTTTTCGTGGAATGAATGCATTAGCTAATAACAACAGTTTCATGCAAAGCATTTCATTTCATTTCATCTTCCGCCTCTCCTGTGAAATATGCACAAAGGACAGCCTTGCAACAAAATATAGCTTATAGGAAATAGTTTTGCGGTAACAATATTATTTTTTTTCCCCAAAGACTATAATCTATTTTGATTTTTAATACAATATAATGACTTCTCTGGATCCTGCTGGTTGGATAGTAGTTTTCTGTTTTAATGTCGTGAATCAGTTGTTACATTATTGCTGTTTTAACAAAGAAAGCCTGGGTAATTTTATTTTGATTTGCTACTTAAAGGAACGTTCATTTCCTTCAATTGTTCGCGGACAGACCTGATTTTCAGCGTTGTCTGTTTCATATTAACGTATAATTCTGTCCGCAATGTTTATCCTGTCGTTTGATGCAGTGTTCAGTCAGGATGCTGCCTGATTTCCCATGAATCTTTGAATACAGTCTTGTCTCTTTTTTTTTTTATCTTCCTCTAATCTAGCTTTCTGCATCCACCCACACTCTGCGGCATTGGTGCTTAAGCCTTGGTCCTGCTGGACCAAAGTCTGTATGAGGATTCAAACTCTTCAAGGCTTGGAATATAACCCTGGCAGGGTGGGAGAAAACTTATTAGAATCATTCTGAGACTGTAGAATGAATCACCCTTGGTTGTGGTGGGGGGTGAGGACAACCAACTGTCTGAACAGACCTTAACAACTTAGGCACATTGACAGAACATTCAATAATTCACTGTGTAATACTCACTGTACATCCCAATGTTCAATACTAATTTGTTACTACAGAATTCTGCACAATACTTTCCCTGACATTATGCTATGGTAAACCTGCAATAATGAAGTATCTGCAGTGTAGTTTTTTGGATAGTACTGTTGCCAGAGGTGGGGGTTCGAGTCCTGCCTCCTCTCAGAGCATGTGAAGATGGCATGTCCCACGGTTGGCTTAACTGGCATATCTTAATTTCCCCTATTACCTCATTATATGGATGTGCCCTGTGATAGGCTGGCACCCCATCCTAGACAAACCCAGCCTTGTACCCTTTGAGGGTACGCTGCCGGTCTCCATGACCCTGACCTGGGTAAGGGGTTGGGAGATGGATGGATGGATGGATGGCGCATTTCTGTAGTTTGGCGGTATGAATCCTGTCCCTGCTGTCTGTGTGTGGAGCTCTGGCTTCCTCCCTCCTGCAAACACCAGTCAGATGAATGGCATCTCCTAATCATGTGTGTGCCCTGTAATGGACGGCTATCACTACTTGTTTTCTTGTACAGATAGTTTACTTAAACATAGAGCCACTTAATTTAGTTTAGTTTAGTTAGATATTATTTATTTGTAATTTCTTGATTTCTTGTTTCTTTCTTTTACTAATGCACCATGGAAGGGTCTGTGTGAAATGGCATTTCAATATAATGTATACTGTGTATATTGTTGTATTGACAATAAACCTCTCTTGAATCTTGAATCTTGAATCATGCTGTGCAGGTTTGGCTCATTTCCTTAGAGAGCAGCCCAGAAGAAAAGGAAACTGATCTTTTGCATAAGGTTTGGGATTTAGAGAGAGGTATCATACGCTGCCTGGGATGGTCCCCAGTATGACTGCGTGCTGGATAACTGGCTAGAAGGTGAATGGGTGAAGCTAAAAATCTGGATGCACTATTAGAATTTAAAATGTGTCCCCAGAATATGACTTCTTTTCTGAACCTGTACATCAAAGCCAAGCAATTAAGGTTTTTCTTCATCTTGCAAAGACCCCCGATTGAGATTCAAAGCCATACCAGCACTTTGCCTGTGCAAAGATTGTCGAAAGCAAGAATAACAGCTGTCATGTTAGGATGGGGACTACTTTGGG
>JAODUD010000093.1:109741-119833 GCA_026784285.1 Stomatorhinus walkeri | reverse complement strand
CTTTCCTTAGTGCTCAGTTATAAATAAATTTGCTGTAAGTGCGTTACCGTAATGGTGCCAGCGGGACATTGAACGTAGAATACGCCATATCAGGACGGGCGAGACCCATTAAACGAGAAGACGCCATGTGGTTTGGATACTTTTGCATTCATCATGTGTCTGAGTTTCATTCTCGGCTCACATTAAGCACAATTACCCGTCCGGCTTCACTATGGGTCGCATATTGAGTGTGCGGGCATTAACGTTGCTTTATAAGCGATGAAATGAACATATGGTTGGTTTGCCACCGTGAGCTAGAATCAAGCGCTAGGAGAGAAGAACTCACCACAGAATGCTAAAACGCAGCAATTATGCAACTGAATCCCTTGTGGTGTTTATTCTTACACAGAGGTAGCTATTGGGCTGTAGGTTAAAAGCCCAGAAAAAAATGATAAATATAAACCGTATTAAGGAAAACATTTCTGATTTCCTGTGAAGAGTACTCTCTAATTTATTTGGTGACTAAGCTTCCAAACCTGAAAACTGTCAAGTTAGGATGCTGTGCCTGTGACTGGAAGGTCGCTGGTTTAAGTTCCAGGGTCGACAGAGTGATTTCAATTGCTCAGTGGCTTCAGGGACTGACGGATATTGCTTTCTCAAAAGCAAAAAATAGGTGCACATTACTGCACATTGGCCTGCTCACTGGGGGCTTTGTGTGGGGATGCTGTAAACTACTTTGAGACAATGTAATGTTGTGAAAATGCACTATATAAATAAAATAGAATTGAATTGTAAACTTTGGATAAAAGTGTTAAATGTAAAATGCTGCAAGTGATCATTGTGACCATTGCTAATATTATTGTCATTTTGACTTATAAATATGTATGTAATACATGTAGTATGTTATATGGTCTAATATGTATGTCAGAGTCTTAAAGAATAGCTTTCATAACTAAGTGAAGGATCAGATTTATGACATTTCATGGACATAGTGAACAACATTATGTAGACCTCAACCAAACACAGTAAGGACGTCATCCCTGAATGTACTTGTCTTGGCAATGAAGATGTGGAATGAATCAAAATCCTTACTTAGAGGTTCGTGTGAAAAACAGAAAGGTGAATCTCACTGGGTAAGACACTGTTGCTTGGCTCTCCCCTTCAGACTGCGCTGAGATCCAATTACTCTTTCCTGTCAAAGGGTCACCTTCCATTCCTGGAAAGTGCATCACTATTGAGGAAGCTGAATGGGCAGCACAGTCGAGGAACGTATGTTGCTGAGTTAGTGTCCTCAGCATTAGAAATACTTTAATCTTTGGACGTTCATTGATCGACTCATGCATAATGGCTATTGTGTCTTTGGGAGATCAGGCCTCCATGAAATTCGACCATGACACCATCCTTCTGCCACTTCAGATCACTGGAACTGATCACATTCAGTACCTGTTCCTTTTTTCAACCTTCCCCAAGCAATCTGTGGGAATCTTTGCCGAGATCTGGGAAAGCATTCTGGTGACTTGGAGGGTAGGGCTGTAATTGCACACACCCAGATTTGTGGGTTGGATTCCTACATCTGAGTGAGGGCTTGTACATTCTCCTTATCTTCATGAGATTACTGATGCAGATTAGCTGCCCAGAGTGTGTGAAGATGAAGATGTGCACTGTGATGGCCAGACATCCTCTCCAGGTTGTCCTCCGACTCATTCCCTAAGCATTCCGGGATCTACTCCTGATTCAGTATGACCAGGCACTGGGTAAGTGGCTACCCAAAACAGATGGATGTATTATGAAAAAAAACCCAATAAATCTATTGTCATACAAGTCATAAAAATACAAGATGTCACATGATTGCAACAATCCAAACAAAAATCTGTATTCAATCACAAAAGATTTAGTAGTCAACAGAAGAGCTGGAGTGTCACTTTCCGACCAGAGTACCCTTTCACGGTTCTTATACATGGTTAAAAGATGCTCTTCACCTTCAGATGGGGTCCAGCTCTTCTACTGATGAGAGGTTTTGAATGAGGAGACTGGATTTCACCACAATGTGCCTGACTCATCATCAGGATTATGAGAACATCGAGGCAGACCCACTATCCATTTCTACTACCCATATTTCCCGCTACTGTGGCCATATTTCCTGTAAGAAATTAACCTGTTGCAATCTATAGGCTTATTATATCAAATTTTATCTTCAGTTAACGATAGATGGAGGCAGATTCATTCCTCAACCATACATTCAGCATCCCACATGGGATTTGAACAAAAAAAAGAAGACTTCTGACTTCTTGTTTGCCTTTTGTCCAAATGTTTTCAAATTCAAAAAGGTAAACCTATACATAAATTATAAACAGCAGATTCTGAACAAAGTTAATATTTAGACAAAAAGATAATATATGTCAATAAATTGTTCAATTTCTACTAAAATGCTCATAGATTTCTCTATTTGTTTTTTCATTTTCTGGCTTATGTTTTTTAACACATGGTTACAGAGTTGGACTTGTTTACTGATGCAACAGAAAGCTGCTTCTTCAAACTCAGAGCACTCGGTGACCCCACTCTGTTACTTTATGTGGTTTCCGTTGTTCCCAAATGCTTCCAGTTTACAATAATACCACTTACAGTTAACTGTGGAATATCTAGCTGAAAAGAAATCCCAAGAGATTGATTTATTTAAAAGGTGGCATGCTATGACAGTTCTTCATAATGACCTATTCTTTTACAAATGTTTGTAAACTTGACAGCATAGCTAGGTTGCTTGATTTATACACCTTCACTATACACCTGTGGCAATAGATTTGAGTGAAACGCCTGAATTCAATGATTATGTACCAAAACTTTTATTCTTCACATATCCCATCAGCCATTCATCCAACAGGCCAAGACCATTTTTACATGGGGGTTAGGGGGCTTGCCCAAGGGCCCAAGTATGAATTGGAGTCCTTTAAGGCACGCAGAGGCTAAGGAAGGTGGCCTATAAAGGGGTGGGGCAAAAGGGGCATCCGCCCCAGCTGAAAGCTAATTGGTTCCCGAAGTGCCTCTGCCCTGTCACTCACCGATTCAAAACATATCATTGGCTAATGATAAGGTTGGCCCCTCTTATGTCTCCCACCACAATGAATCATTTAATTATCCCTGTAGAGGCCACTGCTGAGCCACACACTACCCCCCACGTGGGAAATACACAGTCACTGTTTATTATATGGAAAACCGGAGACAGCCATTTGGCCATGGATAAGAGTACGTACGGAAACTCCAGAGGGTGATGGGTAATGGATGAGCCACAGATGTTAGCTGGATTGGGTGTCTGAGTCGAGGTGTGTTTGCTTTGGCTGTGAGGAAAGAAAACTCATTCTTATGTAATGATTATGACCAGGAGGCGGAGGGAGCTGCAGTCCCCACATGTCCTCCTTCCACACTTAGATCCCCTCAACCTGCTCTCCCCCCAAGGGTAATAATTCAAAAGTATCAAAAAGAGGTCATTATTCTTACTGTAATTCGCATTATCTGATGTTTCAGGAAAACCTCAGCGGGTTAGGACTCATTGCCTGTGTTCAGAAGGTCATTGGTTTAAATCCCTGGGTCAGCACAGTGATTTCACGGTCGGCACGATTCTTAACCCCCCCAATTGCTCAAGGGACCATCAGACTCTGGTTTCTCAAAAAAAGACCATTTGAATTAAAGCACCTGAAAAAAAAGTACTTTGTAACACTGAATCACTGAAAATGAACAAGAAAAAACATTTATGACTAGTGGAACAGGATGTTATGCAAACACAGGGGACGTCCTATGTAACAACCTGCATTTTAATATTCAGCGCTTCCCGCCATTTCGAATGTCCACTTTCCTATGGATCAGGTCTCGGTGACGCACTCTCTGTACCCCTTGTCACATCGATGGTCTCTTCAGCCTGCCAAGTTCTCATGTGCATCACGCGTCGTGACTTTGGCCAGGTAGACACTCTCGCCAACAGCCCTTAACATACACAATAAAACCCATTAGCTCTCCAAACGACCTTGAGCAGGGCGTCTACTCATTCTCTGTGTATAAAGCCGCTGAATCCTGCATGAGTACCAGGACTTCTGAGAAAAGCCAGATGTCTCTGCAGGGAAACTCTTCCTCGTCGATTAAGTACACTTACTTCCTGCTGTCTTGCTTGTTCGGTGTAACCACTCTCTGCTGGGAACTGACTGTAATCAGCATCATCGAGCCTCGCCCATTTATCCCCACCTCATTTACCTCAGAAAGTGGCACCTTTTCCCAGCTAAAATGCTTCTAAGTGGTCTTAGAGTGCAAAAAAAAACATCAATGGAATTTTTATGGTTTTCTGTTTTAATCGGTGGATTTTGGATATTGAAACAGACACTGATGTTTTTGAAATTCAGGGCTTGTTTAAATTAGTTTCAAAAAAGCATATATGACTTCAACCAAGATTTAACAATAGGCCTAATTATTGATTGCATTAACTTTAGGTTGCACATAATAGATACCCAAAAGCTTGTTATAGCGAATTATCCATCCATACACCCATACGTCCATCCATCCATTTTCCGCTGCTTATCTGGGGTCGGGTCATGGGGACAGCAGTGTAAGCAGGGATGCCCAGACCTCCCTCTCACCAGCCACCTCCTCCAGCTCCACCAGAGGAATACCGAGGCGTTCCCAGGCCAGCCAAGAGATATAATCTTTCCAGCATGTCCTGGGTCTGCCCCGAGGCCTCCTCCCGGTTGAACATGCCTGAAACACCTCCCCAGGGAGCCGTCCTAGATAGATGCCCAAACCACCTCAACTGGCAGAACTTTCAGCCCTTCCCAAATGTCTGAGCTCCTCACCCTCTCTCTAAGGCTGAGCCCAGCCACCCCGTGAAGGAAACTCATTTTGCCCGCTTGTATCCTCTATCTGTCTCTCAGTTACTACCCAGAGCTCATGACCAAAGATGAGGGTAGGAACGTAGATCAACCGATAAATTGAGAGCTTTGCCTTCTGGCTCAGTTCTCTCTTAACCAAAACAGAACAGTACAACGTCCACATTATTGCCAATGCTGCACCAATCTGTCTGTCCATCTCCCGCTCCCTTTTCCCCTCACTTGTGAACAAGACCTCGAGATATTTAAACTCTTCTGCTGAAGGCAGTACCTCATCCCACACTTTTACAGTCGAGAACCATGGCCTTAGACTTGGAGGCGCTGATACTCATCCAAGCCGCCTCACACCTATAGCTGCAAACCGCCCCAGTGGATGTTGAAGGTCACAACCCAATGATACCAACAGGAGCACATCATCTGCAAAAAGTAAACACGTCCACTGACATTTCACATTGATGGCTTTTCGAACAGATCAAACAATACTAAAATAAATGATTAAATATTATCACTATAAAGTAGTGCACAGATTATCTTGGGTTATATCAAAGGGAAATTTCACATTTCAGGAGTATGTTCTTCAGTAACAACGCTCCATATGAGTATGAGTCTCCCAGATGCAAGAACATCTTCTGGACTGTTCCAAAGGTATATTTCAGTCCCTTCAGGGATTGAAGGTTTAGACTGTAGAGAACTCGAACAAGAATCGCAAATGCACCGACAAGGTTAGCAAGCGCTTCAATCACGACTTGTCCTTCTAACAATGCAGCTACATTCACTGGTGCTGGTCTGGCACTGACATGGTGCCTCGTGACTTTTTATATCCTCATCTTAATGTTCCGTTTCGAAGGATTCTGTGGCCTAAAAAAAATGGAATGCAGACAATTCAGAAAACCGAACAGGAATAATCTGAGTTATTACACTATATGCGCATTGAGTGTGAAAAGTCATTACTGCGTCACACACTCCAGTTTCATAACAACATTAGCGTGGCGATACAATTTGGTACACTTCAGAGTTACACCTTGAACAATGTTCTAAATCGCTGTTCTGATATCTAGTCTATGGGCTCCACTTACATAACTTCCATACACAATACACCTGATCTTGGTCATTATCAAGCACTTCATGAAATGAAATGGGGAGGGAATATGTGAACTGATACAGGGAAGTAGCACCCCAAGATGGGCAAATCTACTGTAAAGTACCATATGTCTGTGTATCACGAAAGATTTTTTATTTAAGTTTTGGATGAACCATATATTTCCTTATTTAAGGTAATATTTTAAGACATGCTCTATGGTTCATATCCACCTAAATAGAGACAGTCCTTGCAGAGCTTTTTCTCTCCTGGGTACAGCAATATCTGTGGTCTAAAAGTTAAATACAAGTCTTAGTAGTAAAATAATGTGACATTTTCCTTATTTAAATTCATTTTGAAATACAGACCATGCTAAAAAAGACTGCAGACTTGTTCATCAGTTTAAGATCTTAAAACAACAAAAATCACAATACTCAGAAAATGACATTCTTCCTATCCACAACTGTTATTGTGGATATCTGAAATGGCAATTGTGGATGGGAAGAATGTCATTGTGGATATCTGAAATACTCTTTTTGACTAAGAATAATTGAATTACGGATATCTGCAATACATATCCAGTCTAGCGATTAGATATCTTAAATGGAATAGTGAGTAGGAGAAATAAAGTTTTAGATATCTTGAAATACATTTTCTACTAGTAAGAATGCAATTGTGGATATCTGTAATTGCCATTCTTACTAGTAAGAATATAATTTTGACTAGGAGAAATGATATTGTGTATATCTAAAATGTAATTACAGATAGAGTGTGACTTGATTAAATGTTGAAACGGCTTGCCATATTACTTTTGCCAGTCTATTGGGCTTCTAATTTCAGATATCCAGAATGTTCTTTCTGCATATCTGCAATTGAATTTTTACTAGGAAAAATTCCCATTTCAAATATGTACAATTCAGTTGTTACTAGTAATACTTTTAATTTCAGATATCCAAATGGATACCACCACTTTAGATATCCATAATGTAATTTTGAATATCCGATACGATTATGGGGATAAACACTGGCTGGCAGTTGTACTATCAACATGGGAGAAACTACAGCTCCAAATGACTCATGCTTAGAAAAAAAAAACATTAACACAGGGGTAGTATTACGACCTGCCCGTCCGAGCCTCGTGTGTGCCACGCCCCCCTCATTACCTCGTGTCTATTCCTGATTGTCAATCACCTGTCGTCGATTAGTTCCTGCCCGTCTTTAGTACTTAGTCCGCATCTGTGTCAGTCTCCCCGAGATCTGTCATTGTAGCGTTTCATGGAAGTGGTGTTGTCTCTCGTCTTGCCTGAATAAACCCGGTTTCCTACCCGTATTCCTGGCCTCTGCATCTACTTGCACCATGGATCGCGACAGGTAGCATTGCAGCTTCATGCTTCCAGGAATTCAGGTCCAATTCCTGCCCCTGACTCCATGTGTATAGACTTTGCATGTTTTCCAATCAAGGTGTCCCCCCGCCTTATGCCCTGTGATGGACAGGCATCCCATCCATACAGACACAACTATTGACCTTTCAGCACAGTGTATTCAGACAGTCCGTTAGCCCTTGTGGCACTGTGTCTCTTGACAGTAAAAAGGACTAAGTCTGTATGTACACAGCTGGCATTCAATCTAAGTCGAGACTGAAGAGAATAAATGAATTTATAATGATTTTATAATTGACGAAATCAAGATTGTCCAAAACAGATGTGCAGGATGGTCAGTGAGCTGTGGCAACGTAGATGAAAATGCAATTAGCATCTTGTTTTCATTCAATTCATGTCATTAACTAAACCCAAAGAAGAGAAATTAAGTCAAGTCAAGTTGAAAAAAGTGAAGTGAAATCTAGTCAGGCTGAATAATGTGAGCTGCAGTGAAATCAAGTAAAATGAAGTAAACTGAATGGAAGGGAAGTGAAGTGACACCAGTTCAAATGATATCAAGGCAATTCAAGTGATATCCAGTCAAGCTGAGTGAATTGAAATCAAGTCAAGTGAAATCAAGTCAAGCTGAGTCAGGTCTAATGAAATCAAATGAAGTAAGTCAAGTAAAGTCAAATCAACTTATTATCTTACCAAGGGCACGGAATTATTATAAAAATGAGCAAAAAACACAATATATTGCAAGATGGGGGCTGGGCATAAGTTGATATTTACACTGTCAATGATCGTAATAAATAATGTAGCAGTAGAGAACAATAAATACAGAAATTGGCAGATGAACAAGGATTCATTTTATGTGCTACGATGGTGATTATAACAAGTCAGAGCATCTGACACATACAAATTTAAACCTAAAAGAGGAAAGAACTAACAGACGAACCAGAGGTCCTGGAACAAAGTTGCCAACAGCAGCAGATTCTTTGGCATGGAAAAATGTTTTCTGTTAACCAGGCCAACAGTCTTAGCCCTGATCCGTGAATCACTGGCTCACAGACTGTAAACAGCTGCCCTTCTGGAAAACTCCATCATTCCTTACAAAATTTTAGGTGCTGGAATACCAGCAGTTATTGTTTAAATTCTGGTTCTGCTCTATATCACGGTCTAAATCTATGGTCACAGTTGTCGTGCAGACTTGTATTCTGGGAATGTGATTTAGCTCACAGTGACGCTAACAGTTATTATCATCTGTAACTTGCTCCTGGAAAGGTGATGACTGCTTCCAGTTACCCACATCTTCAAAATCTGGAATAGCATTTTAACTTCAGTTCACCCAAAACCAATTTACGTTTTTTACACGACCCATCCCCTCCCCCGAATGCCCCCTCCACCCTTGCAATCAAACTGTTCTCTGAAAGGATACGATTCGCGACAAGAGGTCCGATCAGACAGAAAGGCTGAACCAAAGAGAAAATTAAATTGAAAATGCAACCAACTAAGGGAGACAAGGAGAATTCCATGTCTTGACCCGTGCCTGCTGGAAACTGTTATACTTGATGTTGGTATCAATCATAGGGGAGGTCTGTGGCTCAGCAGGTCAGGATTCTGTGTCTGTGATTGCAAAGATTGTTGCTTCAAATCTCCTGGTTAGTAGAGTGATTTCACTGTAGGGCCCTTGAGCAAGAACTTTGACTCCAGTTTCTCCTGGGGCCTGCCAGACCCCCCACCCCCCCCCCAAAAAAACACATCACTTTGGATAAAAGCTTCTGCCTAAAAAACACATGTTTGTGTTTACCGGTGACCAGAAGGATACGCACACTAAGAGATTCATTGTGCAGAGTAACTGATTGTTCTCAGGGGATATGACTATAAACTCTCGAACCGTGTGTTAAATATGAACCACTGAAACTACCATGCATCCTACCGAATTCTACTCTTTAATACTTTGTTCTCTATTACAAAAAATAAAAGTCTAGAACAGAAGTAGACTAACATCATTGACGTAAGACACTTCTACCTTATCTATAAATGCAAAAAAAAAGAATGACTGGAAAAACAATGATGAATTATAGAGTGTGGGTCATTTTTAGACAGGGAGACAGATGGCAGCCTAATTTTTTAAACCCCAAATGGTGAAATTGGGGCGTCATCGGTGACTTTTGGTCATTCGACGCAAAGGTGTTTGGGGGGGGGGTGAGCGTTTGCACAGAATCTGCTGATCATAGCTTTTTCTGGTCACAGCCAGACTTAAACGGAGCTGGATCCAATCTGGTATCTTGTGTCGGGCAGCAATAGGCCATGAGGATGCTGGTTCAGCAGAAACCACCTGAGACCCAAGCACTGACCGCATTTTAGTTACAGGACCCCTGGATATTATTTCATAGCAAATTGTGTTCTGATCCGAGAGTTCCCCGTTCTATCAATTTAAAGATAAAAAAAGGTTTTGCTATATGTTTTCGCACATTTTAAATCACAATTCAGGGTCACGTTTCAGCCAGGAAGTACAGTAAACTAACCTAGACAAAGGACTTTCATTATGCATTATTATGGAGTCTAGTAATATTGTATAAAACAAAACTATTTTAAAACTCATTGTTATTTGGATGCCTGTGTTTATTTACCTCCTACTTTCATATTCAAGGGAAGAATTGAAAAAGAAGAAACTACTTGGACCTCAACAAATCAAACACTGCAGATATGTCTGTTTTGTACACTCCCAACTCTACAGATACGTCTGTTTTGTATACTCCCTACTCTACGGATACTTCTGTTTTGTATACTCCCTGCTCTACGGATA
>JAODUD010000093.1:60281-75766 GCA_026784285.1 Stomatorhinus walkeri | reverse complement strand
GAGATGCCTCAAAATTTACTTTTGCATATGAAAAACAAACAAAGTTGTCTCACCCCAAGGTTATGCTGCTTTCACCTGCACTGTCAACGTAGATGACCTCTGATACTAATTACAAACATTTCTGTGTCGACGGTTTTGATCAGCGCCCTTTAATGGCCGAGATATAATGACTGTGACAACCTACCCGAGTGACAACCATCCCCGGTCTCCCCTACACGTGGTTCATGCCGTCACCTTATAATGCGAAAGTTGCCTGGTTCGATCCCCATAACCAACGGCGAACCTTCTGGGTTGGTTTCACTTGTCATTGTTACTGTATAAGATTATTTGATCTCCGTAAACTACTTTAAATCACATCCATGTGAAATGTTCTGCACAAATAACCCGTATGTTGTCTTTGCTATTTTAGTAGTAAACTTTCAAAGTAGTCAATGACTAAACATAAAGATATCTTCCTGTTCATATTATTTTAACGGATTTTTTCCAATTACAATCATTGCATTTCATATTTCACCTTAATTGTAATATGCGTACGCTTTTATTTTACAGTAAAATACCATTATAACGGACTTCAGGGAACCTGGCAAAACAGTCGGCCGTTACATGGAGAGTTGCTGTATGCCGGTGTTCCGGGCAATTTGGTTTCACCCAGGTACATTACTACACCTGAATACAGTATTGTTATTAGTTGCCGTATAGGCCTACCTATTTTAACATGGGTGAACCAAGTATCCTGAATGTCACGAAATAATGTTTGTCCTAATATTTAGGCAAATATATGTATGTGAGATGTCTGAAAATCACTCAGGTACATTATTACATGTGAATACAATTGATCGCCATGCATAATATAGTCTTATAAGCAATACTATACCGTTTTCATCAAGAAATATCTCTATCTAGCGAATTAAATACTTTCATTTATTATCCGTATAAACAAAAAACATCGAAAAGGTATGTGATGTTTTAAAATTTATAGCTTGTTTACCTTAAGAGCTTCGTAAAAAGACAGGAAAACAACAGCGAAACTGTGTACAAATCAGTGCGCGACAGAGGAAACATGAATTGGCTGGACCAGCTGACCTCGTCCGTTAAAGACGATATTCTGTTATAAGCGAATCCACTATAACGGGAATTTACTGTAATTATTTTGGAACTAGGGGCGGCATGGTGGTGCAGTGGTTAGCACTGTTGCCTCACACCTCTGGGACCTACGTTCGAGTCTCCGCCTGGGTCACATGTGTGTGGAGTTTGCATGTTCTCCCTGTGCCGTCGAGGGTTTTCCTCCGGGTACTCCGGTTTCCCCCCACAATCCAAAGACATGCTGAGGGTAATTGGAGTTGCTAAATTGTCCATAGGTGTGCCTGTGTGTGTGAGTGTGCCCTGCGATGGGCTGGCCCCCCATCCAAGGTTGTTCCTTGCCTCGTGCCCATTGCTTGTGGGATAGGCTCCGGACCCCTCATGACCCCGTAGGATAAGTGGGTATAGAAAAAGGATGGATGGATAGCACATAATTGTAGCCCAAGCAATGTGCCAAGCTTGCAGTTTTGCAGTGTTCATGTGCTGCCACCTTTTGGGCAAATAGTGGACTGCTTTTCGGATTAAGACCAGAAAACCATACGTTATCAGGTGAAAACCGCTCATACTGCAAACCTATGCTTATGGGTTTGGGTTAAGCTTGGGTCTAGAGCTCAGGGTACTTCCAGGCTTGGATAAGGTGTCTCTTTCCCCATGTAAGGATTTAACAATTAGTTTCCTTATGCTTTAGTTATTATTGTATTATTCTGTTTGAGCTTCTGTAATGCGGGTCTTAAGCGCCCTCTAGTGGGCAAATGCAGACTTAAGTGGTGTGCCCGATTTTCTTTTACCAGTCTGCCGCAACAAGTCCTCGAGGCAAAATGCTCTGCATTGAGCTCCATATGGAGTATTCTTAAAGAAATCAATTCTGTTTGTAAAAGGTGTTATTTATATCAGTGAAATACTCTGTGTTTCCTGGATTTTCTTGTGATTATTTATTTCAAGCAATTAATCTAAAGTGGTGCTTATTTTATGTCTGACTACTTTGTTGGCTAGCCGTGGTTAACCAGAAGAGTAGTTATTGAATTTGTTATATTGTTTATTCAAAGCCACGCGGGAAGCTTGTTGCTGGGAGCTGGGCTGGTAAACTAATTCTGTGTCTGTTTCACCAGAATAAACGGCTGTACGAGCCAAAGTGGAAAGGTGTGCACATGATTATTTACACAGAAAGGAGTACAAGCCACTACACATGCACCCAGCATGGCGGATCAATCCCACAATGCAATGCGTAAGCTCTATAACGAAAAAAATTAAAGATAAATACAGGAAACAGTGCAATAATAATTACATAAAGCTGTAAATGGCAATAAAGTGACAAAGTGCTGCTGGATGCCAGAGTTAGTGTAAAGTCCACATCTGTGGGGAGGGGGGCAGCAAGGAGGTCAAAGTCTGGATGGTCATGGGGAAGAAGCGGCTAATGAGTCTGGAAGAACTGGCTCTGATGGTCCGGAACCTTCTGGCAGAAGGAAAGGAGCAAAGACACTGCAGTGGGAAGGATGGGAGGCATCCTCCATGGGCGTAACGTCATAAAGATATCATCAACAGAGGGCAGAGGGGTCCCAGTGATCTTGTCAGTTGTAATTAGTTGCATCTGTTGTGACATCCTATGGTTGGAGATGGTGCAGTTCCTGAACCAGAGAGTGATGCAGCTTGTCAGGACACTCTTAAGGGTTCCCCTGGAGAACATGGGAAGGATGGGGGGAAGCACTCCCTGAGCACACAGCTAGGTAAGCTGCCTGGTCCCACTGCTGTTTATGAGTTTACTCTCAACAGAGTTCTTCTCATGTCAACTGTGGACAAACGCAGTGCCTGTTCAGGAGGTGGGGTGGTCTTCCTCACAGTCATATCATTCAGGGCGTTCATAAACTCCAGCTCTGGTCTTTGCCCAGTCTGCTCTTCTCAGTCAGGCCTAGGGTTGCCACCTCATTCCCATAAAATCCAGGACACCTAGACTTTGACCAACCATTTGTGTGGTGGAGAAACTGAAAAAGACTGGAATACAAGCAACTACTCCTGCTGACCATTATGCTGGACCTGGAGATGTGGAGTGTGACGTCTGTACTGGAAGAAAATAGAAAGCTGTCATGTCCTGCCTGGTGTGTCTGGCCTCCTACTGTGAAACTGACCTGCAGCTTCACAATAAACTCCATCACGCAAAACAACACAAGCTCATTGATGCCATCAGCCGTCTGAAGGACAAGGTCTGTTCCCACCATGACAAACCCCTGGAGGTCTACTGCCACACTGACCAGCAGTGTATCTGTTATCCCTGTTTGATGGATGAACACAGAGGCCATGATACAGTCTCAGCTGCTGGAGGAAGGGAGGAGATACAGGTCAGGCTTGAAAAGCTCTTATACAAATTTTGAATTTTATGTAAAGTAAAAATGAGTTAGCTTAGAAGAGAGATTATGATTAAGCTTGGTTAGTTACCTGAAAGGAAAATGCACTGAAAATGAGTTATTGAAAATAGAATTGAAAAGTTTTCTTAATGGGGCAAACCTGTGTCAAGATGTTACTATAAAGGGTAACAAGTTCTGACAGAATTCCTACTGAAAACACCTTCAAACAGTGAATTTGAATGAATGAGATGTGTGAGCCGAGAGGTTTATATATTATATGATGTGATTGCGGGCATAAAGCATTGTGGTTCCAGCTTCTCAGAAACAGCCATCTTCCTGGGATTTTTATGCTCAGCAGCCTTTCCCGTTTAGAAAGAATGCTGCAATAAACAAAACCAACTGTGGCAGTTCTGTGGGCAAAAACACCCTGTTGATGAGAGAGGTCAGAGGAGAATAGCCAGACTTCTGTATTATATACAGTAAGTGAACTTCAGGTTTACCGAAAGAACTCTTTCCACATCCCTCACTGTGAATTAGAGTCAAAGGGTTTATGTCCAGTTTATCCTAGCCTACAGTCAATAAATCATTTAAGTATATCCACTAGGGCTGCGACAACTAATCAATTAAAATTGATTGTTAAAATAGTTGGCAACTAATTTAATAATTGATTAGTTGGGTCTACGTTGTTATACACATAAGTACAGTGGCTACCTCCTAATTTGAGAGCAGTAACCTAACCAAAGCCGGGGTGGCAGTAAAGTACCATTAAGCTGGACGCCGACCTTCATAAAAGAAAAAGGAGACGAGAACCAATGGCGTGCCTTGAGTAGCTTACGTGATGAATTCTGGGAGAATTGAAAAAAACATTTAAAAATGGGGGAGGCGGACACAGCAGAGTCTTGTTTTAATTCTGCCAGAATTTGACAATAATGGTCGGAGAGACCAGTGGCGGTTCTACACTGAATTGCAGCAGGGGCGGCACAGGTATCATAGATAATAGAAAACCGCTAAATGGCACAGATTATTATTTTTTCCTCAAAGTTCGTGTGCCGCCCCCCACGTGTCATGAAAAAATGCCGCCTGGGCGGCTGCCCCGTTCACCCATGCCTGAAACCGCCACTGCCAGTAGATAAACCATAACTCCCAGGACTTGATTGGTCACAAAACATCAACAAACTAAGCTGAAATGTATATCAAACACAATTCTCCTCCTCCATTGGTTCACCTCTGTAACAAGGTAAAGTCCACCCATCATACGCAATTTACTGGAGTTGGCATCGGCTTCTAGACTCTACTTGAGATATGCATATAAATATTAATTATGTGACATTGAATGACTGTTAATGTTTGGGTGTTACATTGATTAATGATTAACACATTGACATATTGTCCCTGAATCACTGAAAATACATGGTTAACATATGATTAGTATTAGTATGATTTACATGATTACTTATACATTTTCAATTGCGTAACATATTATATACTGTCTGCTACTACTATTTTATTAAGCTATAACTCTTTGTGCACCAGTTGGGCAGCTTCGAGACTCTTCCTGCAAGTGGTTTCTCCCTCCTTTTGCTCTACTGTCTGCCTCTCCAAGGTCCAAGCTTTCCTCAGGATCTGCAGAGCTAACTGCAGGCAGCTATCACAAAGTGAGGTCACACAGTATTCAAAACTATCTCTTCTTTCCTAAGGCCTAAGACATAACAGACACCTCCCCTGCCGGGCCGACCAATGCCCAATTCTACTTTCACATCATTCATGCAGAAAATGCCATTATGGCCCTATGAAATGTAGGGGAAACCTTAGGTGAAGGACCTTTAATTGCAGTGGTCTTAAAAGGATTGCCTGAGAAGTTCAAACCTTTTGTTGTACATGTAACGCAAGGTGACAACACTAACGTTTGCTGAGTTGAGAAGTTATGAAGACACTGAGAAATATAGTGCTTGTGTAACAGGGGACAACATGATGAAAATACAAGTACAAGAATGGCTTAGTGCTCCGATGCGCAGCAACACAGACATCAGGTGCTACATGTGTGGAGAAAATGGACACAAAGGCTGAGTATGTTTCGAACAAACATCAGGGACGGTACAACAGGAGCAGCCATTGCTAACGTAAGACTCACAGACACAATATGCAGAAGGAAACAGTGTGGTAAAGAAGGAAACAGCGTGGTAAAGACAACGTGAAGCAGATGGCTGAGAAGGGCACCGAATATAGCTTTGTTTTCAAGACGAGTGAAAACACCACCCAACCGAGAGTGAAGCTGAAGGGCCTGATGTTTGATACAGGCGCGATGTCACACATCATTACTGACACTGAAAAGTTTCCAATGTTTGACAGTGATTTCCAACTGAAAAAACACACCATGGAGTTGGCGGACTGAACCAGAAGCAAAGGAGTCACGCAACGGAGAGGTGACGCAGTGGTAAAGCTGGTCGACAGCAGAAGACGCAGTGTACATTCCCTCGTGTCCACAGGACATCTTCTCCGTGAAAGCAACAACGACGAGTGGCGCCAGGGTGATTTTATAGAAGGGAAAAGATATAATTAAGCTTAAAGATGGTGATGAATTTAACATTAAGACTTTATTTATTAACACAATTAATGATGAAAATGAAGACAATTGTTATAGTTGTCAGAATATACAAAAGTGGCATGAGGTTCTTGGACACTGTAATTTCGACAACATTCTTAAGTTAAAAAAAATGTTGATGGCATGAATATTAAGGGTAAAGTTGATAAGTCTTCCCTTAACTGTGAAGTGTGTATTCAGGGAAAACAGAGTAGAATCAGAGACCACGACAGTAGAGCTAGAGAAGCACTAGCATTAGTGCACACTGATTTAGCAGGTACAACTGAGTCGGCGTCAAGAGGGACATAAGTATGCAATGATTTTTACTGATGATTTTTCCAGTGCAATTTTTGTATATTTTCTGAAAAACAAAAGTGACACTGCAGCAGCTTTGGAGAAGTTTATTGTAGATACGGCACTTTATGGTAAAATTAAATGCATATAATTTGACAACGGTACAGAGAATGTAAGTAGAGAATTTAAGTCACTACTAACCAGAAAGGGGATTAGACATGAAACATCAGCACCTTATTTGCCACACCAGAATGGCACTGCAGAACGCCAGTGGAGAACGCTTTTCGATTTGGCTAGGCGCATGATCATTGAGAGTAGCTTGCCCAATGACATGCGGGTGTATGCAGTACAGACAGCAGCAGTACTCAGGAACCGGTGTTACTGTAGTCGTACTAAACAAACACAGTACTTTATGTTGACTGGAAAGAGGCATTTCTAGGATGCAAACATGTGGAACAGTGTGTTTTGCATTGTGGAAAGACAATAAGAAATTAGGTTCTAGGTGTGAGAAAGGAGTTTTTGCTGGATATGACAAATATAGGCCCCACCTACCTAGTTTATTACCCAGATACCGGTAAGATCCTGAAGCACAGACTCATTACTGTTGCTGAAAAGAGCAGAGCGGAACACACAGACTGACCAAATCAATGCTGATGACTGTAGTGACGATGACATGAGGAGGAGAGCCAACGCTAGACAGATCTGTGGGAACAGTGACATCCCAGAATTTACTGAAGAGAATCATGTACTGATTCAGGGCAGCCAAACTTGTACAGGCAGTTCTGATAGACGCTGCCCCAGCAGAGAACATAGGAAGCCAGGGACTTGAATGACTATGAGACTGAAGATGACACGGATAACCAGGTACTGACCAATATTGACTATTGTTACATGTTAATTAGTAATGTACCACAGACATTTCCAGAAGCTGTAAATTCTGTTCAGTCCAATAAGTGGACGGATGCTGTGAGAGAGGAGATGCACTCACTCAGGGATAATGACAAGTTCACTTTGATCACCTTACCCAAAGGGAAACACGCAGCAGGGGGAAGGTGGGTATATACAATTACAGACAACCCTGAGGGTTCAGAGACGTCCAAAGTAAGGTATGTAGCAAAAGGGTGTAGGCAGGTAGCTGGGGTTGACTACAGAGAAACATTTTCACCAACAGCTAACATGATGTCATGGTGTCACATCAAATGGGTATAAAGACTGCATATCTGCATGCACCGATAGACTGTGAAGTGTACATAGAACAGCGAGAAGGATCTGAAGTTGAATCAGAAAGAAATGAAGCTGGTACATGTAAATTGGAGTAGTCATTGTATGAATTAAAACAGTCCGGCAGAAATTGGAACAAAATGTTACATGATCATTTGTGTGAAAATGGATTCATACAAAATCCATCTGACCATTGTGTGTACGCTAAAGAAATGAGATGTGATGAAGTAATTCTCAATATTTGGGTTGATGATTTGATAATTGCTGCAAGTCATGAGAATAGAATGCAAACTGTAAAGGAAATGCAGACACAGAAATTTAAAATGAAAGACCTAGGAAAACTGAGACATTTCTTATAGCTTTAGAATTTGATAACATTAACCTGTACTTCTTTTTAAAACAATCGTTGGTGTGTGGGATTAACGTTAGCTATATAACACTAGCAAATCCTAGTTACAGAGCTGCACTTAGCCAAACTGAGTCTTGGCTTTTGCTTATTATTGTCATATTTACTAATATATTTGTAGGATTGTAAATTGCTTGAAAATTAAACTAACATATGGTGTCAACAGCATGGCAACATGGCCTTCCAAATGTTAGGAATAATTTGTGCTCTTCTTTTATGTAGCCAACTTAAGCAAATTTAGTAAAGGTATGATGCACTGCATGTGTGAGTGACTTGTAAGTCCAAGTTTTATTTAGTAAATGTGTTTTTTCTCTCTCTATGTTTTAGAGGTAGCATGTGCATCACGTTCAAAAATATGCTGAGCTGACAACAGCAAAGTGAAAACGGGTCAGTGGAATTCCCTCCACCAGCAAGCAGCTGGCATCACCAGGCGACATCACCGAACACCTGGACCCCGGTGCCTCAGAGGTGCATCGACAGAGCTGGTGCAAAGTATGTGGTACATGGGCTCCAACCATCTCTGTCATTGAGCAAGAACCATTTAGCAAATTTGTGAATGATCTTGTGCCAAATACAAAAAGTAAATAACGGGTGACCCTTAACTCAATGGTCGAAGATGGCTTCAAACCAATGAAGAGTGTAGTAATTCAGGCCATGAGGAGAGTGGACCACATCGCCACTACCACTGACTGCTGGTCTATCAGAAGGCGAGGCTTCATCGGAGTTACTGCACATTGGATTAACCCTGACAATCTCAAAAGATGTTCAGCAACCTTAGCTTGTAAACAACTGAAAGGGTCACATGCATTTGACCAGTTGGCCAATGCTGTGAATGACATTCATGCTGAATTTAAGATTTGGGGCAAGAGAACAACAACTGACAATGACTCTAACTTCGTGAAAGCTTTTAAAGTGTTTGGTGAAGAAGATGACAACAGCAATGCCTCTTACTCAGAGGTGATGTTGATTCTGCTCAGTCAGAAGAGGAAGAAGATGTAGACACAGATGAAGAAATAGACTTCATTGATACTTCTGCACTTCTAAATGAAGGTAACGGTTTTGAATCCCAGCTGCCAAAACACCAGCGCTGTGATTGCCATCTACTAAACCTAGTAGCTAGAGATGATGCCATAAATGCAACATCCAATGAGGCACGGTCTGTGGAACAAACGTGGAAGGTCTACATCTGCAGCCGAAACTGTTGAGGATGCCTGTTCCCTCCAGCTTCTCCGACTGCATAAGACAAGGTGGAATTCCTTGTTCCTGGCCGTGGAAAGATACTCAGGAAAATCAAAGACAAGGGTGAGGGGGCAGTAAGAGGAACGTGCACCGACCTAAAGGTCCAAATGTAAGTAAGAATTAGCCTATGTGTTTTATTAGTTAATTTAAATGAACAGGTGTTCAGAGTTTCTAGATCTGTTTTTTTTCCCATGCATGGCCAACTTTTTCACATTGTATTGAAACTTGGGTTACCATTGTTAATTTTTGTTTTTTTGTTGTATTTTGTACGATATTCTGATTTAATTCAATGTAAAGGTAGTCTTAAAATTGCAGTGCTGTTTGTTTTGTTTTCATTAAAGGTTCAACCCAGCCGAACTTGCATTCCTTACTGAGTATACTGCTGTAATGAGCCCTGTCGCCCAGGCAACCAACATTTTGCTAGTGGAAGCTAATGCCCAAATGGGGTGGCTACTTCTGAGAATCAACCTCCTGACCATCGAACTTGACAGAGTCAAGCTGCAGCTGAAGTACTGCAAGCCTCTTGTTGATGCGCTACAGACTGGAATTAAGCATCGTTTTGGGCACATGTTGGGGGATGCTGAGCTGATTGCAGTTTCGATTCTTCTTCCAAAATTCCGAACATCATGGACAAAGCATGATGCCACAATCAAAATGGGTAATACAGCATGTGTATAGTGAAAAATTAATGTATTGGTGTTTTGCTACTGTCACGATGCGTTTCGCGCAGCGTGCCTGGATGCGTGCGGCGTCGGGCAAACAGGGCGATACGAGGCAGGAATATCCAAAACGGGGTTTATTTCGGGAACACGCAGGGTAGACACCACTAGACATCACAATGACAGATCTGACGGGTAGTGCAGAGACGCGGACTAAATACGGATACTAACAAGAACTAAACCAAAAACAGATGGTCACAATAGACGACAGCTGGAATCCATCAAGGGAGAGACACGAGGTATCAGGGGGCGTGGCACATGAGGCTGTAACGGGCAGGGTGTGACAGCTACTTTGTGATATTAGCAGATTCCCATATCAGTTATGTATGCATGTAATGAACAATGAATGCATGCATAAGATGGAATTCATAAAGATTAAAGAAAATATTGAACTGCTTTATAACCTTAGCCTATGGTCATAACATGTTAGAAAGTTGTATTCCATCATTTATTTGTTCATGCTCACTATATTTCAGGTTCATCTGATGAAGACGACTTCTCCTCTTCCCTGCAGTCATCTAATGTCTAAGACAGCTCCAAACAACTGGATGCATACTTGTCCTGTTCAGCAGATCACATGGACTTGCTAACGTCATGTAAAAGCATAGCAGGACTTGTTTTCAGCCCAAGAAGAGCACGGCTGAATTCTTGAAATCTTGAAAGCCAACTTCTTTCGAGGATAAACAGATTTTATTTTCAGTTTCAAGTAATGACTGGTTTGTTGCTGCCAGCAAAGGAGGGAATGAGGTTAGGGAGAAAAAGCCCATTGCTAATTAATGTATGGACTGCAGCACTTGTCACACACTCACAGGATGATAATTCATTGCATGGAGATTTTGGTTCGCTTACATTTTCTTCATATAGTGTGCAGTAAGTGCAATAACCAGAGGAAACATGATAATCTACTCAAACTAGGTCTGATTTAGACATGGAATCAAGGTAAGAGAAAATATTATTTACTTATTCATTAATTAACCACAAACTAAGTCTTAGTGATCCACTTGATTTTGTCCGTGAATATGGCCGCTGCACACGCTGCATCTAACCAATGCTGTCATGGATTTTTAAAGGTCGCCGGGCAGGAAATGGCAACATCACGTTCATCTCAAACGGGAAAGTGCTGAATTTCAGCGGCGCGATTTCTGTTCCTGTAAAATATACGAATAATTTATGGCGCATAATATTTTAGATTTTTTATCATGAAATAACGCAAATGACTGCTAATTAGCCCTACATAAAAATCGCTCGTTGACGTGTCCAGCGGATGTAAGAAATATGGCAGCAGCTTGATAGAAAGACATTATAACTGACTACAGTCACTGTACCGAATATTAATCTGCAATAGATAATGAATTCAGTGGCTTAATGGATGCTTGTGCATATTCTTACATGTGTATTATTAATAATAATGCATGTAGATAAATTTAGTGGCTTTTGCCAGTCGGGGTGGGATTCCGTATCTATTTTATGGAATATTATTTATCACTATACAACAAAGAAAATAATAATTATGGTATTATTAAAAAGCATGCCAAATACCCATGATGTAATCATTACAATGTAAATATTATAATGTAATCAACACAATGCAATCAGTTGAGTATGTATTTGCACCCCGTGTTAGCCTAAGAGTTCTGTTAGCTACTTTAGGTTTAGTCAGAGAGAAAAACTATAAAATTATATTTTTCTTGTTTATTCAGCTCGCTGAACACAGGCATTTATTTTTGTCAAACATACATTTCAGAGTAAAAAGGATTATAAAGATTAAAAAGCAGAGATTTTGCCTTTTTGCCAGGAGAACCAGCAACACGTCACAGCGACACTGAGGAGTTTATTCTAACCCGAAACCCTGTGTAGAGGGGCTTAGTGAAGGAGAAGGTGAATCTGCACAGGTGGGTCACTCCATGAGACGAGACTCTGTAGAAGGACAGAGAACCAGCCCCCCAGTCCAGATACACTCCTACTCTGCGGGAGCCTGAGGGTTTTATGGGTATGACAGTCTGTTTATTATTGTGACAGACAGAGTAACTGTCAGGATCACAGCTCAGACTCCATGACTTGTCATTGTATCCAAGCCGACAGTCATAACACAGTCCTTTCCTCCCGATTCCTTTATAAGTCACTCCAATCCGGGTCCCATATCCATCCCACTCAGCCTCCCAGTAACAGCGGCCAGTCAGACTCTCTCTGCACAGAACTTGGGCCCAGTGGTCAAATCTCTCTGGATGATCAGGATATCGCTGCAGCTTTGCCCCCCACACTTGTGTCACCTTCTTGTTCCCCGCTAACAGAGACAGGAGTCTGTGTGCTGTGTTGGGGTCCAGCGTCAGCTGGCAGGAGTCTGTAGGCAGGAGGAAGAATTATTGATACCATCAGGCAGCCTGTAATTTATGTTTCTGTACAATATAAAAACAGCTCAGCTTCCACGTATGAAACGGGAACTGAAGTTTATGAAATAGCTCAAGAAATGTCGGACGGCGCGCGACGCCGGCGGGAAGAACCGCCAAAATGCGGCGCGAGCTAAACTAACAGCTTAATTACGGGGAAATAAAATTACAAAGCAGCGACATTCATCAGACACATTCACCACAAGCATATTTAGCACAAAACGGCCCCAGAAATTAATACTAATACAATAGTAATACAGTTTGAAAATGGCCATCAACAACAGAATATTTAAATAATATTATTAAATGTTATTATTTAATAAAAGTTTGGACTTGGATTCTGATACAAATGCATCTGAAGATGATTCCGGTGCCTGAGTTGCCCTCCATGACGATCCAGTATTTACAGCGATTGTCTTACATGGTCTTTAGTCACAGCAAAGCCACTCTGAATGCATTTCACATGTATCGGCTTATTTCCGTGAAGCGTGTCATACTGTATCTACTGATCCATGAGAAACACTGCTGTGTCAAGCGGGGCGGAATAGGTGCCGCGCAAAGTCGGCAAACTAATGATAATACCGTTTACAAACCATCAATAAAAACGGATTAAACTACACAGATCATCATGAAAAATAGAAAGGTTATGTCATTAAATCAGAAAAACAGAAAATTATTACTCAGAAAAACAGGATGATTATTACGTTAATTCGGAAAAGCAGAATTGATTGTTTTTCAGATGAATGTATTACGCTTCCATAGAGAACCACTTACCACGCGTGTAACTCTATATGTGGTGCCGCTGCCGCAAGTCGTGAGTCTCGCGTTGTTCGCAGTCGCATAGCCACTATAATCTGTTAACATGGGCGCCAAAAATGAGTAGTAGTAAAATTGGACATTAGTAAGCCTTGGAGGGGAGAAATATTGGGTCCGTTATGTTTTAGGCCTCAGGCAAGAAGAGATTGTTTTGAATACTGTGTGACCTCGCTTTGTGATAGCTGCCTGCAGTTGGCTCTGAAGAAAGACCCTGAAGAAAGCTGGGACCCTGGAGAGGCAGACAGTGGAGCAAAGGGGGGGAGAAACCACTAGCAGGAAGAGACTCGAAGCCACCCCAACCGGTGCACAAAGAGTTATAGCTTAATAAAGTAGTTCTAGTAGTCAATATATAATATGTTACACAATTGATCGCATCATGTTAATCATACTAATCATGTGTTAACCATGTATCTTTAGTAATTCAGGGACAATACGTAAATGTATTAATCATTAATCAATGGAACACCCAAACATTAATAGTGATTCAATGTCATATAATCAATATCTATATACATATCTCAAGTAGAGTCTAGAAGCCGAGACAGATTCCAGTAAATTGAGCAAGGTTGGTGGATTTTACCAATAGTGGTTTACCAATAGAGCAGGAGAATTGTGTTTGTTATACGTTTCAGCTTGGTTTGTTGGTGTTTTGTGACCAATCAGGATTTAGAAGTCCTTATTAGGAATTGGGAGCTATGGTTTATCAACTAGTTGCTCTGTGCGATGGGTGTGATGGGAGCGCATTGCTGGAATAAAAGATATTTTCTTTACTCCCCAAACGAGAGGTCCAGACTTTTATTCTAAGTAACTCTGTGTTATCAGAGAGGTTGATTTATAATTTTTGTACCACATCTGCACACAATATGCTAGGTGGGGTCTTACCAAGGAATTGTATAATTCTAGCATCACCTTAGTTATTAGAGTCAATCTGCTGCTTCCTGTCTGTTAACCAGCCTTCGATCCAAGTTGCTACAGTTCATAAAATCCCTGCAGCTTTGAGCTTAAGCAAGAGCCATTTGTGAGGGACAACATCAACGGCCTTCTGGAAATCTAAGTACTTTTTGTGATCAATTTCTCTTGTAGCTTCCTCAAGGAACTCAAGTAGATTACACAGGATCTACCTCTCCTAAATCCATGTTGGCTATCCTTCAGAATGTTATTTGTATCCAGGTAATCTACCATTTTCACTTGGATTACAGCTTCCATTACTTTTCCAGTTACGTGAGTTAAATTAATAATAATTTGCTGGATTACTTCTATCCCCTTTTCTGAATATGGCCATTATATTAGCATGCTTCGAATCAGAAGGTAACTCACCAACAGATAAGGATTTCTGGAATATTAAAGTTAAAGGTTGGGTAATAATATCCCTCATCTCTTTTAAAAGTATAGGTAAGATGCCATCAGAGTCCTGTGATTTATTTATTTTGAGCTTAGCTAGGTTTTGTACCACATCAGCCTCAGTTATACATACAGAGCCCTCCGCAATGATTGCCCCCCTTGTACAAGGATAAGAGAAAATCCACCTTCTGGTGAAGTAGCTTCAACTCACAATGAAAAAAAAGAATCCAACCTTTAATTGAAATTAACTTATTGGAAGACAATTATGGTAATCACGATTATTGGCACCCCTGCAAATGATAGTAAACACAATGTAACTGAAGCATGTTTCCCATGTAAATTATACATCTTTTACATACAGTTGATTGGAGTGAATAGGAACCTTCAGGCTGTAATCCATGACTTCCTGATTGACTGGGGTACAAGCATGAAACGACACAGAGGCCAAATTCCCTTACTCATCCATCAACATGGGAAAGGTAAGAGAACACAGACCAAATGAGGGAGAAGTGTGCTGACCTTCATAAGTCAGGGAATGGGTATGAAAAATAGCTACTTACCTTAAAATGCCCATTTCTACTGTTAGGGCAATAATTAAAAATTGGGCATCAACTGGAACTGTTAGAAACCTGCCTGAAAGAGAACCAAAGTTTATTTTGCCCACACCTACAGTGAGGAGGATCATAGGAGAGGCAAAAAATGTTGATGAATTACAAGACAATGTAAAATCTTGGGGTTACCACGTCTCTGAAAAGAACCATCAGACGCTCCCCTTCATGCTAACAGATTTTTTGAAAGGTGTGACAGAAAGAAACCTTTTCTGTCCGTTACTTAAAATGTAAGTGCCAGGAGTTTGCAAAACATTACTACAACTTGGACTGGAATCAAATTCAATGGTCTGATGAAACAAAGATTGAGCTTTCTGGCAATAAACATTCAAGGCGAGTTTGGTATAAAAAGAAGGATGGATATAATGAAATGATATCCACCTGGACAAAAAAGACACATATGTTCGAATGCTGTTCATAGACTTCAGTTCAGCATTCAACACTGTCATTCCTC
>JAODUD010000092.1:1287774-1302125 GCA_026784285.1 Stomatorhinus walkeri | reverse complement strand
TCTATACCTGGTACTCTGTGCCTGGTATTCTATACCTGGTACTCTGTGCCTGGTATTCTATACCTGGTACTCTGTGCCTGGTATTCTATACCTGGTACTCTGTGCCTGGTATTCTGTGCCTCTCCTGTGTAGCCCAGGAGCTGGTACTCTATGTCTTAGAAGGGTATAGGACACAGTTGGTTAAATAAACGTGGATGGAAGGTTAATTTGCTTATGAATGTTATGATTATATTGCTCTACAATGCTCCTGAGAGTGCCTGTTGGCGTATAAATGATGCCCGTGGTTGAGGTTGGTGTCCTTCTTGCAGGCTGTAGCACGGCAGCCATGGACCTGGTCTACATCCTCGACGGCTCTTCCAGCGTGGGTGTTTCCGATTTCGACACGGCCAAGCGGTGGCTCATCAATGTCACCAGCAGCTTCCTGGTGGGCCCCCAGTACACACGGGTAGCGGTGGTCCAGTACAGCGATACGCCACGGCTAGAGGTCCCACTGGGTTTGCACCAGAGCGCTCAAGACCTCATCCGGGCCATCGGCACCATAAGCTACCTGGGTGGCAACACTCAGACGGGGCGGGCCATCAGGTTTGCCAGCGAGCACGTCTTCCCCCCGCCCTTGAGTGCCTCGTCCCCCATGCCGGCCCGGCACCGCATCGGCGTGGTGGTGACGGACGGCAAGTCTCAGGACGACGTGGTGGACGCCGCTCTGGAAGCCCGAGCGCAGAACATCGTGCTGTTCGCCGTGGGTGTGGGCAGCGAGGTGGCCAGCTCCGAGCTGGTTTCCTTTGCCAACAGGCCCTCGTCCACATACGTGCTGTACGCAAAGGACTACACCACCATTGGGCACATCCTGGGTGCCATGCAGCAGAAGCTGTGTGAGGGTGAGGCTCTTAGGGAGATGACACACCAACACTGCTCAAGCTACTTCCACATTGATACGGGGCAACAGGTTTTTATTTGGAAAAATTTTCATTGGCGGCGGGCAACTTTTCACTATCATCCAGATCCGGAACTTGTCTCACCTGGTTGGCTGTTGCCTGGCAACATTGTGGTGTGTATAATCACCTTTATGGCTGACAGTGTCATACTACAGCATTCATATCAGCCTTTGTTTACTTAGTGGATGCTTTTGTCCAAAACAGATCACAGGCGCGGCGGGTAGTGCTTAAAGAAGCAGGACGCCTCAACGCTCTGCTCTTTCTCTCCGCGTAGCCCAGTGAAGCAGAGAAGGTGGTTTTAATGGCTTTGGTCGTGTGGTGGGGGGGGGGGGACTCTGAGCCACCAAAACCTCTGCTCTCGTGGAGGGAGGGGGTCTCGTCTCCAAGCCACTGAAACCTCTGCTCCCCCGCACGCTGAAGAGATAACAGGAAGTGAGATAGTCACCTACCAAGCTGAGCCAGTGGAACGTGCACTTTGACCTTTTCTGCCTTCTAATACTATAATACTCAGAATGCCGTTAAGCTGTTACTCCTTAAATATCGGCCTCGATTGAGACGCTGACCAAATAAAGAGCAATGTTTCTCAACCTGGTCCTCGGGAACCCCCTGGACAGTCCGTGTCTGGGGGGGCAGAAAAATGTGTGCTAGCGGGGGTCCCTGAGTACCAGCCTGGGAAACACTGAGGGAGCGGGCTTTCTTAGACCAGAGGACGCTGACGCTTTGGTTAAACGGCTTCAGCAAGACGGCAGCACTGAGCATCGACCCAAACCCCATTTTAGAGAAGCAGGTCAGGGAGCTGAGTGGACAGCAGCCACCCCACAGAGGCTCTTACACATGTGAGAAGCAGATGTGACCACAAGGCAGCCGGAATGTTCTGGAGCATTTGATAATTAGACAGAGGGGCTCAGATTTAGCAGTACCTTCTGTTACTCGTTATTCTGTATTACTGACTCCGAAGAATTTTTTGTAAAGTGATTTTTTTCTCTAATCTTGTTTGCATTTATTACGAGTTCTACTTAAAAACGTTCCTGTTTAATGAACGTTACTCTCTATGTATAGCTTTTTTTTCTCCTCCTTGTAAAGTGACCTTGGTTTTGTGAAAGACGCTATATAAATGTAATATTCTTCTTATTATTACCACTTCTTAGGTTATTATTGACTTGAGCTAACTTTAATCTTCTGTTATTTTTAACCCTTCAGAGTCTGTTTGTCCAGCGCAAATCCCTGTGGGTTCGAAACACGAGAAGGGATTCGAGCTGATATTGGGAATGAGGATTGACCGGAAGGCCGCGAAGGTGCCAGGCTCTCTGGAGTCGGAGGGGGCTTACATGCTGAGCCGTGCGGTGGACATCACGGAGGGTACCAGGTGGGTGACCCTCCGCCTGGCCCACACTGACCATCAGAGGTTCTGCTACATCACTGCGCCCACAAGCCCCTTAGTGCTCATTGTTTTCCTTCAGTAAACACGATGGAAGTGCAGTAGGGTAGATGTGTGTACAGTAGAGTAGATGTAGATGTGTGTTTGGAGAGTCCTCGTGTCTGACATGCTTCTGTAGGCTTAGACCTGCCTCCTTGCTCATATTCACAGCCTGGGATGGGTTTGACTCTTATCTCCTCCTGGTACATGTCGCTGTGTGCAGGGGGGTCTTCCCCGAGGGCCTGCCCCCGGCCTACGTGTTCGTGGCCACGCTGAGGCTGAAGGAGCCGACCGACCGGGAAGCATTCGACCTGTGGAGGATCCTGTCCAGGGACGGCACCACGCAGGTTGCCGTGACGCTGGACGGCAAAGGCGGATCCGTCTCGTTCAGCAGCACCAGCACCGTCAGCCAGCTGCAATCGGCTCGCTTCAGCGAGGGGGCCATTAAGGTCTGTTTGAGGGGCTAAAACACACGTGTAAAGTGTGCAAGCGGAGAACAGGGGACCAGCTCGAAAACGCAGCAGGAAAGGGACAGACATAAAACCTTACTGCACTTTCAGAAATGCTCATACATTATGAGCACGATAGAAACAGGCAGATCTTGGCAGCCTGTAGGCCAGGACCGGAATGAATGCATTCAGTTTGGACAAATTATCTGCAAACAGTTAGAATTGTGGCGGGGCTCCTGGTGCGTGGAGGTCATAACCTTGGGTTCAGCATTGGGGGGGTGTTTGAGGTCTCCACCCATGATCTTTGCCTGATATTTTGATTATTACAGCCCCCCCCCCCCAGGTCCCCATCATTTACGCCCACAGAATACAGTAACTCTCACCTCTCACTTCAGATAAAGTGAAATAGCTGACACAAGCGTCATTTGCTGCCGTGGGAAGGGTGCGGGGGTGTCACGCTGAGCTCGGGGGTGTCGTACTGAGCTCGGCTCGTCCACAGAAGCTGTTTGATGGCGACTGGCACCACCTGAAGCTGCAGGTTCAGCCCCGCGGCGTCGCCTGCTTCCTGGACAACGTGCTGGTGGGGGAGAGGCTTCTGGACCAGGTCATGCCCATCTACATCAACGGCCGGACACAGGTCGCCAAGGCAACCAGGACGGGAGTCAGCGTCCCGGTGGGTCGGTCAGAGAGTTGCGTCTCCATCCATGTCATCGGCTAAAAGGGACATTTTTGGACAGAGATTGTTCTCAGCGATTTTATATTAATCGCTTTCTGACAGTTTAGGGCAGTGTTTCCCAATCTGGCATGGGGGGACCAACACCAGCAGACGGTCCACATTTTTTCTCCCTCCCAGCTCCAAAAAAAGGAGCAAAAACGAGGACTGGATTGGCAAACACTGGTTTAGGACTCTTACAGTATGATCATAATAACTTTTCCCTAGGAAAAATATCCAGTGTTCTTCTTGCCTAAGTTATGATTGGTTAATAACACTGTCAATCACGAGTGGTGCAAAGTGCTTTGGTCCGCCTGTTAATCACCAGACTCATCACTACTCATTATGTCAGGCCCTGTGCTCTGCAGAGGAGAGAGAGGTCCAGGGCGCGGGTCAGGTTCCACTAGGCAGAGCCATGCAGATTTTCATTCTGACTAAGCGCTGAAGCTTTCAGTTTGACTAATCTCATTGGTAATTTACGTCAGTTTGTGGTCCCTCTCAGTGCTAATGCCATTAGCTTTGAAGCCAGAGCCAGGAAATCCCCCCCCGCCACCCCAGAGCTCTAAAGTGAAGGACCTCTCCTCTGCAGCCGTAATTGGGTAATGGAAGCGGGCAGGAATGCCAGCGTGAGTCACAATGCCAGCGTGAGTCACCATGCCAGCGTGAGTCACCTCTGTGTGCTTCTCTGTTTCCCTCACTTTCAGATCGAGGTGCAGAAGCTGAGGCTGTACTGTGACCCGCAGCAGGTGGAGAGAGAGTTGGCATGTGAGATCATCTCCGTGGTGAGTCTGCCAGCCAATCGCCTGTCAGCTGCTCGCCTGTCTGCCTGCCTGCCTGTCTGTCTGTCTACCTGCCACTCGTCTGTCTGCTTGTCTGCCCACTGCTCGCCTGTCTGCCACCCGGTCGCCTGCCTGTCTGCCTGCCTGCCTGTCTGCCCTCTGCTCGCCTGCCTGCCTTTCTGCCCTCTGCCTGCCTGTCTGTCTGCCTGCCACTCGCCTGTCTGCTTGTCTGCGCACTGCTCGCCTGTCTGCCCGCCTGCCAGCCACTCGCCTGTCATCGTGGCGTGAGCATGCGGCTGTTGACTCATTCTCTGCATCTTTCCCTGCACAGATGGACAGCAGGGTGAGTTGCCGGTCCTTGCAGCTGTGCGTGTGCCACGCATGTCTACCCGTCTGTACCAGTCAGCAGGTGCTGTGTCTTGCCCTCCTCAGTGCCCTGCAGATCGAGCCCCCAGTGCAGGGCACTGTCGCTGCCCCCGTGGGTATCCAGGCCCCCCGGGCCCTCCGGGGCCAATGGTAAGCATCCTCTCCCCCAGACTAAATCGCAATCCTTTTGCTACATGAATATCTATGCACTGTTGCTTTTCAGTTGGGTTTCCCAGTTGATAACCATATGATAACTGTACGATAATCCCGCGGGTGATACTTCATATGATAACCGTACCATGATCCCACGGGTAATACTGGGTTTGGTTGTCAGTAAAAGAAAAAAAAAGTAGTAGGTTTTTAACGCTAATATTATTGAATTCTCTCCCCAGCTCTGACTGGGATAGGAGGTTGAAAGATGGAGGGATGGATGGATGGAATATCCTATTCAGTTTACTGTGATTAGTCCCGATGTCAGTTCCTACACACCAGCAGTCATGTACAGTCACTGCCTCCTCCAGCCCATAGCCTTTACAGTCTGCCCTGCACAGTGCCAGTGTGGCTGCATATATTCTGTCCCTGCAGGGCCCCCATGGACTGAAGGGCCGCGAAGGCCCCCCCGGCCCTGACGGTAAGCCTGTGAGTACCCCCCCCCCCCCCCCGTGTCTTTCTCCAGCCACACACCTTTGGTGGAACTATGGTGACAAGCGTCAAACTGAGCGAATCCCCTAACCGTTTTTGTGCTGAATGTTAATGAGCGTCATCAAATGCTGAAGCGTATTAACACGTGTGTTTGCACTGTGACCATGCGTCGTCTGCATGTCAAACGTCGCAAAATGTACATTTTGGTGTAATAATAGTGATACCATGGGGAATGTGAGTCATTTTCTCATAACCCGTCTTATTCTCCATAAAACCCAAAGCTGTATAAACCGGCGAGAGCAGGTTTGTGTCAGAGCAGGGGCTCTGCCAGTGTGCAGGATCCACACTGGGCCAAATGGGTTATGACTCTGGAACCAGCGACCACCTGGTTACAGGCACGGAGTCTTACCCCACAGAGACGCACGGCATCCCAGTATCACATTTCACACATCATCAGACTGTAACTATCTTCTGCGAGCGAATCAGTCGCGTACCAGGGAGGGATTCCCTCACTGAGCATGTGACAAGGCTGTCTTTCTGAAGGGGAAGCCGGGCCAGACAGGAGCTCCCGGAGAAGCAGGTCCGGCTGGCCAGAAGGTGAGAGGCGCCCAGAATACACTCGCTCTGATGAAGACGGTGGTGTGATATTGCACCGAGTCCCTTAAATAACACCCTGGGTCTGTCCCTCTGCCCATGTGACAGGGTGAACCGGCATCGCCAGGCCCAAGAGGATATCCCGGACCACCAGGACTCAAGGCAAGCCCCCCCCCCCCCCCATCCTACTGGGATGAGGGAACGCCAGTCTGGAGTTCAGCGTGAGACAATCTCATAACTTTGTGTGCGCAGGGTGATGGAGGACCGCAGGGGCCCCCAGGGAGGACCGGGCCCCCGGGACCCGTGGTGAGGCCTGTGCTCAGCCAGCCCGCTTGCCACGCGAGTCTGTAATGCAGTAAACGTCGGACACCACTGCATTTTCTCTGCCGGTTGCTACATTTCTGTGCTCGATGCAGAGACAGACAGACAGCGAGCTGGTTTCTCCCTGAAATACGTGCATCTCATTGATATTCAGCACCACAGGCCTCTGCCGCAAAAAGTCGATACGAGTGTTTTTGACATTCACTGTAAAATGAAATTAAAGCAGACGGAACAGATGGAAAGGGAGACATGCTGTGCAAATGCTACAACCCGCTATAGCTGCTGTAGCGTGACATTCATGTTAACTACACGTTTTGTACGAAAGAAAAAAATTAAGAGACTAAAACGATGACTTTTATGAAGGAACATATGCATGCAGATGGAAGAGAGTGAAAGGAACATTACTTTTGTTAAATTGCTTTTTTTTTCAGACCAAAGGGCCAGGTGTGATGCGATTAAACTCAGCCGCCATGGCGCAGCACTGGAAAAAGGTATCAGAGAGGAATCAAACCTTTAACTTATTATGTATCACCCGAGACTTTGGAATTTTCTGTTATAAGGGCAGAAATTGAAAAAGTCTTTTTGACAAAGTCAGCCAAGGAAGACTTGTGAGTTAATTTACATTAAATGAAGCGAAGAGCACCATAAATGTACGTTGGTGCTTGTGTGGACTTTATAATAATCAACACTAAATTCTCATGAAGTAACCGGAAGACGTGTTTCCTTCTTGTCTGCTAGGGAAACCCAGGGGTGACCGGCCTGCCTGGACCAATCGTAAGTGTTCAGCATGTGTTCAGTGATTGGATAGGCCTCATACGGATATGGATGCTCATTGGGCTTCTCAGACAGACGCACTGGAGCTCCCTGACTTCCGGGCTGCGGATTTCTGAGCCGTGTTGCCGTCTGGTGCTGACTTCCTCCCATGTCAGGCCCTCTGCGGTGTCTCCCCAGCGTAACCCTCAGTGTCCTCCCTCTCCCCACAGGGCATACCGGGCGCGGAGGGCCAGAAGGTGAGCCTGCCGTACACCTTCAATAGCTGCACTCCCCTCTGCACTGAAATGCTCATTTGCATTCAGGCACTAGTGAGACTACCTGCCTGTTTTACAGCAGGCAGTTGGCAAGCCAGCAGTGCAGAGATTAAGAGCATGGACCCCTAACTCATCAGAAGGGTCCTGATGTCTAACCCTTAATAAAGGCACCTAACTTGCATTGCTCCAGTAAAATTAACTGTGCAAGGACATTACAAATTAATATGCAGTTCATTTTAATTTCTCACACCGTAAAAATGTATACATTTTTTTTTGTAATGCACATGGTAGTGATCTCTACTGCTGCTACAACTCGTGTTTTAATAGTGGGTGCCTGTGGGACGGTGGGTATCTGAGTGCCATTCTGAATGCAGTGAAAGGCGTCATACACAGATAAGAGCCTGTGAGACAGATTCACTCAAAAGCGGCTTGATGGAGTTACGCTAGACAGCCGATCTACAGAAGGCGTCCGCATCAGGGAACATTACACACGACAGCGGCTCTCCAGAGCAGGCCTGCCGTGTCAGGGAACATTACACATGACAGCGGCTCTCCAGAGCAGGCCTGCCGTGTCAGGAAACATTACACACGACATCGGCTCTCCAGAGCAGGCCTGCCGTGTCAGGGAACATTACACACGACAGCGACTCTCCCGAGCAGGCCTGCCGTGTCAGGAAACATTACACACGACAGCGGCTCTCTAGAGCAGGCCTGCCGTGTCAGGGAACATTACACATGACAGCGGCTCTCTAGAGCAGGCCTGCCTTTGAAATGAAGCCAGAGCTGCTGAGATATGGTCATGCTCCTGTTACGAACAGCGATGAGAAGGTCAGGGAGTCAAAACTCTGACTATGTTTCCATGGAAAAACCAGATGTTTCTCCGCCCGCCTGACCCCATATTACAGAGAAAGCAGAAAGTTTTTTTGTGTTCCAGCACAGAGAGCCAGCTTGCCGGCGTAAATGATTCTGTTTGTTATCAGGGAAAGCTGCACTCACTCCCAGACCTGACTGCACGCCAGTGAAATGTGGAACTTCCAAGGACGTGCTCTTGATACCTTAGTAATTATTAAATCTGAAGGTTCTGCTGTCAGATACTCAATTATGAATGCTTTAGTTGCTTCTCTGATTTAGTATTTTCGCATGTTTGTTTATGCATATTTATATTTTATCACTAAGGGCTAAATAAAATCAGGTAGCGTGAGGGAAATGGGCATCGATTGAATGTTGTGTTCAGCAGTTAGCAGGGAGCCCTTTAAGCCTCATCATGCACGTGCCGTGGCTGAAATCTCCTGAGATCGACAGGCGGGATGTAGCTGTGGGTAAGGAGTAACCAAGGTGTGACAGAGGGCTGCTCACTCTCGGTGACGCTTTGATGTCTTAGATATCCTGTGACCCGTCCCCTGCTGGCCAGCACCGTCCCGCTGAGCCGAGGTCTGAGTCTTGCTTCATCGTCTTATCTCCCCCGCCGCTGCACCATGGTGGTGTTCTAGCCGATCGGCCTGTCGGCAGATCATCAGATCGTCTGCTTGCTGCCAGATCTCACACTGTGATCAGAGGGGGACACCCCCAGGATGCCTGTGTGGTCCTCCTTACCACCCCCCCCTAGCAGTGGTCTGATCCTTCGCATGTTCCCTAGCTGGCCTAACGGCTGTTTCTGTGTCGGGTTTGACAGAGCTCCTCCCGATGGTGAGGCATGGTAGTACATTCGAACCAGTGTGGCTAAGCCGAAAGCCCTTAAGTGACCTCACTCTGCATATACAGAGGCAGGGCCACAGGGGCACTGCCCCCAGCTGAAAGCTGATTGGCCCCAGATTTCCACTGTCCCTGTCACTCACCATTTCCAAGCACATCATTGGCTTATAAGTTTGACCCAGCTGTTTGAATTACGGGCCTTTTAATGCCCTTACAAAACCCTAGAATCAGCCATGATACCTACCGGTCCTATCTCGTCTTGTTAACTGGTGAGAGCCTTAAGACTTGCAGCAAACATAAATATTAAAAATAAAGTTAGGATGAAGTTAGATATTTTGTACCATGCGCATCAGCACTTTACACTAAAAAGTCATTTTTAGTATCCTCTTTTGAATTCTGATTGGGTAATAAGAATAAATTAAAAGTAGGCGATATGGTTCAAACTTTAAGCATAAGTGTGGCATTAATGCAGAGGAAAAGCACTGCATTCACGAAGACGTACGAAAGAGACACTGTATTCTGTCACACAGCGTCTGACACCACAGAAGGCTGACATCCATTCCAGTTTGGGTGGAGAAGTTGCCTTTGCTCCCGTGGGAAAAGTTTTCCAGCAGTTGATATTCGTGGCTTTGCTCGTCATTCGTACCCGTGGGAGAGAGGGTGGGGCCTCCTGTCACAAAGGCTGACTAAGGGGCAGCGGGCGGAGGGCGTGAGCTGGCGCGCAGCCGGGGTGTAGCCGCTGAAATATCGCTGCCTAGAAATAGCCGGAAGGTTTGGTGCTGAGGACAGCATTCACGTGCTTTTTTGGAGAAAGCGAGCACGTCTAAATATGATTTCATCGCACCTCCACATTGATAGCATCATACACACATATATATTTCAGAAGTTATATAAGACCCAGTAAACCATGGCAGTTTTCCAGCCGGACTTGGGGACAATGGTAAGGAAGTCAGTGTTACTTCCACTGGAAATGGTCAGTGGTGATCGGACCGACTGGCCCACAGTTAGTCGTGCATGTGTAAGGCAAGCCGTGTCCGCTATAATTCATTCTACAAGATAACACGAATTCAGTTCTAAAAAGATAAAATGTGTATTGTTTATATCAGAAATTCAGTTTTAACTAATTAAAATGCCAATTCTTGATATTGGAAATTCTATTGTAACTGATGAGCCTCAAAACGTTTATCTCAATTATTTCGTTTATTTATTTGGAACTAGATAAAATACCAATTTCTAATAACGGGAATTCAGTTTTAACTAGTCAAAGTGCCAATGACTGATACCAGAAATAAGATTTTAACTAGTTGAAAATCCAATTTCTGAGATCAGAAATGCAGCCGTAGCTCGCTATAATTCAGTTATAAAGCTACCCGTTGGTGCAACAGAATTCCTGATATTAGAAATTGGCATTTTAAATAGCTGATGAGCGGATGAGAAAAAGGATTGGAATCTCTTGAGTCTTATTTTTTTAATCTGGTGGGTGCAGAGCCAAATCTGGCAGGCCAGCAGGGCAGAGATTAAGAGCATGGACCCCTAACTCATCAGAAGGGTCCTGATGTCTAACCCGTAATAAAGGCACCTAACTTGCATTGCTCCAGTAAAATTATCTGTGCAAGGACATTACAAATTAATATGCAGTTCATTTTAATTTCTCACACCGTAAAAATAATTTTTTTTTTTGTTTTTGTAATGCACATGGTAGTGATCTCTACTGCTGCTACAACTCGTGTTTTAATAGTGGGTGTCTGTGGGACGGTGGGTATCTGTAACACAAATCTGCAAGGAACTGGGCCTGTTTTGCTCATGGGCTGCCATAATGCGACATTGCATTTATACTGTAAGCGATGTGCGAGCGGCTGGAACCTTCTTGATCACTGGTTCCTTTCGGAGACAGGAACAGGGACTTTATTTGGGCCTGGCAGTATCACCCAAGCAGCGGGGAGCAGCATAAAAGGCCACGGCGGAGGGACCACAGGACAAGAGCACATTTACTGTGAGAGAAAGGAAAACTCAGTGTTACACAAAGATTGGAAACAAGAAATATTTGAAATGAGTGCAGAGTTTCATCCATACAGCTTGTTCTGGAGCACAGCCAGAACCGATGTGTGATCCTTAGTAATGTGGTTCTCCTGGACCTTTTTTAAGCATGAGACACTGACATTCAAATGTCAGGCAAGAAACCTTGGCTTGTGTAGAACTGCTTAGACCTTAGCCTGAGGGAAATGGACCTTCCCCGCCGGGTACCGGGCCTGCAGCTCACCCTGAAAGAAATGGACCTTCCCCGCTGGGTACCGGGCCTGCAACTTGCATATTTGCTCTGCTTGCCTCTATTTCCAGACATCCTTTGCTGGCCTACATCTGCAGGCAAACAGTCCTTTTGTGTGGCTTCCCAAAGCACTTCCCCACCCCTAGCTAACTGGGCCTTTAACACACCATTACGGTACCAATAATGGCTCTCACTTGGCATGCTGCTCCTCCGGGATCCTAATTTGAGGTTGTTATCCAGCTGTTACAGATCGTGATCCTGAGGCAAATGTCCAGAAAACAGTAAAGAAGTGTATTCCCAGATTATTACTTTGACTGATTAAGTCAAGTTTTGTAAATTTTAAGTTATTAAAGGTTGCACATATACACCGCACGTAAGGAATTATGCACCTCCTGGTTGGGTGATGCAGGTCCTGCGTAAATAATGCACCTCCTGGTCGGGTGATCCAGGTACTGCGTAAATCATGCACCTGCTGGTTGGGCAATGCAGGTCCTGCGTAAATCATGCACCTCCTGTTCGAGCGATGCAGGTCCTGCGCAAATCATGCACCTCCTGTTTGAGCGATGTAGGTCCTGCGTATATCATGCACCTCCTGTTTGAGTGATGCAGGTCCTGCGTAAATCGTACACCTCCTGTTCGAGTGATGCAGGTCCTGCGTAAATCATGCACCTCCTGTTCGAGTGATGCAGGTCCTGCGGTCTCCAAGAAGGGCCTGCCTGTATATTTATATAGCATAAGAAGCCTATGATTGTACAGCTTATTTGAACCTTTTCCAGGGGTTTCCTCCCATTTTGGATTAGAAGGGCCCCGGCCCACACTCTGTCCCCCCCCCCCCCCGAATGTGAACCGGCAGCCTTAACCGCATGTGGAGCCTTCTGCTGACTGTGGGGGGGCTTGATGTGGGCAGTGAGGTCGGAGTCAGGCGCTCTCCTCGGGTCGAGCCTACTGAAAAGACAGCACACACACACCGGCTGTGCGGGCTGTGAGCTGGCTGTAAGGACACACACACACACACACGCACGCACACACAGCAGAGACAATAGGGCTGCCAGTAGGACTGAGCTTTTGGTATCCAGAGAACATTAAAATCGAATTTGCTTTGGATGTTTGCAATGCAGTCAAGTGACATAACAGGATGAGAAATGAGGTTTCAGCAAAGGGTGAAATTTCCCTCTGCGAATGACTCCCAACATTAAAGGCTACAGCTATTTCAGTTTGTGCATAAATCTTAATTTATTTAGCTGTGATTTCCACTTTCCACTTCACTCACGCAACCGGAATGTGTTTTATAATGAATTGCTTCATTTTGGACGGCTTTTCTATGTTTCAGAAGTTTAATGGAACATAACCCTTTGAATAATTATTGAATTGGAGCTGTCAGCAGGATTCCCTCTGCTTGCCTCAAAATTGATCTTGGAACGGATCTCAGAGCTTCTGATTCTACTCTGCGACTTAAACTTAGCAATGCAAGCAAACAGCTTTCGTGATTATAGTTTGTCATTTTCAGAAGAGCTGGTCTAGCATTTTTTAAAATCGAAATGTGAATATTGTCGCTGAAGAGCATGTCGGGGCTTTATTGCGTATGTCGGACTCATTCGGACAAGCTAACTCACTCCGCTTCGCACTCACAGCGCCAGTTATGCACCTGCTGTCACTGCAGTCGATTCCCAGCCCTATAGCCTGCTGCGCTGCACAATTGAGTTCCATGTTATTGTTGGACTTTTAAAAATTGTTTATTGATCCTGAATGTAAATAATGGAAAATAATGATTTCATAGCCGTACTGGATATCTGTGCTTTCTTTTAAATCCAGGATTCTATTCCTTTATTCCTTTCACATATATGGCAGCTTAAGCACTTTGCCGGCATTTTAATCAAGTATGACTTCATATTATCTCTGTTGAAAACAACTCTGTGTGTCAGAAGCTTTCCTGGAAGGATGCATCTTTAGCCACAACGGCAGCATTCCTGACTTTTCGCACGAGACGCACAGATGCTGTGCTCAGCGGCCCAGGTTACCCAGTACGAACATTACAGGACCAGCTCAGGCCACAGGCAGCTTGTGGGGCAGATACAAATAAGAAAATGCAATTAACGATGCCCAGTGCAAAATTCAATTACAGGTTTCACTCGTTAGTTAGTTATGTGTGAATGACGCATCTTTAACACAGATCTTTATGTAACTTCTTGGTTATTTTATTTACCATCTACACCATCGTGTGACCACTTCTGAAGCAGCCGACTTCGGTTTCATATCTGGTTAAAAATGATCCGGGTGAGGCCCCGCCCCCGAGGCCCCCCCCCCTCTAGCTGACTAATTATATCTTTCAAATTGTGTGTTTTTTGGTATGGCTGCTTTTATGTATGCGTGTTGATTGGAAACCCAAACCCAAAACGCACCCCTAACTGCCCGCTGAAACCACCCAAAGAGGCGGGCCCCTGTTTATGAAATCGATGTCTGTCACCCTCTGACCCAGATGCCCCCAGTAAGCTGAAACCCGTAAGAATTTGTGTTTTTATCTCGTAGAAATGTAAGTGACTGTGGGGCCATTTTGATGAGTAAGGATTGTAAATCTAACTGTAGGTGAGATAATTGTTGCCTGTGTTTGGATTTGAAATCTAGCAGTAGTGCCCTACATCTCGAAGTCTGTTATTAAAGCGGCCTACTGTTTCCAAAAGGGGGGGATGCAAAAGACCACAGTGTTTCTCTTAATAGTGAGTGAAATAAGAGGAATGAGAGGAGAGGACAGGGATGGATTAAAGACAGGGAGGTGGGGAGCAGGAAAGAAGGTGGGGGCACGTCTAAACTGAGGGATTTAGTGGAGAGTCGGCAGCAGCAGGCAGAATCCTTCAGAGAGACTGGCTGGAGATGTGGGGCCTGCTTTTAGGGAGACTGGCCGGGGATGCGGGGCCTGCTTTTAGGGAGACTGGCCGGGGATGCGGGGCCTGCTTTTAGGGAGACTGGCCGGAGATGCGGGGCCTGCTTTTAGGGAGACTGGCCGGAGATGAGGGGCCTGCTTTTAGAGAGACTGGCCGGAGATGCTGTCCCGCCTTTAGAGAGACTGGCCGGAGATGCGGGGCCTGCTTTTAGGGAGACTGGCCGGAGATGCGGGGACTGCCTTTAGAGAGACTGGACGGAGATGCGGGGCAT
>JAODUD010000092.1:1235917-1250573 GCA_026784285.1 Stomatorhinus walkeri | reverse complement strand
GTACTTAAGTAAAATTTCATTTATGTAATAGTACTTTTACTTGAGTAGAATATTTTAGTACTCTTTCCAACTCTGCTCATTGGAAACCAGTACTGTAGCATTATGGTTGGGTGAGTAAGTGTGAGTAAAAGGAGACACTGTGTGTGATGTGTGGGTAATTAATGACCAGGACTGGGCCAAGCCCAGCAGCCCCGAGAACCACAGTTATAAATGATAAACAAATGAATTATAGAAGCTGTAACATTACTTACCAAAATCTAATAAAAACGTGCTGCTGAAAATGTGATTCCCCCCAGGCCCCCTATTTTAGGGGGTTGTTTTTAACACTCCTACTCCGCCACCCCCCCCCCCCCCCCTCTCACATCCACTGGTATGAATGAGTTCCATCTGTTCCCTGTGGCTGGAGGCTCATATATACAGGACCTGGGATGATTTAATGCCACTCATATCTGGGCTGCAGTAGTGTGGCTCTCCTGGTGGGCTGGTGAAAGCGTGATGAAAGTGTGATGAAAGCGTGATGAAAGTGGCAGGGTGAGCGGATCGAAGGCTTCTGCTGTGGTATGTTGCGTCCAGCGGAAATTGGGAAGGTGGCCCTATGTCTTTCAGCGTGACTGGAGCGGGGGCCAGCGGATCGCTGGCAAGTGTGTGGCTGAGGGCGGGTGCAGCGTTGGCCCAGAACCCAGGAGCAGCTCATCCAGCTTCCGAGCTGTCGTGTAAAATTCCTCACCTGGGAAGATGACCTCCGGTGTCACTGAAAGCCTCATCTGTCATTTCAGTTATTAACATGATCCATCTCATTCCCACCTGACCTTGGTGGTAGATGGTTTTAAAGCATAAACAATGGAAGTTTAGGAAGGATTTAGTGTGAAGAAGGCCTCCCTTCAGTCTGGCACGGGGAAAAAAAAGAAAAAACTTCACATCACAGAGTCACCTCTAGAGTTAAACAGTGAAAGCTTTCGCTTGTTGTGCTTTCAGATGACGATTGGCAAAATTATCAGGGAAAACTGAATTTGTAGTGATGAATTTGACTCTAAATAACCTTAAATACAATTTCTGTGGGTAGTCGGAGAGAATGGGAAAAAATTAATCTAATTCAGCAAGAACTTAGTAGACCGTTGCAGTTTAATCCACTGATGCAGGCCCTCTGACCTGGCAAATCAAATCTTAGAAGTCACCAAGAGCGTGGAGATGCAATGGTCAAAATATGGTTTCTCCATAGTATGGTTTCTCCTTGGTATACTTCCTCCATAGTATGGTTTCTCCATAGTATGGTTTCTCCATAGTATGGTTTCTCCTTGGTATACTTCCTCCATAGTATGGTTTCTCCATAGTATGGTTTCTCCTTGGTATACTTCCTCCATAGTATGGTTTCTCCTTGGTATACTTCCTCCATAGTATGGTTTCTCCATAGTATGGTTACCCCTCCCCTGCACTGCGATTCTCTGCTGGACAAGCAGTCAGAAAATCTAACAATCAAATTTCATTTGGAGCAGTCGATGTTCCAAAATGCAATAATCCGTGAATTGATTTTCAATACTGATCAGAGATTATAAGGTAAAAGAGAGAAATATTCTTGGTGTGGGCACCATGGAAGATTAAGATCAGCCATGACATCTTCTGCAGACATGTTGAGACATGACGAACCACAGTCACACCTAGAAGGACTTTTTGAAGTTTTAGATGATACAATGATTCCTCGCCAAAAAAAAACAAGATCCAAACCAGGAACATTACATTCACAAATGTTTCCAGTTTAGTGCACACATAAAGTAGATAAGAATGTAAGGTTTGATTTTAAGGTAGCCCTGGTTGACTCTGAGGATCTGATGGGTGACATGCTTATGAAGATAGGTGTGGCTGGACAGGCTCCTTTAACACCAGCTTTTAAGGTAGCCCTGGTTGACTCTGAGGATCTGATGGGTGACATGCTTATGAAGATAGGTGTGGCTGGACAGGCTCCTTTAACACCAGCTTTTAAGGTAGCCCTGGTTGACTCTGAGGATCTGATGGGTGACATGCTTATGAAGGTAGGTGTGGCTAGACAAGCTCCTTTAACACCAGCTTTTAAGGTAGCCCTGGTTGACTGAGGATGTGATGGGTGACATGCTTATGAAGGTAGGTGTGGCTAGACAAGCTCCTTTAACACCAACTTTTAAGGTAGCCCTGGTTGACTCTGAGGATCTGATGGGTGACATGCTTATGAAGGTAGGTGTGGCTGGACAGGCTCCTTTAACACCATCTAAATGCTCCTGTTTGATCCTTGTTTATTACGCAGCTGCACTCTATCCCTGGTTTGTGAATCACAGGGACGACTGGCTACCCAGGGCAGCACAACCAAAACCTGCAACAGGTGTGTGCTGATAGCTACAGCGATTTCCTGGCATGAGCGATGCAGCAGGGAGGCTTTGAACCTTTCAACCACACAGGGTCCGTAATCCCTGCCTCCACATGTGGAAACATTTAAAAAAAAAAACAGCCACCTCAAAGCTGAGGATGTTTCCAGTTACCTGGGGAACAATTCCCTGCAACAGAACTGGTCAAAAAATTCCCACCCCCCCCCCAGCTCACAGCACTATCTCAGGTGCAGTGCTGATGCATTCAGCTGAAAGGACAGGGACAGGATTCATATTAGCTGGCCATATGTAATATTTATCCATGATACTAAAAGATATTGCATTTTGACCAAAAGTAGAAGGAAGGTCTACAGAGCAGATAGACCACGACGGTGTTCTCGGGTGTCTGGATGTGTGACCTTAGCCGATTCCCTGGCTAGATCACCACTGACATTTACGGTCTTGTAACTATACCAACTCCATATTTTCCTATATTTCTGACCTTTTCAAATGCTAATGGATTGAACTGTTGAACGATGTACAGAACCGTGTTGGAAGAATGAATACATTTGCCGAGTTATCAGGCGGCCCGGCAGAGGCTCCCCATTGTCTGCTCGACGACTCACCGCTTTCCAGACATGAATCCCCACTCCACGAGGTGCAAAAAAAGCCTATTGAAATTAAGATGGAAATACACCACCTTCGGATGAGATTTGTACGAGCTGACCAAGCCATTGTCCGCTATCACGTTATCAGTATGTATTGTAGAATGGCCTCACCACAGAAATGGGTCACTGGCCTTGCGGTTATCAGAGCAGCATCAGAGTCAGTCAGTCCACAGATCGACTTCAGTGCTAACACAAGGGTCGCGTGTCAGGGAGGCTCTGATTTGATATGCGTGCAGATGTGTGAGGTAAATAATAATTCATGTCTGAACTTTAAAATCGGAGCCTTGTCATTTAAAATGAACATCTGCGAAATGCAATTGCACTCAAGATCAGAGGCCTTTTGTTCAATTTAGAACAGGAGGTAAGTACCACTCTGAAAGGTCTAAAAAATTACAGGCCATTTTTCATGGAAACAAGTTATAAAAATCAATTTGTGGCAAAAATCAACAAATTATTCATGTTTTGATGAATTGCACTGTAGGCTTTGAGTGTGAAATCACACACAAACTGCTTTCATACATCTTTCCAGTCACAGACTGAAAATACTTGATTAGAAATAAATATTCAAATAAATGGTAATTAATGTTTGTCTGGAAGTACTTTTAGAAATCATGAATGATCTGTCAAAATGTTTGGGTAGTGTGCTGGATAATAGGTTAGCCTTAGTAGTCTTCAAATGTGGACCTCCATTCCAATTCCAGGCCGCGTTTTTACTTCTCTTAGTTTACTAATGACTGATTCTGATTGGCCAGAGGCTTCACAGCTGGCTCACAGGTAAAGGAAGGTAAAGGAATTTTATTATTATAAAATAAATATTATGTACAATAAATGTACAGACGCTCCTCTACTTACGAACTTTCAGACATACGAACGAAGAGGACTGTGAGTCCAAACTCTGTTCATTGTGCTCCCGTTTCCTGCCTGCAACATAAATTTACGCATAGCATGCGTACTCCCAGCATCCTACTTCTTAGTACTTGCGCATACCCTTAAAATAATGTTACGAACATTTCAAGTTATGAACGGCTGTAAGTAGCGGAGTGTATAAAGTAAAAATATGCTGTCCAAATAGTAATATTACATTCTATGTATCTAAAATAGCTGAGCTCTTGAGGATAAAGCTGTAGAGTGATACTTCCCGGTGGTAACCATAATCATTAGAAACTTACGATAAAATAGCTTCCAGTTTAATTTACAATGCAACCTAGTGCTGTTATAATAAGTGGGCTCTCAAAAATTAATTATTTACTACAAGGGCATCTATCTATTTGATTTAGCAGTCAAAGTGGCACACGGTATGGTCCTGACATTTCTAAATAAATTAGAATTGTGTTATTCCAACGACAAGGCCAAATTAGAAATGTAGTTTTGTAATGCAAAAGGTCGCTTCTGGCTTGTAGCAGAAACCATTGGCTATGATTCATTTACCTTTTTAAATGTCATTTGAGTAAGACAAAAGCACTACAGTGTTAATGACAACAGGCTATATCACATTTAAAGGGTACGCAACACCTAAGACATTTCTACCTCAAACACACATTTGTATTTAACAAACTGTAGAGTAAATAAGAATTTTAATGACAAATGACCTTTAGTAGTCATGTATGTAGTCCTGCTTTTAAAAGAATGTGATTCTAATCCAGAAACATCACTCTAGATTATTAACCAGCCGATATAATTGATTGTGAGCCAAAGATTGTTGAATGTTGGCCAAGAGGCAACCCTGTGTGGAAGCTGTCGCTCCCCACGGAAGTTCTGCTGCAGGTCATCATGTTCTCAGCTGGACTGCCTGAGACCTGTCACTCAGCAGTGGGGATGGTTACTCTGAGCCAGGGGGGCGAATGCACTCACCCCAGCGCCGTGGAGCAGCCAGTATGGATCTGTGTGAGGTGGGCTTCAGCGAGTCACTGCACATTGCACCTAGACTTTACTGCTGCAACCGGGAGCCAGCTTTGGTGTTCACAGTGCTGCGCAGTGAGTCACTGCGCATTGCACTCAGACTTTAAAGGTGCAAACAGGAACCAACTTTGGTGTTCACTGTGCTTCCTAGTGAGTCACTGCACATTGCACCTAGACTTTACTGCTGCAAAGGGGAGCATGTTTTAGTGTTCACACTGCTGCCCAGCGAGTCACCTCTTCAGTTTCCAGCTACTCTCTGTGTCAGTGATTCAGTTGTTCTTGTTCATTAGATCCTGCCTCTTTCCCTGTGATAACGGTAAAAAGCAGTGATGCATTTCCAACACAGCCATCCCTTTTTGCATGGCAGCCCGTCCAGTGCAGGGATACTGTGACTGAACTGCCATTTCCATTGTGGTGGTTACGTAGTCTGTCTGGATCCTGTATAGAATATGCTTTTATTATTCTTAGAAACGTCTCCTACTCCTTTCTTCTCTCACCACAATGTCCCAGAAGTCTCACATTGTGAGGCAGGGGGCCATTCGCAGATAAATGAATGCCTTTAGCACAATGTATTACAAAAGCATACGGTACCTGTACAAGAACATTCAGCTAATTTATGTCTTTATTATTCAGTGTATTACAGAAGCACTCTTAAACAGTGTTGAAATTTACAAAATGATATGCTATGCAAATTGTAACATTTATAAATGAAAGAAAAAACAAAAATGTTATTTTTTAATGCTAATCAAAATGAAAGTATATTATATTGCTGTACAAAAGTTGTTTTTATGTTATCTGCTGTAACATGGTGCACCTTTGTCTGTACCACGTGCCTTTATACAGTGCACCTTTATCTGTACAGTATGCCTGTATCTGTACAGTGTACCTTTATCTGTACAGTGTGCCTATCTGTATAGTGCACCTTTATCTGTACAGTGTGTCTTTATCTGTACACCATGCCTTTATCTGCACAGCAGTGCACCTTTATCTGTACAGTGCGCCTTTATCTGTACAGTGTCCCTATATCTGTACAGTGTGCCTTTATCTGTACAACATGCCTTTATACAGCAGGCTTTTATCTGTACAGCATGCCTTTATCTGTACAGCATGCCTTTATCTGTACAGTATGCCTTTATTAAAAACAGCAGGCTTTTATCTGTACAGCATGCCTTTATCTGTACAGTATGCCTTTATCTGTACAGTGTACCTTTATCTGAACAGCAGGCTTTTATCTGTACAGCATGCCTTTATTAAAAACAGCATGCCTTTATCTGTACAATGTGTTTCTGTACAGCATGCCTTTATCTATTCAGCAGGCTTTTATCTGTACAGTATGCCTTTATCTGTACAGCATGCCTTTATCTGTACAGTATGTGTATCTGTACAGCACTGTCTTTCTGTACTGTATGCCTTTTTATACACTTCGATTCGGGGTGAGTGTTCCTTGCTCATACATACACCTGTGGTGCAGTTCTGACACATCATCAGTGATGTATCCTGGGGTCATTGGGTGCTTCGGGTCTCACAGCCTCATACACCCTCACCCAGGTTGATCAGACCCTGGCTTGTGTCTGAGCAGCCTGTATAGTCCACAGATCACCCTGCTTGATCCACAGCCATTTTGACGCCCTTTCTACAGCGTCTGTGACGTTCTTGATGACTTTCCTCATCTGTGGTCGCTTCCCCCCGAGCATCTTAAGGGCCCTTATGAGTGACTGGCCGTCGAGTCCTCTACACCCGACCTCCATGGGGAACCCCCAGGTCTTCCACCCCCTGCTTCGGCATTCCCCGCCAGCTCCCCATACCTGGCCCCCTTCCTCTCACAGGTCTCCTCCATCCGGGCTTCCCAGGGCACAGTCAGTTCCAGTAGAACTACTTGCCTGGTTGTTTCCGCCACCAGGACGATATCTGGCCTGAGAGTGGTCACTGCGATGTTTCCCGGGAATTTGAGCGGTCTCCCTAGGTTGGCTTTCAACTGCTAGTCCCGTGCTGATGCGAGCAACCACCCTGGCTGATTCTGGCGCTGGTGGGGCTTCTCCCCGGCTTTCACGAAGGTGATGTCCTGCCTTGTTGGTTACTGGTATCTACTGTGGGTGATCCCATTGCTGATGACCTCTGCAATGACCCTCGGCACTTGATCGTGGTGCCAACGGTAGCGCCCTTCACTCTTGGATAGCAACTCAAGATGTGCTCCAGTGAGCCTCCTCTCTGGCAGAGTGGGCACAGTGGAGCGTCTGCCAGGCCCCAGCGGAAGAGGTTGGCTGGACGGGGGGGAGGACATCATAGACAGACTGGACCGGGAACTTGATCCAGTGTGGCTCAGACTTTCATTAACAGATATTAATGATGATAAATCACTTGCTTTTGCTCAATTTCCTCTTTTTGGAATCCAAAAATATTTCCATTTCTTGTTGGTTCAGCTCTTTCATTTTAGTTAAATTTCCTACAAATCTGCCACACTCAGCACAGCAAAGACAGAACTGATGATGATATTGACAGGGAGGAAGGGCTTTGCTTTTTCCTAATAAACCTTCAAAGTAGACAGTGGCTAAACAAAATATAAAAACATCTTCATGTTCCTATTATTTTAGTGGATTTTTTTTCAGTTTCAGTCATTGCATTTCATGCTTGACCTTTGTAATATGGGTACGCTTTTATTTTGATTATTTTGGAAGTCATTGGAATGCTGAGACGTGAATTTTTTCTAGACCTCATTATATTTATTACGTGACATGAGTAGTGAGATTTTCTTTTGGGAACCTGTTCCCCACGTTGGATGTTCTTTGAGACAAGGACGAAAGGACGAAATAGCAAAGACCAATTTTACAATACAGGAGACCAAGAGAAAAATAAGCCCAAAAAAACTCATGACGTGAAGGATGCCTGCCTCTTAGCCCCCCCGCTCAGCCCACTGAGCCGCACGGGGGCCGGGTAGCCGGGAAACACACCAAGCAGAACGGTCAGCAGGCCCGGACCAGACAGGTAGCGATCTGACAGCCTTTCACATTAAGAAAGGTAATGAAACACGTGGCTATGTCTCTTATTCTGATCGATTTTGCACACCTCCAGTTATAACCCCATATTTGTCCTGCTCTTTTACTGTTTTTTAGACGTTTTTCCATTTCCTTAGGGCCCCTACTGTTCATTTGTCACATCTAGTATGTAAATTAATTAATGAATATTTGCTATAGAGAACTCATTGTAATTCAACACGTATAAGTACTAAGGAGCTTAAGGAGCAGATGGGTATAAACTTGAAACAGATGGAATGCCAAACTATTCTGTAAACATAATGTGGAGGAATATATATTATAGGATTAGAAGTATGAAAACTCACATCTGTTTGTTCATATGCTGTAACATAATCAATAAGGCATGTAGCCACTGGTCAGTTTCTTAGGTAGCTGGTCATTAAGGCAGACACCCTGCGTCTCTAAGCAGTGACCATTACTGCCGCAGCTGGATGCAAGCAGCACGCAGACGGGGCCGCAAGCTTCACTTACTGTCGGACTGTGCAGCTAAGAGCCCCGATGTATGCAATTTTCAACCAAGTGTGATAAAGTGTGATAATGCTTGGCGATTGTGGCTTCGCAGAAATAGGCATCTTTCTGGGATTTTCACATAGTACAGAGAATGGTGGGGTTGTTTATGAGAGGCCGCAAAGGGGAGCAGAGGCATCATGCTAATAATTTGGTATCCTTTAAGCATTACTCACAGAATAGCAGTTTCGTGGTATTATTAGCGGAGCTGTTTTTAGACACCACAGGAAGACTTTTTTTTTATCTTTCATCGTCAATACAGCAATTCCATAGTTGCTCCAACAGAATGAGGACGTTTTATCAAATAAACAACAGGTCTGGATAATAACAAGGTGAACATTAGGTCCCGAAAAGGTCAGACACACTCCAAAATACTCCAGCGCTGTTTTGGTAACTTCATGACACATCAAAAGAGTGAGTTACAAGGTAAGCATGTATGATAAGGCAGTAAACGTAACTTAAAAATACGACTCGCACGTAAATGAGCCAGGAGCAAATCCACTCGGGCGAGTAAATGGCAAACAGACTCATCTGCTAACTTCTTGCGCCATGCTTACACACCCACAGACACACTTTTTTTTGGTTGCTAATTGAGTTATGATCTTCTGCACTTCATCACTCAATTAGAGTAGCAGTAACAGTAACACACTAAATAGATACAACACAAACAATCTTGGATAACGAAGCGTGTGCTGAGCTGCACTGAGAATGTGGGAATGGTGAGGAGGATGACCATTCTGCATCTTTGTTTTGCAGATGGAGAGCTTAGGAAGCGACTTTTACATTCTTGTACTGATCCAACGGCCACGGAAACTTTACACCAGGACAGAAATGCTTTTGTTGTTGGACAGAAATAATTGAAAGGAGAACAAAGGCATATGATCTGCCTCGATTTACCATCAAGCCGTTTAAAGCTCATTATGCCGGTGAACCGGCTGCACTCGTTACTGTCAGGCATCAGCATCTTCAGAATTCATGTACAGAAGGAAACATCTGATCTCTGTGAGTCACAATCCAATTATAAAGTCAGGCACACTGTAATTGTCAGATTTAACAAAAAAAAAAAAGACATTGCCATGATAACTTTTCTTATTACATAATGGAACTGCTATGATCCTGTGGATTGTGAATTTTTGTAAATAACTACCTGTTTTCTGACCTTATGAGAATATTAAGGTAATGTATACATCCTCCTTCTCCCTGCATACACCCACCTTCTCCCTGTATACATCCACCTTCTCCCTGCATACACCCACCTTCTCCCTGTATACATCCACCTGCTCCCTGTATACATCCTCCTGCTCCCTGCATACACCCACCTTCTCCCTGCATACACCCACCTGCTCCCTGTATACATCCTCCTGCTCCCTGCATACACCCACCTTCTCCCTGCATACACCCACCTTCTCCCTGCATACACCCACCTGCTCCCTGTATACATCCTCCTTCTCCCTGCATACACCCACCTTCTCCCTGCATACACCCACCTGCTCCCTGTATACATTCTGACTACATGACTATAACCACAACCTCCATCCTCTTAATGCAGGGAATAACATTTACAAATTGTTGAAGACTTGTATGATACATTTTGCCACAGAGGAAATCTGGTTGTTTTCAGTTTGAGAAAGCCTATTAACCCGTGCCTGAATGTCACCTGTGCACGAACCTGCAACGTAAACAGAGGTTTAGAGCCGCATTTGAGCTTGTTTTCGAGCTGGTTTTAAAACGGTTCTACATTTACAATGATATATTTCTTGCCATGTCCTTGTCCAGGTGACAAGAGCCTCATAATTGTCACGGTGCCTGAGCACAGGTGCACGCTGGCAGAGATGACACGAGTGCCCTCAGAAAGGCCAGGTTTATAAGAACCCGACAAGAAAACAAAGCGGGTGAGTGAGGAGGTGGAATTTAAAAATAAAATGCAGCCAGCAGTCAGGGGTTCCACTGAGGGCTTGGCGTGACAGCAGCCGGCGCAGGTGGCGTTCACGTCCCGCATCGACAGGACCAGCAGTCCTGGCACAGAACATCGGGGCTGGGTTACCTGTTAAGGGTGTTCTGAGCCTCCCTTCTCCATGATGTATAAACTGCTTCCTTTACAATGACTTGCCTGCTTGATTCTCCAAAACCTTAAAATATCAAAGGTTCTGTGCTTTTGAATCAGAGACAATTTAAGTGTATTTTAGTCCAGACGGGAAGTCAACTCATTTAGCCTGTCTTACAGTTAGAGTGCTGGAATGAAAGGGATAGTATTTGTAGAGGGTAGTAGCGATGGAAGCTGTCCTGCTCCCAGTGCAGGTTTTGTTACCCTCCATCTTGATCCAGTAGACCAGTCTCTCAGTCAGGACGCTTTGCTAACCCTGTCCTGCCGCCATCCGTCTCTCAGCACTGGCATTTTTCATGGCCTCTTATAACTCATGTGCATGTTTGTTTTTGTCAAAGGGCTGCTTTGGTCATCGGTCATTATGTGTCACACAAGACTTCCCGAGATTGTCATCCAGATAATCAGCTTGTCAGAAAAACAGTCCCACATGTCAAGGAAGCCTCTGCAGGGTCTTTCACAGCTCCTGACTCAAGATTTTATCCTTGATTGATCCCTGAAATTCCTGAAGCTGTACAGCTGGGCTCCGGCTCGGGTACGACCCAGGTGTGGCTTGGGTATGGTTTTGGTTACGGCTCGGCTATGGCTTAGCTATGACTCAGGTACAGCTCTACTCCGGGTTGGGTCTGGCTCAGGTACAGCCTGGTAATGGCTTGGATATGGCTCAGGTACAGCCTGGTAGTGGATTGGATATGGCTCAGGTACAGCCTGGTAATGGCTTTGATATGGCTCAGGTACAGCCTGGTAATGGCTTGGATATGGCTCAGGTACAGCCTGGCAATGGCTTGGATATGGCTCAGGTACAGCCTGGTAGTGGATTGGATATGGCTCAGGTACAGCCTGGCAATGGCTTGGATATGGCTCAGGTACAGCCTGGCAATGGCTTGGATATGGCTCAGGTACAGCCTGGTAGTGGATTGGATATGGCTCAGGTACAGCTCAGCTATGGCCCGGCTCCAGCTCGGTTCTTGGTGGCAGTGGAAAAGGGCCATTAACCTGTGTTGTTTTGCTGCTCTTTTGTTGTTTCCTTGTATTAATGATGTACTTGGCAAACAGTAATGAAAAACTTCCCAGCAGGCCGTTTTCCAAACAGTGTGAATCAGAAACACACCCCTGCAGACGGAGAAGGCTTTGGCCTGCAGCCTCCGTCCCACCCATTAACACCGTGTCCAAGATCAAGGTAAATTGGAGCCTGAGGAACAAAAGGCCATTTAGCAGCTGTCACCCCCCCCGTACACATTCACCCACGCCACGGCCCCAAGCGCAAATGGGACAGATAGCTTAGTGTTCTCAGATCCCACTATTTTTTGGAGCGCAGTGAGAGACAGAATGTTGGACATGTTATTGTTTCCTGTTGACGTTAGCAAATGTCGGACAGGAGTTTGTTTTCATCATGGACAGACACTGTCACTTAATTACACAAGTAAACAAAAGACTGCCTGTCTGCTGTATAGAAATGCTTACATTGATTTCTGAGGGGGTCACCATAGTAATTGCAGTAAATATGGGTTCTGGGCCAGGTGTTACATTTTCAGCAGGCTAAAAACACATAAATGTGAGAAAAATTCAACAAACGAAATTGCCATGGGTGGAATCACACGTTCTGTTTTTAAAAAACTCAACAACGAATGGTGGTAATTTCAACAGCTTCATTTTTCTAAAAATCGCTTACAAAATAGCACAGAGTGGATCATTAATTGCTATGAACAGCTGCAATAATGACCAACCAAACCAAAATAAAAAGTACAAACACGGCTGTTAGGAGGAGGATCGATTGTCACCATCCACACCGGACTAGTGGAAACACCAGTACCATAGCAGGTTGATTCCTGATGCTGTGGTTTTCAAACTCTGAGGCACAGTGGGATCTTGCCGTGACTCAGAAGGTGACAGCTAAGTAAAGCAGAATGAAGTCGGGCATTGGTCCATATATAGAGGGCACTGAATCTGCACCTGAATCTGCACTGAATCTGAATCTGCATCACAGAATGCCCAGACAGGCAGCCAAATGGCAGTTGGCAGTTAACTCCAAGCATGCAGTAATAATCATTGGCAAGTTCACCCCAGATATGGCCTCTCGCACATCAAATCTCCTGCTGAGATTCAGCCCTAGTACTTCTGTTACTGACATCCATCCACAGCCTGTAAATGCTGGGGAATCTCAACTCTACCCTCCGTGAACAATGGTGGCTACAGGGGCTTGGAGAGCTGCACCCGTCGCACATGCACCCGCTGCACATCCACCCCAGCCCACTGCACATCCCCCATGCTACCCATCCACCCCAGTCCGCTGCACATCCCCCATGCTACCCATCCACCCCAGTCCGCTGCACATCCCCCATGCCACACATCCAGCCCAGCCCACCGCACATCCACCCCGGCCCACTACACATCTACCCTGCCGCACATCCACCCCGGCCCGCTGCACATTCAGTCCACTGCACATCCAGCCCGCCGCACATCAACCCCGCCGCACATCAACCCCCTGCACATCCACCTGCCGCACATTCACCCGCCTCAGCCTGTGAGCTGGAAAACAATATGCCTGAAACGAATCCCTCTGAAAGTATAACGGGAAATTAGTCTGACAACTTCTCTGACCTCTTGGACTCATTATCAACGTCTTATTGCAGGCTTGGGTAGATTGATGTTTGTGGAGGGTGGGGGTGGAGAGAGAGAGAGACGCAGCTGCACGGTGAGGCTGGTGCCCGGTGCAGGGTGTGATCTAAGAGAGGCCAGTGAAGATGTGTAATTTCACAGTGTCCTGTGCGGGGAGTCGGCAGAGGCTCTTAGGGGACATACTCAGGTTTGCATCCCACGTAATGGGAGGCTGAAAACTTCCTGGACCTTTTTGTGACAAATACAATTTAAATACCTCAAAGCCTGCAGATTCCTGCTAATATATCCAAACAGCGGTACACCTAGGGGTTGTGGGTGGAGCTGGGGGTGGGGAGGGGTGGAAGAAGCGCTGTTCTGTGCTGCTGCAGTGACATATTCCCACTGTGTCATACAGTGTGTACAGTGACATAAAGTGTGTAATAAAGTGTATATGGTGACATATTCCCTTCTATGTCATACAGTACGTACAGTGATGTATTCCCCACTGCATCATATTTATTGGTTATATCAAAATGGTAACCTTTCCTGACATTCTTTGAAATATATGAAACACCAGAGCCAGTCATTAATACTGCTGAAAAAAGGAGTGTTACACTGCATTTGCATTTATTGCACATAAGTACTTAGAAATGCTTAAATAATTATATGCAATAATTGTTTATATTCAGTTTCTTGCTGGTGTTACTGGACAGGCCTCTCAGGTTCTTTGTGTTTTTTCACATTTTCTTTACTGCATCTCTGACCTGTGAAGGGATTTCACAGTTTCGGGGGGGTATCCTATGGACACCTGTGTATTTAAATGGATGTTCAGCATTATTAGTGGGTAGCTGGCATTCTGGCTCACATCTAAACACAGTTGTGATGGCCGTATTGGTGGAATGGGATGTTATTCCGTCTGGAGGTCTTGCTGTCTATACAACCCTCTTCTTGCAGAGAAGGTTGCCTGAAGCCCTTTCTGTCCTGCCGCTTCTGGTTTAGCAGTGCTCAGGAATCATGTGATGTCCTTATTGCACACTGCATTTTAACGTGCTGCTGGTTCACTTCATTTTTTAAAATATTAATAGCATCTTTATGTATGCCATGTATAATCCAGAGTTTCATATAAAGACTGATGCTGTGGGAGGAGAGCACTGTTTCACTGTTCCACCCACTCAGCACGCAGTCAAACACGCTAGTTATCTCCTGTCACCGTGAAGGTGGTCAACATAATCAGCACATGACAACAGTGAAGTCAAACGCACAACGAAAAGCGCACTATAGCAACAGGCACACTATAGCAACAGGTTCTCTATAGCAACAGGCACACTATAACAACAGGTACACTATAACTACAGGCACACTATAGCAACAGGTTATCTATAACAACAAACACACTATAACAACAAGCACACTATAACGACAAGCACACTATAACAACAAGCACTATAGCAACAGGCACACTATAGCAACAGGCACACTATAACAACAAGCACACTATAGCAACAAGTACACTATAGC
>JAODUD010000092.1:1194476-1211528 GCA_026784285.1 Stomatorhinus walkeri | reverse complement strand
CATTAACAGACTCACGGGGATATCGCAATTGAGTTTGGAGGAGCCGATCATTCGGCATAACAATTATTTAATAATCACTATTAAATAATAATTAATTAAAATTAATTAATTGAATATATTGGTGGAGATATTAAACTTTTCATTGAGCTAATAATTTTTCCTACAATACCTATCAGGAACGTCTATAATGCCAGGAACGTCTATAATACCTATCAGGAACATTTGTTCCACCTAATAGTTTCTTTGACTTTCGTCAAGTGCTTCAGCTTCTTGGATCCAAACCGCGAAGGCGCTTGGACTCTTTCAAACCGCAAAGGCGCTTGGACTCTTTCTCTTGGCACTTTTTAGCTGTGAACAAAACAAAAGAAGCACATTTTTAACTGGACAGCAGACCACAGTCCATAGCTATTGTCATTTTAATCATCTCTCTCTCTCTCTCTCTCTCTCTCTCAGATTCACATTCTCTTTCCCTCCTCCGTCTCTGGCACTGACAGAGAAAGCCTGACAACTTTGTAGGACAGCTCAAACCTCAGCGAACAAAGCCAGGTTTTGGAATAATCACATGGAGTCACATGGAGTCACACTGAGTTTGTGAGACTGGTCTTTATCAGTCAAAGAGGGGACCATAGCAGATACAGGTGACAGGTGTGGTCTTCAGGAGTCTTTTTTATAGCTATTTGTAGCTTCTAAGATGCAGCACATGCAGTGCCGCTTTAACGCATCATCAGCCACGGCTGGGTTAAACACAAAAGTAGAGTTAGCACAGAAAATAACATCCCTTTAATATTCCTCAGCCAATCGTTTGAGCAAACACACACAAACCCAATTTGCCCCAGCAAGGGAATTATTTTCTTTATCTCTATCTCACTAGTGAACTCCAGGAGCTCTTTTCAATAAGCCATAAGACAGCTGGGAGGAAGGATTTTTAAATTGCAAAGTAATTGCTTTACTTTTACTGTAAACAACATTATTAATTTGATCTATCCCATCTCAGAGAATATCAATGGGTTTGTGTGTCCTGGAATGAAAGTGTTCTTTTAGAATAGGTCTTACTGTTTGCCCTTGATATTATTAACGGGGAGATTCCGAACTTTATAGCCAGATGCATAATTTAACTCCAGTCTGTGTGGGTGTTTTATTATCCAGTGTTGCTAACGCCACTCACTGCACCCCCTACATGCTCCTGGCGGCTGGTGCTACAAGTGAGATATTTAATGCAAGACTGGGCTTGTATTCAGTGAAAAGAGAGACCAGACAAGGAACAAGCCACAGAGAATGATCAGCGGGAGAAGGGCAGGCTGACTGCAGACTTCTGCATCCCATTGTCCTTTAGCGTACCTGTGTTTCCTCATATAGTCCATTGTGATGTCTTACACCTGTCTGTCCTCTGTACTGGCCTGTCCGGTGCTCCCCAGTCTGGTCATTGTACCCCAGTTCATGTCCATATTCCCTGTACGTCTGTGGAAGGACCCACGCATTCCTGTAATCCCTCAAATAGAGTCCCATCTGGGTTTGGACCGTCTTCAAGGCTTCTGTTGGGGTTTGTTTACGCTTCCCAGCGTTACCAGGCATGACAGGTTCAGGGGGCCAGAAAAGATCGCAGACGTATAATGCTGCATAGATTCAGTGATAAAAGCAGGGAGCTCACATGACGATGGTGAGCTTGGCTGGCAGATAAATCACTTGTGTATAGTTTATATTCATTAAGTAGGAAAGGAAACAGAATATACACATGAGGAGCTGGATACGGTATAAAACGTTAACAAGCAGCTCCTGCTAATGGTGCACTTGATTGCATCAGTGTTCTAAGTATTGCGATGTGAGGCTTGTTACACGAATGTAGGCTTCCAGCGTGCATCAGGGTGCAACTTTGAGAATTAGGTGGTCGTCGTTGACACACCACAGCACACAACAATGTGTCCTCTGCATTTAACCCATAGGTCACATAGCAGGGGTCAGCTAATTCAATGCCTAGGGAGCAGCAATCTTTCAATTACCAGTGCGCTTCCCTAACCATTAAGCCACCACTGCACCACTGGAGAACCGGGAGGGAGACGGCGAGCTGTGCCGCTGCGGGTAGATTTACCACGCTGCCAAATGTACGGGGGCACAGCAAGCAGTGGGCGCAATGAGGACGGAACAAAGCAGGGAATGCAGCGACAGGCCTGAAGGGAGAGACAACGGCCCCTTCATAGCTGTAAATCGTACAATTCAAGGAGGGGTGTAAATGCTTGCTTGTTTATGTCTGTCAGGTTAAGTACATTGATTTTATAAATGTAAATATATTTACTTGTTATGTTGCCACATTAATAATCTGTCTCCTTGTTGGGCTGTCAGTAATTCTGTAAGGTCACTGTGTTTTGTGTCTCTCACTCTAGTCGGTGTTATTTATCACTGTCCAGAGTAAACATTTCTCCATGCTGCTCTGTTAGAGTATAAATTTAAATAGAATGAAGCATCATCCCCTGTCTGAGGTTTCCGCTTTAACTCTGTTATCCATCAATTTATAATCATATACACAACTTTGCATCTACAAGAACAATATTAACTCCCTGTAATTGAACATCAGACATAATAAGCTCAGGTTTATACTAATATTTAATTGTAAGCATTTAAATGAAGCTCTAAACACAAACTTCAGTAAGAAAACAACTTTATATGCAAGAAATGTGTAACTGCCACTGTATGCACCGTATCCGATTTATTAGCAGCTAGAAAGTTGTTTGAATTTAGTGAATTGAAACTCAATACTGTAGTGAAAAAAATTATAGCCATTGCTACTGCAGTTTCTTTTAATTTACTGGTGGGCAAGCTGCAGGAGTGCAGCTCGGATTTCTGCACTGTACAGTGCAGTAAGGAGCTGCCCACAATTAACCTTCTGTAGCCTTTCATGTTGGAAGCTTTGGACACAATAAATGGTTTAGTAAAGTGGAAAGAAGATAAACAAGCGGCTAAGTCTGGCTGCTCCTTCAGTAACTGGGAGAAAACCGCCGAGTGTAAAAGTGTAAAGTGAGCAGATCTCTGCCTCGCGTTAAGCTCTGCCTCCAAAACGGCACCTTCCAGAACAAAGGCGATCAGCATTACATCTGCCATACTATGGTTGTGACCCGTAACCATGACGTTCTGTATCGACCCCCCTGGTTCCAAAATAGCCCTGCAACCAATCTTTAGCCCCCACCCTGGGAGTGGTGAGCCCATCAAATGACGATAGCGATACTGATGATGTCAATGATGATGATGTTGACAATAATGATTATGATGTAATGAAGATTAAATTATGATGTCATCAAAGATGACGGTGATAATCTGCATGGGGATAAACAGAATCTGTGCTGCTTGCCCTGGTTACCTTTTCAGAGAACTTGCTTCACATAATGAATTTTAGCATATTTCCTGCCCACCAGTGAGATCTGTCAGGTCTTTCTATAACAGCAGGCAGTTCAAGTGCAGGTTACACAAGAATGAGATGGCGTTCTGATCACAGCAGCCAGCTCTGCTCCTGCTTCGTGCAGCCAGCCCAGTTCCCGCTTCGTACAGCCAGCTCTGCTCCCGCTTCGTACAGCCAGCTCTGCTCCCGCTTCGTGCAGCCAGCCCAGTTCCCGCTTCGTACAGCCAGCTCTGCTCCTGCTTCGTACAGCCAGCTCTGCTCCTGCTTCGTGCAGTCAGCTCGATTCACACCCTCTCAGCTGCCGGCAGTGTCGCATGCATTCACAAAAGTGCTTTCTTCGCTCTTCTGTTCTTTTGCAAAATCACTGACTGCTGGCCCTGGCTTTGCGTGCTGCGCAGTCCGTGCTCAATGACTGACGAGTCAGTAATCAAAGAGGCCAAAGCTGTGAGGATTACACCAGCTTTGGAAAGAAAGCAATCAGCACTAGCATGATCAGCTTCCATTGTAGCATCATGTTTCTATAAACCCCCGCGTGTCGTCTTAAGCACGGCGCTTTCGGCCCTCTCCCCGGTGCAGATATCAGATCTACTGCAGAGTGTCTAGTGCTACAGTGCAAGAATATTCTGCGTAACAAACTGAAATGCAAGTCATTTCATTTTAAAGCATTTTCCTTTCAAACAGTCTAAACCATATATTTTCACATGCATGCTCAAAGCATAATTTGCTAATGTCAGTCGAAACATTCATGAAAAATCCTTCTGCTTTCATTATATTTTAAATACACACTAGTGGCCCTGTTATTAGCTACGCAAACAGCCTGAATCATGCAGCTACAGCTGAGGATATGCAGCCTAAAAGCCAGGAGGTGCAGCTGCTGAGAGGCAAAGCATTAAAACGGGCAATGAGCGCATCTGAAGCTGTGTACGGCCAATGGGCCCATCTGAAGCTGTGTCCGGCCAATGGGCCCATCTGAAGCTGTGTACGGCCAATGGGTGCATCTGAAGCTATGTACGGCTAATGGGCACATTTGAAACTGTGTACAGCCAATTAGCGCATTTGAAGCTGTGTACAGCTAATGGGCGCATCTGAAGTTGTATATGGCTAATGAGCGCATCTGAAGCTGTGTACGGCCAATGGGCCCATCTGAAGCTATGTCCGGCCAATGGGCCCATCTGAAGCTGTGTCCGGCCAATGGGCCCATCTGAAGCTGTGTCCGGCCAATGGGCCCATCTGAAGCTGTGTACGGCCAATGGGCCCATCTGAAGCTGTGTACGGCCAATGGGTGCATCTGAAGCTATGTACGGCTAATGGGCACATTTGAAACTGTGTACAGCCAATTAGCGCATTTGAAGCTGTGTACAGCTAATGGGTGCATCTGAAGTTGTATATGGCTAATGAGCGCATCTGAAACTGTGTACAGCCAATGAGCACCTTTGAAATTGTGTACAGGCAATGAGCGCATTTGAAGCTGCTTATGGCTAATGGGCGCATCTGAAGTTGTATATGGCCAATGAGCGCATCTGAGTCTGTGTACGGCCAATGAGCGCATCTGAAGCTGTGTACAGCCAATGAGCACATCTGAAGCTGTGTATGGCCAATGAGCGCATCTGAAGCTGTGTAGCACACAAATCTGAGGATAGGTACCCTTGGGTGGCAGGCGGCCTCTGGAGAGAGATACGGATCTGCAGCTGAAGATTAGGTTCCATTCCGGCGTCCCCAACGTGATGTCCCCAGGTATCAGGGGACTCGTCCCATCGACGGGAGGATGGCCCGTCATTTGTTGGACATCACACGAAGGACTGTGGGAGGCTTAACCATTAGGATAGAGCGATTGAGGGCAGGTAGGAAGAGGCCAGTCTCATTTATCAAGCTGAAAGACTGCTGCTGGTGTGATTAAAAAAGAACATCAGCGGTGATGGAGCAGCGCATTATACGCCCCAATGGGCCCGAACACCAGGGGGCTGTTTACTGTGACCCATAATATAATCATTGTTGAATTGTTAGTGTACCAATTCAAATCCCATTGAGTGCAGACAATTCTGGGAATGTAGCAAGCATGACCTCTGATATCAGCAGTGCTCAACACACGTCCATTTCCCTGAAAGGCATCAGGTACCCAGACCCACAAGTACTTTTGTATTTGAGATTGTAAACACACTAGCCAAAGGATCCTCATCAAAATTAAATGAAATCAACCTCCTTTTGTAAACTCCGAGTAATTGTTCCGTAGTATCCTCAGCTGTAATCAACATTGTAAAGAGATGTTTTTCTTTCAGGATTCCTCTGAAAACTGTGACAGACATTTGACAGAGGCACTAAGATTAAACAACGAAACAGGCAAAGTACAGGGAGATTAAATTCCAGTCACTGTGGATGGGGTGCCAGTCCGCCACAGAGCTGACCATAAAATGTGTCATGAAAAATCCAAATGAACAGCTACTCAGCACATTAACGCAGCGCCATGGGAGAAAACACAAGCAATCAATGGCTGTCCTTCATGCAAGGTCTATCCTAGGCCTAAAACAGAAATAAAAGGACCTTCAGTACAATGACACGCTCCCTGAAGGGCACTGAGTCTGTAAATGGGTGGTTAGCGGTCATCCGCGTAAGACAGTTTTGCTGGGTGAAGTGACCATCATTTTCTAACTGGAAGGTGTCATGATGGCTGTAGTGCAGCATGATGCAGCATCGCCGCCGCTGGTGTCCTGCCAATTTCAAACTGAGATCACTCTTCGCAGGCAGCCTGCACAGCACTGATTGCATTAGAGAAACTGCAAATGGACTTTAAGTGCATATGTGACCCATTGCAGCCTTAGTTTTAGCTACACTGAGGATTTTTTCCAGAAGATACTGTAACTTTGATTGGAGTTATTTTAATTCATGACTGGTTTGTGCGGTCTAGCTTAATTGAAAGTTACTGCTGTGTACTTATGCATGCTGTGTGCTTCTGTGAGCTGCGTGCTTCTGTGAGCTGCGTGTTTCTGTGAGCTGAGTGCTTCTGTGAGCTGCGTGCTTCTGTGAGCTGCGTGCTTCTGTGAGCTGTGTTTCTGTGAGCTGTGTGCTTCTATGAGCTGTGTGCTTCATGCCAGAATGCCACAGATCAAATCACAGTAATACTGAAGCTGCTAAGTTCACAGCTGACTGGTGATGTTAAATTAAATTAAACATAAAAGCTTTTTCATGGTAATAATGAAAACACTAGTTCTCAGTTAATTTGCTTAATGCTAAAATTGTTTCTCATGAATAGTTTTTTATGCTCCCACCTGGAAGTGACATGTTTATCAAGTCTTTAACCCCTCCCCTAAAATATATCATTTTTGGGAGGGGGGGGATTTTATGGTGTTTTGTATTCCACTATTTATCTGTACTACACAGTGATATTTCAGTGACTTGCCACAGTAACATGTCTGCGATACAAGACAAAGAGCAAACTTTAGCCACTCCTCCAGGTGGTTGCTGGCACTTGTTCATTTCTGCTAGCAACCCCCTGGGAAGGGGAACCGGATCCGCACACTGATGTCAGCAGTCTGCTGATTGAAGGCATTTTTGTGGACTCGGGGTGGACGGCGAGGTCAGCGCCTCCGCTCGCGGTGAAACACAATTCGGGTTGCTTCTAGGGACTCGAGGTGGACGGCGAGGTCAGTGCCTCCGCTCGTAGTGAAGCACAATGCAGGTTGATTTTAGGGACTCGAGGTGGACGGCGAGGTCAGTGGTTCTGCTCGTAGTGAAGCACGATGCAGGTTACTTTTAGGGACTCGAGGTGGACGGCGAGGTCAGCGCCTTCGCTCGTAGTGAAGCACGATGCGGGTTGTTTTTAGGGACTCGAGGTGGAAGGCGAGGTCAGTGGTTCTGCTCATAGTGAAGCACGATGCGGGTTGCTTTTATGGACTCGAGGTGGACGGCGAGGTCAGTGGTTCTGCTCGTAGTGAAGCACGATGCGGGTTGCTTTATCAACCACTGCTCAAGGGGAATTCATCGCTGAAAATGTGTCCCCTTTACTAGGCTGACTGATCTTAAAAATAAGTGATAGTATCTTTTTTCTGGCCTTGCATGTTGCCCAGGGGGCCCCGTCCCGCCACTGACTACATGTGACTGTTGGCTCCTTATTTCCCACGTCTTCCTCTCACAGTCCAGCATGACAGTGCGTGACATGGTCTCTAAACTGTTTTTGGAGCATTATGGTGAGCCTGTACCCTAAACTAGCACTAAAATCACGCATTTATGTGGGCACCAGGGGTTTTCTGGATGCCCCTGTTGGCCACTGGGGGGGGGGTTGTGAAGTGACTTGTTGAGTGAGACCCCAAAAACAGCAGGGCAACCCCTGCTGGCATCCTATCCAGGGTGTCCCCTGTCCTGTGTCCTGTGATGGACTGGCATCCCATGCAGGGTGTCCCCTGCCCTGTGATGGACTGGCATCCCATTCAGGGTGTCCCCTGCCCTGTGTCCTGTGATGGACTGACATCCCATTCAGGGTGTCCCCTGCCCTGTGATGGACTGGCATCCCATCCAGGGTGTCCCCTGCCCTGTGTCCTGTGATGGACTGGCATCCCATTCAGGGTGTCCCCTGCCCTGTGCCCTGTGATGGACTAATTCAGTTTTATGACTTAGAGGGTACTTAGAATCAAACTTTAATCCTGAACTAAACCTTAGGGTATATCTGATGAATTTAATTTAGATGGGCAATGTGATATCCTACCTCCTTTCTAAAGTCAAAAGTTGCTTCATTTAGCTAAATGCTAAACCCATTCCTATTCATCCAGCTTGTTGCACCTGTCATTTTTCTGCACATCACGTTAAATATTAGAATGGTCTGCAGAAGAAACACAACAGAGAAGCAGCCTGAATAAAAATCAAGTGGCATTTTTTTTATTTGCATAAATTCTCTTCAAGGGTAACCAGCTTGTGATTTAGGGTAGGAGCACGTAGTAAGTCCCTTATGGGAGACTCCAATCCGAGAATCACCCGTCTCTGCTCTCCTTGCTTGGTGGGTTCTGTCACACAACACTCACCTCCAGGCCCACAGAGGTGGAGCTGCAGATGGCCAGGCGCATCACAGAGGTCGGACGACCCGAGTATCCCTCCACGCCAGTGAGGAAGTGACAAACACAGCAGTGGAACGAGGGGAACAAATAATTCATGTGGATTCGCGAATGCCAGAGAGGCAGATGGTGTTAGCAGAAGCCTGAAATCCCCATGAAGAAGCCCAGGACAACATGACTAACCCCAACGACCACAGTGTGAACGCCTGCTCTAATTGCAACGCAAAAATGTCACGCTTTGGGGAATCAGCCTCCTCATTCTTCTCTTAATGAAGATAAAGGAAGTACATTACATCTTAATTTATCTTAAACTGTGGACAGTATGCACCATAGACTGATTAATATAATATCATTCTTAAGATAATTCTGACTTTCTAAAGCACTGTGTCACACCATTGTGAAGAAGTTACTGGCAGTGAAAGCTTTGATGGATGGCTGATATGGGACATGACTTATCTAAATTTGAATTTGATTGTCCTACTTAATGCTATTGCGTCTCAAAAGAAATCAAAGCTAGACATGCGTATTAATGTTGCCCTGCTCTGAAATTCAGAGAGGATTAAATATAGTTCCAATGTGGACAGTGAAAACAACTGTCCTGATCTTTGCACAGTGTCACAATCCCAAATAACTCAGCTGTCACCACCCATCACCATTATTCTCCCACAACCATGTAAGCAATATGAACCTCCACATGACTGACCCTAAGCACGGCACTAAACACGCTTATTGTCTCCCCTTTCTGTCTGAGGTCGTAACACATGTAACTCAAGCATGGCGTTAGCAGCATACTTAGAGGGGAGAGTGAAAGCTTATAAACAAACAGGAAGTACAGAGAGTTGAGGCAGTGATGTTTATAATTATTCACTGGATATAAAAAAAACATTCAGCTAATGTTTCTGATATTCAAGCAGTGCAGATGGTACTCACTTTCAGGCAGAGGGCAAATTCTACAGGAAACTATTCACTATTTGAGGATTTACCTGACCATTTTGTGACCCATTAGTACAATAAGTTAACAGTTAGAAACATCATATATTTCTGCATCTCAAAGCACAATATCAGTATCCAGCTGTACTATCTGTTTCAGGTGATCTCTAGTAACATGTAAGTCAATTCTTACCACTGTAGGTGCAAGTCAAATCCAAAGTGAAAACAGGCAAGTCTCTGGTCAAATCTCAAGTCAAGAGAGTCTAACACCAAGTCAAGCTCTGTGTTAACAAACCAGTGTCTTGAGTCAAGTCATAAATCAAGAGAATCTAACACCAAGTCAAGCTCTGTGTTAACAAACCAGTGTCTGGGGTCAAGTCATAAGTCAAGAGAGTCTATCACCAAGTCAAGCTCTGTGTTAACAAACCAGTGTCTCGGGTCAAATCTCAAGTCAAGAGAGTCTAACAGCAAGTCAAGCTCTGTGTTAACAAACCAGTGTCTTGAGTCAAATCTCAAGTCAAGAGAGTCTAACACCAACTCAGGTCTTGAGTCAACAAATCAAATTCCAAAACAAGTCTGACTTTGTATTATTGCACTATATTTATGTTCAGTTGCACTGTATTCAGGATTTGACTTGGACCAAGAGTGGTAAGATTTGACTAATTTATTATTGACTTGTCCCCACTACTGCTATCTAATGTCTAATGCTGTGTAATATGCTGCAGCCCAAAACATAAAACTAAAATGAAACTAAAATGTGTTCAGCAAATTGCTTACAAAATACTGTATATTCCCTTAGCTTAGCATACATGATAAGAGGGTATGGTGCTTTGATTATGGTATTTTATTTAAAGACTGCTTGGTGTTGCTTTCTGAGCCATGCATTTTTCGGTTGCTGCTGCGGTTGCATAGCTACATCCTTCGGAAACACCAGCATGCTTATGCATCTCAGGTTCATGCGTGCCATTAAAGGAAGAGGCAGACAAATGGCAAAGAATTCAGTGATGTCATCCTGTAATAGGGGATGGAGACACTGGAGACTCGACTCCTGATGTGGCAGAGGTACTGACAGTGTGGGGTGGCTCTATCTGCCCTTGTCAACAGGCAAACTGATATTTTATGTAGCGCCTGCACTGAAGAAACTTTTAAGACTCAAATGGAGCTGCGATACTAGATTAGCAAATCTGAGCAAAGATGGAAGTCGTTTCAGAGCCATTTTCTTGAAAAATAGCTTAATCCATATGCACCAGGCCAATCAATGGGGGGAAAAGTCCCTGGGATATTAAATGTGGTGGTGATGAGTCCAGGTCTTAATGAAACTGTCAAGGGGAGATCATTCCAAATGGGGTTCATGCACATTGACCTTAAGGCATCTCTAATGGTGCTGCAGCAGATGAATGCAATGCCTTATTCATGTATTTATTTATCTATCCATCACAAAAGTGTCGTTCGTTTTAATGTACATGGGTGCTGTAGCGGTTCATTGATCAGCACTGATTCTCCCTGTGGCTACACGGTTTTTCTTATGGGTCTTTAGGGTTTTTGAACTAGTGTCTCTAAATTGCGCTTAATGTTCAAGTGAGTGTGATGGACTGGCACCCCGTCCAGAGTGTCCCCTGCCCTGTGCCCTGTGATGGACTGGCACCCCGTCCAGAGTGTCCCCTGCCCTGTGCACTGTGATGGACTGGCACCCCGTCCAGAGTGTCCCCTGCCCTGTGCCCTGTGATGGACTGGCATCCCGTCCAGGGTGTTCCCAGCCCTGTGCCCAGTGACGGATCGGCATCCCATCCAGGGTGTCCCCTGCCCTGTGCCCTGTGATGGACTGGCATCCCATCCAGGGTGTCCCCTGCCCTGTGCCCTGTGATGGACTGGCATCCCACCCAGGGTGTCCCCTGCCCTGTGCCCTGTGATGGACCGGCATCCCATGCAGGGTGTCCTAGGTCTTCTGGGAATGACGCTGGACTGGGACCTTGTGCTGGATAAGTAGTTGTGGAAGTTGGATGGATGGATGTATGGATGGATAGAAGAGAAAATCTAAATTATATTTGCATGTACAACATAAAAGGCAAATAATACTTTTCATGTACAGTACAGATTGCTTATCACTAAGAGTGAGCGAATGCAGACGGCACAGGGAAAGTGCAGAGCCTCTTAGCTGCTGTGTCGACCTGACCACCTCATTAGGTTTGCCGCCGCCATCGTTTACTGAGACGCCAGCAGCTCAGAAATGACGGAAATAAAAATCACGTGCATCACTGCCGTGTCGCACAGGTCCGCCGGCAGGTTTAACGCATCAGTGAGTTCTCTGTACAAAACGCAGAGATGATGCTTGATATCTGACATCAGCATCGTCGAGGTGACCTGAGGATCCTTGGAGGTGTGACAGTATGGATGCATTATTTTGGGGCACTCCAGGAAACTGGCCAACCCAGCCGAGAGAAGCAGCGAAACTGCATTTCTGGGGAAGTTTTCAGTCACTGGCAGCTGTCATTTTGGAAGCCGATGTGCTTCTTTGACCTGTTCTCCACTGCCAGTAATCTACCCCCCCCCCACACACACACATACACAAACGCACACGTCAGTCTTTCCCTTTGCTACGCCAGGGACAGTAGGGGAGAGAGAATAGCAGCAGCTAAGAAGTTGCAAGTTCATGTTTCAAACTTTAATAGCTATCTGTACATTATACAGTGACATTCCTACCAGTGTGTCTTCTTTAAACCATTGTGGCAAGAAATAAAGGGTAATAAGAACAGCAAATAACATTAATCAGTAACCAAACAATGGTACATGCAGATAAAGAATACAAAAGTGATCTGATGTCAAAATACAGTTTCCCTGTAGCCAACCAGCAGAGATTTATTAATCAAGAAAACCTTCTGCAAGTCCTGGAACACTGTATATTGGGTAGGACTGATTCTTGTGTGTTTTGAATAAAAAATCCTTGAAACAATGTGAAATGTTGCTTTGTTGTGCGGATTAATAAATTCACAAAGAGACATGATACCCTCTTCCTCTCAGCGGGGGCTTTTTGAAGTTATTTTAGTGTTCTTATTCTGCAGGAAAGCATCATTTTTACTGATTAGGCTCCCCTTCGAGCAGAGCATAAGCGCCCGAGTATCGGCTAATTCTAAAGTGTGAGATCTTTCCTGCTAACGGTACACACTCCAATGTCAAATGCATCATTTTTTTTATCTGTTCTGTTGTTCGATTTTAAATGATGTACTGTAGCTAGGATTTGTACCGGCTTAAATGACTAATAATGATAACTATGTTTTGCATCATCAGAGACATGCAAGTTAAACTGTCAGAATTCAATAAATATGTAAAGTTATAGGATGAAAAATATTCAGATTCTGTTTGTTTTATATTTACATTAATGATGACTCAGTTTTTGCTGGTGTAACACACGCCAAAATATTCTGCTTTCATTCTTTTCAGTTTTTCTCTTATTATCCTGGCAGCAAAACAAAACACACGAAACTCAGATCTTGTCTGTTTGATTTTCACACATCAGTATGTAAATATTTTCTTCATTCCATTCATCCATCTTCCAACTGTTCATCCTAAGCAGGGTGATGGGGGGGCTGAGCCTTTCCCTGGCAGGATGGGGTAAGAGGCTGAGGACACCCTGGGCAGGATGCCGGCCCATTGCAAGGCACACACACACACGTGCGCACATACACGCACGCACAAAAATGCTAATGCTAACTATGATGACCTTAACGGTCATGACCTGCCCGTCGGAGCCTCGTGTGTGCCACGCCCCCCTCGTTACCTGTCTGGAGTATTTAGTCCGCGTCTGAGTCAGTCTCCCCCAGATCTGTCATTGACGTTATATTGAATTTGTGTCGACGTTGTGTGCTGTCCTTTGTTTCTCCCGGAATAAACCCTGTTTCTCCCGGAATAAACCCTGTTTCCTGCCTGTACTCATGGCTTGCGGGAGGTACGCGACGATCTCTGAAAGATGCTGCAGCGGATTGCCGAAAAAAGAAGAGCCCGGCAAGTCCCACTACACCACGCACCAGAGGCAGACCCACCAGCCGTGCTACCAGAAGCGGCTCAACCTCTGCCCAGTGCTTCGGGACGGAGAAGGAAGAAGAGGCGTAAAGGGAAAGACACCAGAGGGAGACCTGACGATCTTCCTGGGGGCTGCCTCGCTCTCTCCAACCTGCTGGTGATTGGGGGGAATCCCCGATTCCTGGAGGCATCACCGCTGCAACCCCCCCTCTGGTACGCGAAGCCCGTATCGCGGCCGCTGAACTGCCACCGCTGGAGAAATAGCACTACCGGGTGGTGTGCCTATGGAATAGGGGGGCTAGGGCCGCATGGGACGAGATTCCCCGGGTCCCCCAGGCTCTTAAAGGGGCGGCGCCTGCTCTCACGGCGCCTACCCTGGCAGCCATTGTTGATGAGCGGCCGGACCTGCCCACCTCAGCGCCCGAGGCTCCTGCAGCGCGGCCCGCCTCAGCACCCGAGGCCCCTGCAGCGCCTCCGTCGGCTGCACCTCCTGAGGCTCCTACTGCAGTGCCGCCTGAAGCCGCCGCTATGCCCACAGCGCCGCCTCTGCCGGCTGCACCTCCCGAAGCGCCTACAGCTCCATCCGTCCCACCTTTCCCAGTCCCTGTTCCAGCCTACCCAGCCCTGGTCCCAATCCCTGAGGAGGTCCTGGACAGTATCACCACCGCTCGCTCCTCCTTGGAGGAGGAGGAGCAGCTCGAGTGGGACCCCTCTGGGACGTTTGTGACTCCTTCACCCAAACCCCAACCAGGCCGACGCCGACGACAACCCCGCCTGTCAGTGTCCCGCAAGGGGAGGGGACACAAACGAGGGGTCCGGGTCCCACTCGCCCTGCCCCCTGGCTTGCCCTCACTTGCCTTGGCTGGGGCTCGGGGGTTGCCTGCGGGACCTGGGACTCCGGCTCGTCGGTCGTCTGCGAGTCCCCCTTCGATGCCTCTTTACCTGACCTCGGTCCCGCCTCCAACGTCTCGTCAGTCGCCTGCGGCTCCATATCAGGTCTCAGCCTGTCGTTACTCTGCAAATCCTCTTTGCCAGCAAGTGCAGTGTGTATATCGTATTAGGGATCCTGAAATCAATCAATTTTCCTCAATCAATCAATCAGTCAGTGTGACTTTGTGCGGCTCACTGTGAAGCAGAGTTCCTTCAGTTTTCCTTAATCAATCAATCAATCAATCAATCAATATAATCAATCAATCAGTCAGTGTGACTTTGTGCGGCTCACTGTCAAGCAGAGTTCCTTCAATTTTCCTTAATCAATCAATCAATCAATATAATCAATCAATCAGTCAGTGTGACTTTGTGCGGCTCACTGTCAAGCAGAGTTCCCTCAAAGAACTTTGACGGCTGGCAGTAGGTGGTAGCAGGGATATAAAAAGGTCAAAGCTGAAAGAGCGATGCAGCTGTTTCCCAGAAGCATAGTGCGTTAAGAGGGAACCGGCAGAACGCAGCACTCTGACCCAGGGGAGGTAGAACTCTGCCCAGTGAAAGCAGAACAGCGGAACAGGGAAAAGTTTCGGGTGCAAATTAAAGGAATGTCACTGTAATAGTTACCATGTATCTGACCTATTTTTCTTGCCTTAGTGTAATGTGTGGAATATGTTTCCAAAAACTCCACAAAACTCCACCCTGGGGCGGTATTAAAATATGCATAATGTGCTAGTTAAAGTTAGTTCACGGAGCCTCTCGTTTATGGACTGATTCTGTGTGTTTTAGATAGAATTAGATGTGAAGTTCGAGAATAATAACACGTCTTTTTATTTCTTTATTGACTTAACAAAATTAGCAGCAGCTGATGTTGGATTACACTCCAACAAGCCATTTATTAGGCTGCTTGTCGGCAAAATCATAAATTAAATATACTGAGTATCGGGGTTTAATAATATTTTAATGTAGCTGTGTTTTTTTTCCACTGTCCAATAAATAAGCACGTTTTAAAATTAATGCACTATATACACACACACACACACACACATCCATAATGTTGCACTACAAACTAAAAAATAACAAGCACATTTAGCAACGTGGCCCTCAGATTTCACAAAGTTCAGTCTCAGTGGGCCTTTGGGCTCCTGCTAGGACCTACTGCTTCACACACAAGGATAAGTTCTTTAAAAGTCTCGCTGTCCTTCAAACAGACTGGTTGAGGGAAGTGACTTTTTTGTTCAGCCCGATGCCTTTAAAGCATTTTCAGAATTAGAGATTTTCAGAATTAAAGAATTAGCTAGATGGATATATAATTACAATGATCAAGTGATTCAAAGAGCATTACTGTCTCCAGTCTATTAAGTTAATCATCGTCCCCAATTGTTTTGCCGTTATTAAGAAATAATTGCAGCCGTTTAAATGCTGGACATGAGGTGAAAGTGCCCCACAGCGCCCCCTGCCTTTGTAAGCACGCACTCATCCTTCGTGATTGGCTGTTGCACCTTCTTTTTTCAAGTGCGTTGTAAGGTGAATGACAGTTTTACATCCTGTCATCTGCAGCTGCCATTTCTAACCACAGTCTTTTTTTATTTGATAAGCAGCTTCAGTCACTGTGTTCTGTCAGAAAGCCGACTCCATCCTCCAGTGCGTACCTAACTGACCCCAAAAATCACACCAGTGTAGCATGTATTGTCACCCATAAACTGTCATGAAGAGCAAAACTCAGGGACACATTTTGTTTTAAAAAAATCACTCTCAACATGCCTGAAGTTTAACAGGTTTCCCTGCTGGGAAATGTTCTTTTATTTTATTTTTTATACATTACACGGTGCATATATACGTTAAGGCTTATGCAGACTTCTGTTCATCTCAGGACTATAGTTAGTTTTTCCTAACAAGCGAACAGCATTTACCCAAAAAAGTTTTAGTCATAGCATTCATAGTCTTTGACAAGCATGTAGAATTAAATGTATTTGAAGACCATTTTGAGTTCCTCATTTGGTCATGAGATGGGACAAAAATTGCAGAAATATGGTGTCATTAAAGACATTGTAATGCTTCCTATTATCAAAGAGCACTAATTACATATTAATAATCCATGATAATATGAGTTATATGAGTTCACATGATCGCTGTATATAATAGCAGGCAATTCATTTACCAGAGAAAAATGCTTGCATTGTATTTACATCATTGTACTGATATTTGCAATAGCTGATGGTGAGCTGTAGTAGATCGGTGAGTGCCCCCCAGTGCTGAAGGTGAGACGTGGTAGCCCAGTGAGTAGCCCCCTTCTGTTCTCCTCAAACTATGCAAACTATTTTCAAAAACTTAGGATCTGTCATCCAAAAGGCTACTCGCTTATGGAACTGAAACATGCAACTTTAATTGAATCATTCTATTTGTTTCCCGTGAATCCTTCGTAATGAGTAATTTTTAACGTTTCAAACATTGTTTTTTTTTTTCTTTTACTTCAGAGAGCACTGATGCAGCTTAGGAGAATTCAAAGGAAGAATATCAGACCATGTGCAGACTTAGTCTGTATTCAAGGCTAACTTGCTATACTGGCTGAGGTCCTCAGGAGCAGGAAGAGGACACTCACAGTAGGAGGTATTGGCAGCCATTCTAGTTACATACAGTCAGGTCCATAAATATTGGGACATCGACACAATGCTAGCATTTTTGGCTCTATACACCACCACAATGGATATCAAATGAAACGAACAAGATGTGCTTTAACTGCAGACTGTCAGC
>JAODUD010000092.1:1173300-1184225 GCA_026784285.1 Stomatorhinus walkeri | reverse complement strand
CATTTTGGGGCCCCAGCTGCGATCAGTGTGCTGTTTTTGCTGTTAATATGCACGACGCCTTACTGTTTAGTGCGAGATGCACGTTTGTCGGTAACACAGCGTCTGTTATATTTTAAGTTTACTGTGCAAAACTGAAATACTTCCCACAGTCATATTTCATAAAATTTCACGTCATGCTTTGCATAAATATCCTCATCACGTGTGATGTCTCATAGAGTATAGTAGAGATATAACCTATTTTGTTTTTGATTACATTATGTAACTGTTCAATAATTTCAGGGGTCACGTGAAGTTCTAATATGGATTTCAGTTTTTTACGCGCCGTGTACAGCGTATGATCAGGGACGTGAGAGGCATTCTAATTAGCGTCCTGCAAAGGACTCATTACCTGAGCAGATTTTCTTCCAGCATCACACGCATTTGGAAGATGGAGCTAAGAGCATAAAACATAAAAGCTTACATGAGGAAGTACCCTGTGGCTAATGAAGCTCCTAATTACAGTCATTTAAGTTTATGTTAATATCCTGGAATAGAGCGTCCTGGACGGATATATCGAAAGTCGATTTCCGGGGCGATCACGTGTCATCTTTAATGCGCTAGAACAGTAAATTAACGCTGTATTGGAAAGTGTGATGATGATGTCGGCGACGATGATGATAACGTCATTCACTGTCACACATCCGATCATTTTCACGCGATCACATAAGATTTCGGCAAACCTGTTTTGCAGTTAAAATGCTCTACTGCATCGAACAGAGAACATTACTGTTCTTGTATAACAAAGTTACATATTTATATTATAGCTATATAATTAAAATTTAGAATTATGTTGATTATGTTAATTATTGTGTTATGTTAATATTTACATTAATCAAACTCCCAAAAACCATAAGAAGAAGTACAAACCATAAATTGGTGGGGCTGCTATTTCTTGTTTAGTAAAAGGCAGTTTAAGGAAGCGATCAAAGGCTGGAGGTGCAGGGAGCGGAGTGCGGGGACCTCCTCATGCCTCCATCACGGCCCCACACTCGCACTCCTGCCCGACACCGAAAGGGACGTGATTGGCGGCGGTGCACACAAGAACAGGCGCTCCATTGGCTGCATCTGCATGGTACCAACAGGGAGGCTGAGGGATTGCCATCCTGATGTAGTATTTCTCTGAATAGACGGCCAGGATCCCGCTCTCCCCTCCTCCCCTTACCTGGATATTGTACGTCGGCGAAGATGGGCATCATGACTAGAGTGAAGTATGTCAGTCATGTTTGGATTCTAACGCTTGGCAGAGGAGTATGATTCACAGACAGGTGGTGTTATCCCAGGTAAGCTGTCTTTGTCGATGGTTTGCAGAGAGACACATTGCCCGAGCCGGCAGCGGATCTGCAGCGATCCTGCGGCGGTAGCACATCGCTATGCTGCGACAAACAGACCTTCGCATGTTTTCCTCCTTAAATATCTAAACGCCGAACGATACATTTCAATTATCCATTATTCAATTATATCAGCACTTATTTATGATTTGTCTTACTGCTACATATTTCTTTGTTGTGGATTGATATGTAATCTACAGTAATGGCCTCTCGCTTGCTGCCTTATAGAAAATGCATCGTAATCACCGTACCGGATCCTGTCTTTACAGGCAAGCATGCAACTAAACATAGCTTGGAATTATGAGCTACATATTTTTTTGCAATAACAATAATTATTATATTGATAATTTTAGTATTGTGCATTTTGGAGTACACACGGGCTGCACGGCGCGCATCCTCCTGCGGTCATAAGCGGCGCCTCGCGCTGATGCCGTGAAGTTAACGCTTTGCTGCTCGCCTCGCGCCGCCGTACTGCACCATGCCTGCTCCGCCACGGGCGGCCCTTCACCCCGTCCCACTCTCACCCAACTCTCCCCCCTTTGTCAGGTCCCCCCCCCGCACTGGAGCGGTCTCCCCATTCGGTGTAGCCCCAAGTAGCTCAGCGGCTTTGTGGGGGACAACGGGCAGCATGTAACCCACCCCCAGCCGGTTCACACACCTTCCTATGCAAGGTGGGTTGGAGTTTGCGGATGTTCGGAAAATACTCAATGCTCTTCCCGGTTATTGTTACTTTATCATCAAAGTGTTATATATGGAAGTGTACTGATGAGCAGTAGAGTCCAGTTTTACATATTACGGTAATATAGATATTATGTAGTACTTATTAAATTATTGGCAATAAAGGATTTAATCTAAAATGCAAGCTAACTGAATATTTAGAGGTAAACCTATATGTGTAATTACATAAACTGTACAAGAAAGTAATGTATAATATAAATGCTTCCATCGCTGAAAACAGTCCTGGAAATGTCTACAAAATAAATCTCTTTAGGTGCCAGGATTGTCCAGGCTTTTTAAATGAAGGCAGAATAACATGCAGAATAAGCATCTGAACGGCATGTCAAAACCTGACACTATGGATACCCAGCATGCACTGCGCGAAGGCGCCGAACCCGCAGGGTGAAAAGCCAGTGCGACTTGGCTCGCGCAGTCACTGCTTTGTAGCGTGCTGTGTGTCAGTCATGGTTGCAGATTTCACTGGAAGTACGAAAAATGGCACGAAAAAGCATGATATACACTAATGTATAAATACTTTGGCTGGCTTTTTGGTTGTTTGATGATTACCACTTTATTAATTGCACTAAGATCAACTTAACAGTTAATTGCTTATTCTGTATTTTTAATTTTTACATCTTGCATATAGTATGCATAATTTAAAAAATGCTTTTGTTATGAAACTTTAGTTTTATGAGTGTTCTCCAAACGGTCTTTCAAATGGTCCTTCTTCATGACTCTGGCCCAATAGGAAGTATCAAGTCACCTGAATACATAGTAAAGGTTAGTTATGGGTCAGGGTGATGCATGATGTATAATGATTGTAAATCTACACAGGATCTATAATTACAAAAAATATTTTGTACACTGCATATAGACTGTCGCACATGACACAAACCCATCCCCTGCATACAGACTATGTCGCACATACCACAAACCCATCCCCTGCATATAGACTGTCGCATATACCACAAACCCATCCCCTGCATACAGACTGTGTCGCACATACCACAAACCCATCCCCTGCATATAGACTGTCTCACATACCACAAACCCATCCCCTGCATATAGACTGTCGCACATACCACAAACCCATCCCCTGCATATAGACTGTCGCACATACCACAAACCCATCCCCTGCATATAGACTGTCTCACATACCACAAACCCATCCCCTGCATACAGACTGTGTCGCACATACCACAAACCCATCCCCTGGGGTTTGACAAGCTTTTTAAGAATCAGCACGGCACTGCAGGTTCCACACGATTCACATCCCTATTGTAGTGTAAATCGATGATTGTCTGCTAGAAGGTGGGGTGTTCTGCTCATGATGAATATGGGGGGGCTGTCACTGTCCAAGGAGTCCTTCCTGATGCTTCCGCAGGGATGCTGGTTCTGGCTGAGCCGGTTAGCTACATGCATTCCTAATTATGAAATTACATAGCTAAATAGGTTCTGGATGGAAAGGGTATCAGTATGTTTTTTGTTGCTGTAATTATAAGTAAAGGTTACATGCATGTGTAGGTAATGGCTGTTCACCGTCATGAAGTGCATGCCCTCTGTGCCGTCACTGTGGATATTTACCAGCTGGTACTGATGTCAGGAGTACGGCACCTCCGGGTCCCAACGTATGTAATTCCGTCATCGCTGCCCTGGAATTTGCTAATAAATCATTCATCTCCTCAGATGGATGCTCACTGGCTTTATTTGCAGAGTCCTTTGGTATTACATTCCTCCTTGAAACCGAACCTGAAATCATTACTGTCGTCACGCTCTGACATTTCCAGTGCTGGCCTGAGGGTGTTTTCCAGCCTAGAGCAGAAGTTAAGTCCTGCTCAACTGACTTCACATTACATATTTGGTCCTGTTTGAAAGCTGCAGTTCTGTGGAACTAAAGGCGGGCCTTTGCTGAAAAGGCGGGCCTTTGCTGAAAAGGCGGGCCTTTGATGAAAAGGCCTTCCTTTGCTGAAAAGGCTTTTTGCAGTAAGACCTTCGCGTGTGTTACTGTCAAGGTCCCGCTTCCAGTTCTGGAACTGAAATATATGAACTATTGTACACAGTACAGTCTTACTTCAAAAGGCCTACTGGTTTGATGTATAGGTTTCATATTATACTGAGAACTCTGGTAAATGTCTGTGTTTTGTTTTAATGGACTGATTGTACATAATAAGGGGTCTTTTAAAGCATATTTGGAACTCTGTGGAGTTTAACCAGTTATACCATAAGATGATCACACCCGCTTTCAGAGGGATGTTGGACATGCAGAGCCTTTTAGCAGAGGAACGATAACCCCCTGGTATTGTGATTTTTTTTTTTGCATTTTTTTTCCCTTGTGCCACATAAGGGGGCCTGTTCTATTTCCGGGAAACGTTTTGGCTATGACTTGCTCTGGAGCCTCCCAGTCGTGGGCGGCCAAACTGACAACTGTGGTAGAGTGAGGCGCGCCGTGTTGGCAGTGACCGTGTCACGGGAGAGGGTCTCGCTGGAAGAGTGACCGGCTGTTTATTGATTGCAGCTGAGGAGCAGGACGTCCGGAGGCAGAGCTGCTGCTGGCTGAATACGCAGCAGACCGCAGGAGACGGCAGTATTTGGTATGCACTGATACTCTTTGTATACCAGTAAATGTCATTACTCATTACTCTAGTCTAAGCAATATGTTTACAGACTCTGGCTGATAATACACTTATAAATCTCAGCACATAGCAGTCTTTTATAGGTACAAAAAGAATAACCATTAACATCCATAATAACTGACACGGTTAACTAATAACATATTTGTTGTGTGCTTTTGTCCATTCTGGCAAAACCAGTTCAAACATGAGAAGGTTGGTTGACCTAGTGATCAGCGGCACTGCCATGTGCTTTAGTGACTAAATGGATCATTCTGCTTGAATACATGACCTGAAATGGATCTAGAGCAGGGATCCCCAGTTCCGGTCTTGTTAGGCCAGTCTGCAGCACAATTTGCAGATTTCGCTGCTCAGACACACCTAATAAATTAATTAGCTGATTTATATGTGTTTGAACAGGGAAGTCTGTGTTGGTTCTGGACCTCCAGGACTGGAATTTGAGAGCCCTGGTCCAGGGATTGTTGAGCTTAGTGGTTTTGGAGACCAGGGTCTGGAACAGAGATCTGAAAATGTGCTTCTGGTGACAGAATGTAACCTTTGATTGTAACCTCTCATTCCTGGCTGTGAACGGTCAATTAAACCGTGCCCAATCATTGCAAATTCCTTTAAGTTTTATTTCTTAATTTGTTATGTAGTGATGCTGTTTTTACAGTGAGATTTAATTTGGACAAGTCAAACATGGTGTTTACAAGGACTTAATAGGTTTAGCATTATTTCCTTCAGATGGAGAGAACATGGAAAGGAGACTTTGTATATGTAAATGTTGTATGGTTTTGAGTGAGACATGCATGACAAAATATTTTGGACGTTCCTCTGAAATGTAAAATGAAAACAGATAGATAAACTGAAAGCCCAAGGAATGTTCCGGTGAAACAGGACGTAATCCATTTAGCAGATGAAACGGGCCATTTCCAGCCAGCGTTTCTGTGCAAGTGCTTAATGAGCAGGAGCAGCCAGAGTAAATAAAGTGGTGCTGAAAATTACTACGCTGTCGAGTGCTGGGAAGCTTCAAAAGCCTCTCTGTTTATGGCCGTGTTTAATTAAAAAAGCAGCCGCATGCATTGCAGCTGAGCATTAAGCAGGAGAGCGCAGTATGCACGGAGAAGAGAGAGAGAGAAAGAGAGGGAGAGAGACATTTAAAATCCCTTGTCACAAAAGCACAGAGGACATGAAATTCACAAAAAAAATCACATGTCCACAAACGCCAGAAATGCCATGCATTGTCACAATTTTAACACAAGGCCTTGATCATCACCAAGTTCACACCCCACCTTGGCCCATACAATGGAGAAATCCTGCAGTACATGGGTCAGCGAAGAGTTTCATGCCCACTCTGAGCCTCACTGTCACCAGCCACACCTGACTTTGGATCCGTCAATCCAGCCCCTCTCAGCTTATTCTCCCGAGTCACCCAAACTGCAAACTTAGCCTGCCAGAGAGTCCTCCTGCAAAGTCCCTCAAACACGGTACACTGAAGGACAGCATTAGATCATCATCATTCCAACAATCCTCCACTGCTGCCGAAACAAGGGCAGGGAATGCCCTCTCAGATCTCCCTCCCTGTCCACCACAGCCCTCCAAAGCCCCGGAAGCCACACCGAAGAAATGTCATAGAAGATTCTGGAGCTCTCTGAACAGCACGTGCGGTGGCTCCAAAACCTTGAACCTGTGCCACAGTCTGGACCCACCAGGATATTAGCCACCAACACCTTTGCCCTGTAGGAGAGCTAAGGCAGGATCCACGACCAACTAGATAATCTGGCCCACACATGGTCCAGCAGCCCCTCCTAATTCCTACTGAAGGATCCAAAGTTCAGTCCAAGATACTTCACACCCGTCCTAAGCTACTGTAAGGCACCGGGGAACTTGGGCCGCACCCGCCCCTACCGCAGCCTGCTAATGCAGCACATACACTTACTCCGGTTTACATGAGCCGAAGATGCCTCTCATACAGCTCTGTGGGTCCCCCCCCCCTACAAACACAGAGACGTCGTCAACATAAGCAGATAATAAGATGTGCCTGGTGCCTTGCAGCCCCTGCAGCTCCTACAAAACACCCATCAGGAAACAACCTGGTGTCGCAGCATAAATCCCTGATGATCCTACCAAAGCAGGAAAGTTCTCGTGCAATATCCACATCAGGAACAAAAGGCAGCACATTCAAAACCACAGACCCTCCCTCATCAATCAACTAATCGACTAAGGTCATGTCCTTCAAAAATACCAGCACTGCCTTACTGATAGGAGACACCAACATAATGCTATTGCGTCCTACCTTCTCTCTCACGCCTAGCAAGACGTCACCTCGGTGTCACAGCTCACACCCGGCCCCATGTCGCAGCTAAAAAAACGAGTCGCGACCATCAGAACAGGGCGCCATCACAGCGCATCAAAACGAGAAAGCACAATCGCACAGGTGCGAAAGAGAATGCTATATGAAAAATATCTGGAGAATATCTGTTCATGTATGTAGTGACACAAATATTGTCAACAACTAAGAGGTGAGCTCTCTTCAGCACCAAACAGGAAGAAGCAAAGCAGGAACTGGATTTCAGGTGGGGTATATAGACATGGAGGAGACTGGGGAGGATTTGGCAGCTGTAGTTCTTAGGTTGCTGTCCCCGTTCGTGCAAACGGGGTCGTGTTTTCTTATTCGCTGTCTTATCGCAGCAAACCTTTGCACACACAAAGAGCAGCTGTGGCTAAAAGCTACCTGTTTCTGCTCCATTGTTCAATGGTTTTTCCCTTGCTATAAATTTCCACCAGGAGCACAATGGGAAATAATCTTAAAAGGGATCTAGTTACAGTCGTGCAAATAGTGACCCTGTAAGGTCCCCAGCCTTTGCGAGATCATAGTCTGTGACAAAAAACTCTGTAACTAATGACACATTATCTTTAGATCTGAGAGGGTATTCGACTTTATTGTTTAAAAAGTCTATTCAGGGTTTTTCAAAGTCTTCTAGTGTATGGTTTGCACTAGACTGTGTTGGCTCTGTGAGGTGACTTGTGAACGATCGCGTTGCCTGCTCCCTGTTAGCCATGTGAGGATCTCAGGCTGCACTATGTGACAAGGTGAGATGAACGCTTGATGATCTGGACCACAAGCAGCTTGTTGTTTGAGTCGTGCTCTAAGGCTTCTTCACTCTCACTATTGTCCCGTTATACTGTTTTGCTCCTGGCAGAAACGGAACATTCTAGTAAAGCTGCTTCCTGCTTGTTCAAGGTTCCCATATTCCAGGTTCACGCTGACTTGTGTGCTTTGGATGGTGTAATGAAGCTCACAGCTAAGACCCCATGGCCGTAGCCCTCGGTCCACACACAGGAACACAAATGACTGGCTGCCCCCACATTTTCGACGTTACCTCCAGGTGGAATATGAACCGGTTTCTGTAACGTTGCACCTGAAAGTGCACAGAAACAGAGCTTGGTGTGTTGGCCTGGCCCCCGCCGCCACAATCTGGTTTACCCCCCCCCCTGCCCCTTGGCCCCTCGTTCATTTGCTTCCTATTGAGAGGTGTTTTGCTTTCCTGTCTAATACTCTCTTGCAGGATTGGTCTCTTTTTCTCAGACAGTGCATGTCCCCTGCCTATCTGTCTCCTGTCTGTTTGTCCATTTAATTTATTTATTTATTTGTTTGTTTATTGTACCTTCATGGCTTCTGGTCATGAAGATAGACTTACTTTGTGCTGGCTGAGCCTTACGCTTCCAGATGGGTCCTGGATCATGAGGATTATCGGAGAGGTGCACAGGTCACATGAAACCTCCTCCACTGCATGGCTTAAAGGGTCACTTACCTGTGTGCTTTTTGCTTTATTGCTGCAAATAATGTTACGACGCAAGAATTGCACGTGCGTTAACACTGGATGCAATGCAAGCACTCCCCCGAGAAAAAACAAAGCCCACTGTCTTGTTAAACTCTCAGCTTTGTTGGAGTAACTTCATGAACTCTTCCTTAGGAATTGATGTGCTTTCAGTTGGCCGGTCATAATGCTGCTGCACCTCTGTAGTGTTAAGGTCAGTGTCCTTCTTCTGTATACCTCAAGTCACCCATCCCATCCCATCCGAGCTTCAGAGCCATTCATAATGGAATGTTCTGGAGCTGAGCTTGCCCGCGGCGACCCGCCCTCTCCCGACTGTCTCCTCTTCTGCTGCTCTGCTGTTCATTCGCTATGCCTTCGGTCTCTGTTCATATTTCTCACCTCTGACCCCTCAACCCCCCCCACTCCAACACGGACCTGAAACTGAACACTCGGGATCTGCTGGAGTTGATTTGCAGGAATCGACAGCGAGCGAGAGCGCAGTGGGGAGACCGTGTCCCCAGACTGAGTTGCGGTGCTTACATATGCGAGGGATTTGTTCAAAGGGCACTGCTGCAGTGCCACAGGGCAGACAGCATGAGGGGAGCAGAATATTGGACGTCGTACCCCATACCAAAGTCAAAACATTGTAAACGGCTGTTCAGGCAGTGACCTCCCTATCATAAATGCCCTGTAACTGCATATATGTAACTGCCTTCGCAAAATGAATATTTGTCTTGCACACGCTGACATGGAGCGAGGTAGATGAGGGGACGTGGCACACAAGAGGACCGGCACGATGGGAGAATGACAGTTTGGTCTGTAACCTCCCTCCCAGAATTTCTGTTGGTCAGAAAACTTAACAAAATGACTGCTTAGTCTGTAACCTTCCTCCCAAAATGATCGTTTGGTCTGTAACCTTCCTCCCAAAATGATCGTTTGGTCTGTAACCTTCCTCCCAAAATGATCGTTTGGTCTGTAACCTCCCTCCCAAATGGAACCTTATATTTATTTTTAGTCGTTCATTTAAAGCTGTTTTCCAGGAAATAGAATGAGTAAGGATGACTACATTTTAAGTAGTTTTATAGTGTTTTGAGCATGTCCGAGAAAAAGTTTCCTGATCTTATTTTTGATTCTGTAGGTTTGGATAACACATGAAAAAAGAACGAGCGTTTGCCATTCAAGAGAATATTGTCTTTGTTGCAGAACTTGATACAACCATATAAGATGCCAGTTTTCTGGTTTTGGAAAAGAAGTGGACTCGTGTTTTTAGGGTTGCCAAGTTTGGTAGGATTTATGGTGCCTGGGCCGCCCCGTTTGCAAGTCAGGTATGAATCTGGAAGGACATTGTGGTTTGTGCTACTGACTGCGTCTGCCTTGAACAGCTGGAGGAGACCTTCCTCAGTATCTGCACTGCAAAGCAGAATGATGAGCAGATCGATGAGCAAAAGCCAGGACACACTCAGATTGTTACATATATTCATATAAATATACATAATTTCAGGAATAGACAATATCTTTTCAGGTAAAGATAAAGTATATAAATCAAAACATAAGTATATAAATCAAATTCTTTATGAATACACAATTTTGGTCATGTATTATTTGTACTATTTGATATTTTTTGTACTAAAGTGATTTTACTACAAATGAGTAAATGTATTCTCCGGCGAATAGCTTGAACATCACATACAGGATACTACAAGTCTTGTTTCTCTGAAGTATTTACACTGTATAACAGAGAAACCTGCAGACAGGGTCATTGTTACAGAATGTGCCCTGAGCATCGTGAGTGTTGTTCTGTTGCACATTTTCATCGTCATAGTTACTGTCCCATGTTTCTGATTCGCTTGAGGCTGTTTAGTGTTTGGGGGACTCTGATGAATTCTTTAGGTGCCTGAGGATAAGCGATATTTTAGGTTTATGTCTGATGTTGCAGAAACAGGAGAATCATGATTTCCTCTCACATGCTGGGCACAAGGCATTCCAGCAAGCTATTTGTTGTTCAGGTCGCAACAGATACAGTGTGGGAGTTCAAGTAAATATATACGCGTGTCGGCATTTGTGCCAAATGCACAGCTTGTCTATTCTTGAGGAAATAGAGCTGCTTTCCGTCTCCCAGGAGACAACCTGGGAGATTTATGGGATACTGGTTTGGCTGGCAGAGGTAGCACAGAACAGAGAGAGGCTGAAGGGTGGAAGGCCTACGCGTCGTGGGGGTGTTGACAGAGAGGGGCTGAGCTGGAAGGATAGATGGTCTACGGGGTTGTGGGGGTGTCGACAGAGAGAGGCTGAGCTGGAAGGATAGAAGGTCTACGGGGTCGTGGGGGTGTCGACAGAGAGGCTGAGCTGGAAGGATAGATGGTCTACGGGGTCGTGGGGGTGTCGACAGAGAGGGGCTGAGCTGGAAGGAT
>JAODUD010000092.1:1126004-1143479 GCA_026784285.1 Stomatorhinus walkeri | reverse complement strand
TGACGGCTTAGTGCTGAGCAGCGGTAATGTAGCTCCGCCGTGAGGCCGGCGGGGAGAGCGGGCAGGCCTCGAGACTGTGTCCCCATAACCGCTCCTGGCTCTATCCCCAGCATCACCCAGCTGTGTCCTGTCCCTTTGCCTTTCAGAGTTGAGAAGAGACGGTCCATCATCGCCCATTAACAGCCAGAAGATCACAATGCTGCTGCAATGTCCTGCCGTCAAGTTCATCAGCCATCCGGAGTTCTTCACTGTCCTCCACGCCAACTATGTGAGGAGTCATCCCTCCACCCGTCCGCCCCACATAACTCCCTCACGACGTCCCTCCCCCACCTCCTTCACCATGTCCATCGTCCATGTCCCTCACGTTGTCCCTCTCCCACTTCCCCTGCCACGTCCCTCCCCCACCTCCCTGCTGCATAGTCCCTCCCAAACCACCCTTACCACATCCTTCTCCCACCTACCCCCAAGTCCCTCCCCCAACTCGCCGCCACATCCCTCCTTCATGTCCCTGCCTGTGCTAATCAGCTTATACAAACAGCCCTCAAGGCTTCAAAGTGGCCATTAGGGCTTATAATCCCTGTTTCCCATTTGAGTGCTTAGCCGTAATTTCCATATGAGGGCCAGAATAACCATTAGCAACTCAGAGCGACTGCCATGAGAATGGCACGATACATGTTTGACGTTGCACACTATGCAGCGGACCGGCACTTTCAGTCGTGCGGCTCTGTCCCTCGCTGCAGGCTGCCTACCGCTTGTTCACCAGCAGCACCTGTCTGAAGCACATGATCCTGAAGATCCGACGGGACGCGCGCAGCTTTGAGCGCTACCAGCACAACCGCGACCTGGTGGCCTTCCTCAACATGTTCGCCGACCCGCAGCTAGAGCTGCCTCGCGGCTGGGAGATCAAGAGTGACCAGCAGGGCAAGGTGGGCGTGGCAGGGCCTTCCGCATGCAGGGTGGGCGTGGCAGGGCCTTCCGCATGCAGGGTGGGCGTGGCAGGGCCTTCCGCATGCAGGGTGGGAATGATGGTAATAATTATAACAACAAACATCATGAGTAAAGATATAATAACAAGGGTTGAAGCACCAACCCCCATCACAAGCACAAAGTGATAACCTGCCTTCAGGTCACGTCGGGAAAATCGTAAACACAACATGAGAGCACACGAACGCCACTGCAAATCTGAATATCCTAGGGGGGAGCTCCCTCCCAGGGAAGGCGTGTCTGATTTGTGGTCCTGCAGCTGCTGCATCATGGGTGCCAGCTCGCCAACCTTTGCCCCCCTTCTTTTTATCTCAAGTCGTTCTTCGTGGACCATAACAGCCGTGCGACAACCTTCATAGACCCTCGTATCCCGCTGCAGAACGGCCGTCTGCCCAACCACCTGACGCACAGGCAGCACCTGCAGCGACTGCGCAGCTACAGCGCAGGGGAGGTAAGCAGTTCAGTGGGGGGGGGGGGGATTCAGGTGGCCCCAGGAGCTGCGCCAATTCATGCCACTAGACAGAGGTTCTACTCGCATAAAAATGTAACCACAAAGATTCTTGGTACTCCATATTTTTCCAAATTTATGTTATTAATGTGCGGATTTGTTAAGTTTCATAAGTATCTTTGATTGTCTTCACATAAATACGAGCTGGTATTTCCCCAACACTGTGCTGCCTTCTTCTGCATGCCTGCTGAGTATCTGTGTCCTCCCTGGGGATTACGTGCATGCGTGCGTGTGTGCATGCCCACTACCTCTCTATACATGGGGAGGGGGGGGGCGCAGATTATAAAAAATGCAGGGCAGGCTTTTGCCCTGACTCATGCGCCGATGCAGCGCCGCATCACACAGTAAAACTGTGAAGCTCTTGGTTGCCTGTTAAATGAGACTCACCACCCCAGCACTACTCATAAAGATAGTAACTCTGTTTACCCCCAATGGCCCCTTTGCCCTACAGGCATCAGAGGTGTCCCGGAGCCGCGGCGCCTCCCTACTGGCCAGGCCTGGCAACAGCCTTGTGACAGCCATACGGACCCAGCACCAGCAGGATGGCGCTGTTCCTGTCGGTATGTTCTGGAAGGTTCCATCTGTATTTATGCTGCGTTGCACTGGGTATGGGGGTTGGGCTCTGCTTTCCCACCAGGGTGCCGTGGTGATGGGGGGGGGGGGGTCGTGCTATTGTCATTCTGGTGACAGCCAAGTGCATCACAAGCATACTGATGACCGCAGGGATTGGTGCTCAGGGAGTCTGCAGATGGAGGAGCACCCACAATTGGCCGTTATTTTATGAGGTTCAGCCCTCATGGTGGCGCTGTCCTCAATTCTCCCATCTGCCCACAAGAATTCACACACAGTCCATGGTCAGGCCCTCTGCGACATCTGCAGTGATGCCCTGACAGTATTACCATTTATATTCAGGGTGTTTGTGTTTGTTTATAATTTACTGAAACCCGGCGTCAGACTTGAGTGTATGTGCCTGAAACTCAGAAGTTTGGGATGTTAATGTGTGCTAACTCACCCCGAAACAGCGACGCTCCCTGGGGGCTCGCAGCTCCCATGCTGCCGTGCGAGTGCCTGGGGTGCTGCGGCATCGCCCTGGGGGTCACAGCTCTCATGCTTCTGTCCAAGGCACTTGGCCAGGTGCTTTGTACAGCCTTCCGCTGTGGCACTGGACTCCACGTGTCTTTAGCTCTTCTCTATTTCTCCAGCCTACAACGACAAGATCGTGGCATTTCTGCGGCAGCCCAACATCCTAGAGATGCTTCAAGAGCGGCAGACCAGTCTGTCCAGGAACCACACACTGAGGTACGTAGGACCAGTCGTCGAACTACAGCGGAGCATGCTGACACGTCGACAAAATACACAGCCGACTTGGTATCAGGAATACATACCTGTAATTCTTTCCTTTAAATCGCTTTAGTTCTTAAGGAATCTGTGTAATGACTTCCAAGCAGCCTTCACACAGTATGGCTGTGATCTACTGTGTCACTTGCTGGACATAAGACAGCATTAGAGTAAGAACGCTACAGTGAGCTGGCAAGCAATGTCTGCCTTGAAAGATGTGCCCTGGATGCTGTGTCTCACACGGGCGGCAGGGAGAAGATCCACTACATCAGAACAGAAGGCACGCATGGTCTGGAGAAGCTGTCATGTGATGCAGACCTGGTCATACTGCTGAGGTAAGGCTCCTGCACGCTCACCGTTCCTCACCAGCTTTGGAGCCTCTTTGAAGGAGCATTTGCCGGTTCCCTTGACTGGGTCCGGCTTGAGGGTTTGAAGGTTCTGAAGGGGTCACGTATCACCCTTACTACTGCATTTGAGCAGCTCTCTGCAGAAGCAGCTATTTTACTCCCCCACGGACACTGATCATCATAAACTCATCATCATACACTGATCATCCTACACTGATTACTGACCATGACCATCATACACTGATCATCCTACACCAATTACAGATGATGATCATCATGCTGTGATCATCATACTCTGATTATCATACACTAATCATTATATATTGATCACTGACACTGATAATCATACACAGATCACTGCTGATCATCATTCATTGATTACTGACAATGATCTTTATACGTTTATCCCTGACACTTATAATCATACACTGTTCATCACATACTGATCACTGACAATAATCGTAATATGCTGATTGACACTGATCATCATACACTAATCATTATATATTGATCACTGACACTGATAATCATACACAGATCACTGCTGATCATCATACATTGATTACTGACAATGATCTTTATACGTTTATCCCTGACACTTATAATCATACACTGATCATCACATACTGATCATTATACACTAGTCATTATATATTGATCACTGCCACTGATAATCATAAACATCACACACTGATTACTGACAATGATAGTAAAACACCAATCACTGACTTTGATCATTATACATTTATCCCTGACACTTATAATCAGACGCTGATCACTGACACTGATCATTATATTAGTGAACATTTGTACTAACCAACCGAAAAACTGCTCTGACATGCTTGACTTGCCAGTGATTCTGTTGCCATTAATCTGTGTGTTTTTTTCTGGGACGCCAACCCCAGCCTGTTTGAGGAGGAGATCATGTCCTACATTCCGGTACACCCCTTTCACCCCGGGTTTGGCTTTTCTCCACGATGCTCGCCAGGCTCATCACCGCAAAACTCCCCAGGTCGGTAAATATGATGATGGTGATGACGGTGATGATGATGGTGATGACGGTGATGACGATGATGGTGATTGTGATGATGATGATGATGACAGTGATGACGATGGTGATGACGGTGATGACAAGGATTATGATGGTGATTGTGATGATGATGACGGTGATGACGATGATGATAATGATGACAAGGATAATGATGACAAGGATTATGATGGTGATTGTGATGATGATGATGACGGTGATGATGGTGATAATGATGACTGTGATGATGATGATGATATTGATGACAAGGGTGATGACGATGGTGATGGTGATGATGATGACGATGGTGATGATGATGATTATGATGAAGATGATGGTGATGATTATGATGAAGATGATCCATCTTCAGGAACATAATTTCCTCCGGACAAGCCAGTAGATTGTTTAGTTCACATTAAGCAGGATGTAATGTATACAACAATGTCTCCCTAACCCTCTTCCTTCCAGATTTCTGAAATTTGGCAAAAGGTAATTCCCTGCCTGTAGCTTCCTGGAGGAGCTCCTGGAACCCTGGTTCCCTGCTCAGGACAAGCAGATAAAGATAGTGGATGGATGGATGGAAATAACTCCATTGTTGACTGGCATCATTATTCTATTGGTCCTCTCCTGTCAGTTTTTCCAAAGTACTGAATATCAAAGCAGCTACAGATTTATTTAATTTTGCTTCAAGACTAAAGCAAACCATCCCAAAACAAATGCCAGGTATCCCTTGAAAGGTCCTATAATGCCAGTATAATGAATGGAGAAGCTGGACCTCCCAGAAACCGAGTGCTAATGAGCAGGGCTAGAGAAGAATCCCCAGAACGTGGTCAGTGGCGTTTCTGTATGCTGTTTTGGTGATCGACACGACCTACAAAAAGCATTGCACTAGTGTCTGCAGTGGAGTTACTCTTCTGATTACAGCTCTGCTCTGCTGCTGTTCTCTGGCTGTCAGGTCAGCCTCAGTGTGGGGCTCGATGCCGAGACGCTAAGCCGCGGTTGGGTGACTGTGGACTTTTTCGGTGTTGGCAGGGCTGCAGAGAGCCAGGGCTCCAGCTCCTTACCGCAGAGATTTTGAGGCCAAGCTCCGAAACTTCTACAGGAAGCTGGAGGCCAAGGGTTATGGCCAGGGCCCTGGGAAAATCAAGTAAGCCTCCTGACTGAATCCAGTATTGACACTACTGTGCTACTAGGCCTGTGGTCCTAGAGCAGCAATCAGGGCCTGTCAAGCCAGACAGTACATTTGTGGGTCAGATCCTGCATGGATGATGCATATTGTATCCATATCGTACCATTAAGAAGCTTTAATCTATTCGAGTCAGGCACTAAAGAAGTTTATAAATTCAAATCCAATTTGACTGATGGAAGTGAATGGATGCCGTGGGAAGATATTATGCTGGGTTCCGTTGACCTTGGAGGTCGGAAGTCGGAGCCAGGAATGATGTCGCTCCCGAGTTAACCGTTTTTCAGTACAATAAGTCAGAAAACCACTTGGCAATACCAGGAGCCTTTTTCAAATAGTAGGATTTTGTGCTTGGACACCTCGTGGGATTTAATATACCCCTTTCAAAATCGCCTATAGCTTGCTTTAGACCAGACTGCCTTAAATCCCACAAGTTATCCAGATAAGCAAGAAATCCTGCTTTCTGAAACAGGTCCCAGTTCAAGCCAGGTTTATTGTTAGCCATTGTTTTCAATACCAGTTGATAACAGCACATTTTGCACATACAAACACTGTAGCAACATGTCCACAGATAGCAGCTGGGCAGTCTGCGTGTATGACTGATTTAATGAAACATAAATAGAGATAAGTGCTAATAAACAGTATATAACTACAGTTTTCACTTCTGCTGATAACGGGTGCAGCCATCTTGAATTCTGAGTTCAGGGTTGCAAAGGGTCCCCAAACCTGAATCCCAACTTCATGGGGCATTTCCAGTTGAGATGTCTGACTGGGAACTCGGAATACTTCCAACTTCCAATGGAACAAAGCATTAATAATCTGATGAAGTAAGGACCAAACGAAAACACTTTTGCAGGTCTTACTGCTATTTAGTGAAGCTCTATGCTAGATGCTCTTTCAGTCATGGCCTGGCTTGGCCTGTACTGATAGGAACGTTAACCAAAGTAACACCCCGCTCCCTGCCGTGTTGCTAAGAGCACGTCAGGTCTAGTGTGTCCGCCTGTGTGTCAGGCTCCACAGCATCCTAACAATTATTCTGTTCCAGGCTTATCATCAGACGAGATCACTTACTGGAGGGCACCTTCAACCAGGTGATGGCCTACTCTCGTAAGGAGCTCCAGAGGAACAAGCTCTACATCACATTTGTTGGAGAGGAAGGGTATGAATCCAGGCTGGTTTCGGATAGATGTTCAGCTCTTGGTGCATTTGATGATCAACGTTAGCAGAGTTTCTGTCTCAATACATCAGGTATCCGACCTTGTTTTTAGAAGGAATTCCCTGCTTATTGAACATTACCCCCCCTCTCCACAGTCTCGACTACAGCGGTCCATCGCGGGAGTTCTTCTTCCTGCTGTCCCAGGAGCTGTTCAACCCTTACTATGGCCTGTTTGAGTACTCTGCCAATGACACGTACACAGTCCAGATCAGCCCCATGTCGGCCTTCGTGGAGAACCATCTGGAATGGTGAGGAGTGTTGCTTGCTCTGCGGAGCTGGTAATGGAACCCTGGAGAACAGGGTTCCGGAAGCGGGTCACCGGGGCTCCCCCCTGGAGCCAGGCCTGGGGTGGGGCTCCATGGCGAGGACCCATGGGGCCTGGCCGGGCTCAGCCCGAAGAAGGATCATGAAGACGGAAGCAGAGTCTGGGGACTTGGGTGTGGACTCCCCTATCTCTGGGGCGGAGGTCACTAAGGTGGTTAAAAAGCTCCTCGGTGGCCGGGCCCTGGGGGTGGATGAGATCCGCCCGGAGTTCCTCAAGGCTCTGGATGTTGCAGGGCTGCCCTGGTTGACATGTATCTGCAGCATTGCGTGGACATCGGGGGCAGTGCCTCTGGACTGGCAGACCGGGGTGGTGGTCCCCCTCTTTATGAAGAGGGACAGGAGGGTGTGTTCCAGTTATAGGGGGATCAGACTCCTCCGCCTCCCTGGTAAAGTCTATTAAGGGGTCCTGGAGAGGAGGGTCCACCAGATTGTCGAACCTCAGATACAGGAGGAGCAGTGTGATATTCACCCTGGCTGTGGAACAGTGGACTAGCTGCATACTCTCAGCAGGAGGGTTCATGGGAGTTTGCCCAAGCAGTCTATATGTGTTTTGTGGATTTGGAGAACCTATTCGACCGGGTCCCTCGGGGAGTCCTGTGGGGGGTGCTCCGGGAGTATGGGGTGCCTGGATGCCTTATAAGGGCTGTTCTGTGCCTGTATCAGAGGTTTCAGAGCTTGGTCCTCATTGTCAGCAGGAAGTTGGACTCGTTTCCGGTGAGGGTTGGTCTCCGCTAGGGCTGCCCTTTGTCTCAGATTCTGTTATGGACAGAATTTCTAGGCGCAGCCAGGGTGCTGAGGGTGTCCGGTTTGGTGACCTCAGGATTGGGTCTCTGCTTTTTGCAGATGATGTGGTTCTGTTGGCCTCATCGGACTGTGACCTTCGGCTCTCACTAGAGCAGTTCACAGCCGAGTGTGAAGCGGCTGGGATGAAATTAGCAGAAATTAGCAGCGTTATTAAATTTAGCAGAAGCTATTTGGTCTACTAATTGTTTTCGAAGTGAGCAGAATTACTCGTCTGCTAACAAAAAAGTTTGTTTTGCTAATTGGGGGACTATTGGAATGCCCACCACTGAGTTGATGACCTGACCATTAAGGTGTGTTGTGTGCTGTATAGATGCCCAATGCAATCATTTGTGCTTGTGAAGCCATCATGGGATAGCAGAGCAACATGTCTGGGGGGTATCCAACTGGTCCAGAACACTAGGAGCAAGGAGTGAGGGCCCTCTGCTGTCTGCCCCCCTCCCCAGGTTCCGCTTCAGTGGCCGCATTCTGGGCCTGGCGCTGATCCATCAGTATCTGCTGGATGCCTTCTTCACTCGCCCCTTCTACAAATCCCTGCTCAGACTGTGAGTGATCTTCATGATGCGCTCTGCCGTGCCGTGTTAATGTAACAGAACACGACACATTCCAGACTGTGAGTGATCTTCATAATATGCTCTGCATCCACAAGTTAGAATTACACACAAATACAAAAGCTGAAAGCACATCTGAGCATATAGGTACATTTATTTGAACAAATTTTAGATGGTGTGTGTATTCGATACAGGCTTTCTGCTGAAACTGCAGTGCTTAGGAAAGCTCTTTACTTTTTAGATCAACAGATCTAAGTGACCTAGAGTATCTGGATGAGGAGTTCCACCAGAGTTTACACTGGATGAAGGACAACGACATCACAGACATTCTGGACCTGACCTTCACTGTGAATGAGGAGGTCTTTGGTCAGGTAGGATAAATGACATCAGACATTCTGGGCCTGACCTTCACTGTGAATGAGGAGGTCCTTGGTCAGGTAGGATAAATGATATCACAGACATTCTGGGCCTGACCTTCACTGTGAATGAGGGGGTGTTTGATAAGGTGAGATGAATGACATCACAGGCATTCTGGGCCTGACTTTTTCTGTGAATGAAAAGGTCTTTGCTCAGGTGAGATGAATGATATCACAGACATTTTAGGCCTGGTCTTCACTCTGAATGAAGAGGTCTTTGGCCAGGTGAGATTAATGAAATGACAGACGTTCTGGGCCTGACCTTCACTCTGTATGAGGTCTTTAATTTGGTGAGATGGAGGATATCACAAACATTTTGAGCCTAACCTTGTCTGTGAATGAGGAGGTCTTTGATCAGGTGAGATGAATGACATCACAGATATTCTGGACCTGACCTTCTCTGTGAATGACTGCTTTGGCCAGCAAGATGGATCACATCACAAACATTCTGGGCCTGATTCTCACTCTGAATGAAGAGGTCTTTAGCTAGTGAGATGGATGACATCACAGACATTCGGGCCTGACCTTTACTGTGAATGAAGAGGTGTTTGGCCAGTGAGCTGATTGACATCACAGACATTCTGGGCCTTACCTTCAGTCTTAATGAGGAGGTCTTTGGCCAGGTGAGATGAATGAAATGACAGACATTACGGACATTACGGGACTGACCTTCACTCTGAATGAGGTCTTTGGTTGGGTGAGATGGAAGATATCACAGACAATTTGAGCCTGACCTTGTCTTTGATCAGGTGAGATGAATGACATCACAGATATTCTGGACATGACCTTCACTGTGAAAGAGGAGGTCTTTGGACAGTGAGGTTACACGTTTCATAGATGTCTGTACATGTGCTGTGGTCTGTGTCTTTGTACCTTCTATTCCAGGTTACAGAGCGGGAGCTGAAATCCGGCGGAGCCAACGTGCAAGTGACCGAGAAGAATAAGAAGGAGTACATCGAGCGCATGGTGAAGTGGCGGGTAGAGCGGGGCGTGGTGCAGCAGACCGAGGCTCTCGTCCGGGGCTTCTACGAGGTATGGTGGGTGGGTGGAGGCTGTCCGGATGACCTCCTTCCCCAGAACCTACAGATGGCTCGTGGTGAGGCACCAAACCCAGTCCTAACCAGCCACGTTGCTCTATCCCTGCCCAGGTGGTGGATTCTCGCCTGGTGTCTGTGTTCGATGCCAGAGAGCTGGAGCTGGTCATTGCTGGGACAGCGGAGATTGACCTCAATGACTGGAGGAACAACACAGAGTACAGAGGAGGTAGGTGTAGGAACCAGCCTACCGAAGTGAGTCATCCAGAACCTTTCCAGGTTCCATGTGAGCTGTGCTCATTCTCTCATGTACTGCCACTGTATGCCCAGCCCATTCTGTACTGCTTTTCTGTGTGTTTTAAACAGCTCTTATCGTTAATTAAACTCAGCTCCCCAATGACTCAGATTTTGGCTGTGATTCCAGAGGTGTTTCTGAAACTTTCTGAAGGATACAGTTTGACAGAATTCCGTAAATGCAGAGCTGGGGGGGGGGGGTAGATCCTGCAGGCCTCACCATCTGTGGTAGAGTGAGTTGAGCATTATGGGACACTGTGCGGCTGTAAGTTATTGGTTAACAGGTTAGTCCCTCTCCTCGCCTCACCCCTGCACCGCCCGTCCTTTGCAGGGTACCACGACGGACACATCGTGGTGCGCTGGTTTTGGGGTGCAGTCGAGCGCTTCAACAATGAGCAGCGGCTGCGGCTGCTGCAGTTTGTGACGGGCACATCCAGTGTGCCCTATGAGGGCTTCGGCGCTCTCCGCGGCAGTAACGGCCTGCGGCGCTTCTGCATCGAGAAGTGGGGCAAGATTACCTCCCTGCCCAGGTGACCCACTTTGCACCCGAACCTCAATCTCACCGCCCGCTCTCCCTCACCGCCCACTCTTCCTCACTGCCTGTTCACACTCATCGCCCACTCACCCTCACAACCTGCTCTCCCTCACTTCACTACCTGTTCACCCTCATTGCCTGCTCACCCTCACTGTCTGCTCACACTCATCGCCTGCTCACCCTCACAACCTGCTCACACTCACCACCCACTCTCCCTCATCGCCCACTATCCCTCAGCACCTGCTCACCCTCACCTGCCGTTCACCCTCACTGCCCGCTCACACTCATCACCTGTTCACCCTCACAACCTACTCACACTCACAGCCCGCTCTACCTCACTGCCTGCTCACAGTCACCACCTACAAGACAAGCCTGTGACTTTAAATCAAGGATCCCCAGGCCTGATCTGCAGAACAGGAATGGATTCATGCATAGGCCTGGCTTCCCCAGGGCAACACAAACACAGTTTGCAGATTTCCCTGCTCAAACACACCATATTCAGCTCTCCAGCAAGCCACCCACATTTAGTAAGTATGTTTGAGCAGGGAAATCTGCATAATGTGTTACAGACTGATTCTCCTGGACTGGTACTGGGGAAGCCAGGCACAGGCCATCCTAGGCTACAGCCTGGGGCCCGAGTGGACATCAGGGCCCCAACAGTAAAAGATGGGGCCCTATCTCAGGAAAAATGACGAGGTTAGTTGGACAGCCAACACCTGAGTGTCCGTGCTGATGTCAGCCTGGGTCACCAGATAAGTTAATCCACCACGACTTCCATTAAGAGTTCCATTAATTCATTAGATATGTAGTGAATTCATTTCCATACTTTCATGCTTAGTTAGGATGCTCATACCCAAGGGCTCTCCAGGAGGTCCACAGCGCTGCTCAAAGGTCAGCTGACATCATCATGATAGCATGATAGATATACACCAGACTGTGAGGCTATGACCTCGGCTCAGTACAGACGGGTGTCTCTGATTGGCTTCCTGGTTCTTCTCTTCTCTCAGGGCCCACACCTGTTTTAACCGGCTGGACCTACCGCCCTACCCATCATGCACCATGCTGTACGAGAAGCTGCTGATCGCCGTGGAGGAGACCAGCACCTTCGGCCTGGAGTGAGGCAGGTCGTGGTGCCTGCAGCCTGGAGAGAAGCAGGTCGCGGAGCCTGCAGCCTGGAGAGAAGCAGGTCGTGGTGCCTGCAGCCTGGAGTGAGGCAGGTTGCGGCGCCTGCAGCTGTGGAGCCTGCAGCCTGAAGCTGGCAGGCAAACTTGGCTCTTTTCTGATGAATCGAGCTTTCGGCAGACAGAATTGCAATTCCTTGGTTTTTCCCAGTTTCTATTTTTTTTTAACTGTCTGTGCACATGCATGTGTGACTCCCCTGACTGTGATGTCCTCTCGCGGGGGCCTACACCAACCCAGAAGTATGCAATAGCTGACAACCTACAGCACTCAACGCCTTCGCCTCCGTCCCTCTGACTCGCGGTGCGCCTAATTACCCATAATGCCTTGGGTCTGCCCTCCCCGCATCCTCCGGAGCAAGGCTGCCACTATGCACCGAGACATGGTTCACCTGTGCCCACAACACTGTATGACGTCAGTACAGGAAGTTGGAAGGTATCTCCCAGAATCCCGTTCAGCATCCCACGTGATCTTGAATGCCAGCTAGCAAACAGTGGATATGAGCCAAACCAAGCCTGTTTTTGTGTTTATGTTAGAGAAACAGTTTCAGGCCTGATTTATCTCAATCTGGAGGAAATAGAGTGAAGGAAAGGCAGCATCTTTACAGCTCTATTATAGCTTCTTTGGCTCAAAGTCAGACTCCAACTGAGCGACTAGAAAACCCCTCACTTCCTAATTAGAAAAACACTAAATAACTCTCTCTAATGGCAAAACATGTAAATCATAACCAGACCCTGGTATCCCTGCATGGAGAGCTAGAGATGTGGCCCATAAGGGGGGGTAAGCGAGGCGGTCAGGCCAGAGGGACGATGGGGGTTTATACATACAGAAAGGCAGTCATCACCATGACAAACCTTCCCTGTTTGGAGAGCTGGAGGTGTGGCCTGTAAGGGGGGGTAAGCGAGGCGGCCAGGCCAGAAGGACGATGGGGGTTTATACATACAGAAAGGCAGTCACCACCATGACAAACCTTCATGTGCGTCCTGCGGTTTCATCACTTCATGATGGACTTTGGTATGAATGTTCTGTCTGTCAGCAGTGACCCATCATTCAAGGTTGGGGCCATTTTAGAATGCATCAATCAATTCCAGTGCAACTCAAGAAATGTAACTGGAGCTGGGATTGGAATAAAAACTAGAGGGAACAGAATTGGAGTTGAATTTGAATTTCAGGGAGATTTAAGATCCATCTCCAGTTTCATTTCCTGATTTGGATTGGAATTGATCAATGCAATCCCGAATGGCCCCAACCCTGCCATCATTGTCCTCCTCTAAAGGAGCTGGATTTAGCGGGGCTGCATTAAGGAGGCAGTGGATGATCTGATTGTGAAGACATCCTCCAGATGAACGTGTCGTTAAAATGACATGCTTCTCAAACAACATTTTTTTCCACTAATGCCTAAGAACCGTTAGTAATGTTTTACCGGGAAACATTTGTGTATTTATTTAATTCAACACTCTTATGAAAAGTTTAATTAATTTTAAGATTTTTTTTGTTGGTGTGTGTAAAGCATTATGGGGGGGTTCTCTTCTTTTGATTCTGTTCAATGGCAGGATCTGCAGAGCCCCTTAATGGATGGATGGATGGAACACTTTACACCCGTCCATCAGTCCAGCCCCCTGACCCTGTGCACTTGGGCTGGTTCCCCCAGCAGATCTCTGTCTGTGCCCTTCATAGCCTTCATCATGTTATTTAGACTGGATCAGATTATCAGCTGTATTGATCCCAGGGGGAGGTTCTTGTGCATAAAGCAGCAGGATCCCCATAGCACAGACAGAACATTCATTGAGCGCCACACAGACAGGATGCAGTGATGACGCAGTCACCTTCCGCTGAAGTCGACATCAGGGGCTCGTTTTGCCTTTTACTCGACGTTGTGGCCACATGGTTCTTCTTCCCAACCCTCTGCCTGCCCTTTACCCTTCATTTCACACCTGACCCCAAACAAAATGTGATTTACACCGTCTGTTTTAACGGAAGATTATAGCCATGACTGCAAGTTTTGTGTGCAGTGTTCCAGATGTGAAAACTGATATTGCCATGTCTCTAATGTAGCTGCCCAAGAACAGAGACTTGTTAGGGGTCTTCAAGGGATCGTTACAGATGTGAATCCATAAGCCTTTTGCTATATTTGTCTCGTAATGTATGTTTATGAAAGAGCTGTTAATCTTGGCTCAATTTGCCGTCGGTCATCAATAATGTTCCCAATGAAAAGTTCACTGGAAGGTGACAGTCATCTAATTTTATTAAAATACATTTATAGCTGATAGGAATCATGTAAAAAGGCTAATATGCAATAGGCATTTGTAATTACAATTATATTTATTAATTAGTTTTATGCTTGATTTATATTTAAAGTATTTATGTATTTGTATATTAATTTGTAACTGATATGTAAAATGGATCCATGCAAACTAAAATCCACAGAGATTAAAATTTAAGAATCTGAATGGCTCTTGCTGGATGGGTTGTGCTGACTTTGAAACAGTCAAATAAGTGGTTGATCACTATATAAGCGGGTGATCACTATAACCGTGATCACTATACAAGAGGTTGATCACTATAACTGTGATCACTGTATAAGTGGATGATCACTATAAACGCAATCACTGTATGAGCAGTTTCCACTGTCGTTAATACATTAACAAAAGCATAATGAGCTCTCCTATTACTGCCATCAGTGTTCATAAGTTCACACTTAACCAGAATTAGCTTCATGGAAGATATTTTTCCCAATACCGAATCCTCGCTTTCTTTGTAAGCTCTTCTTGATATGGGCATTTCTCTCGGCCACGTTCTTTCAGTGTACTTTCTATGCATATTAATTATCATTAACTAAAAATAAAATAAATGAGAACTACGGGATTACTGGTACATCGGTAAATGTGTGTCGCTCTATGGAGATAATTTAAAATGTGCCCCTCCCCTGGCGTGGCAGATGTAGTCGAGATGATGTCACATGCCCATTCCTACTTTGGGAGAGAATAAAGAAGACGACAAACTGGTTTCAAAAGTGCTGTGTAAATGGAGTGAGTCTGCCCTCAGACCCTGGCAGTTAACAGGCCCAGCCCCCATCTCCACTGGTCCCACCCCCTTCACCCTGGACCCGCCCCCTTCACCCTGGACCACCCTGGACCCCCTATTCTGATGGTGAGTCTTCATCCAGGGCTGTGGAAATGGAGTGTGTGCCTGCCCTTGGACTCTTGAGGCTCGCTGAGCCTGCCCCAATCTGCTCTGGCCCCGCCCCATCGGCACTGACCCTGCCCTCATCCACCCTGGACTCCCCCCATTCTGACGGTGACGTGGGACTGAATTCTCAGGCTGAGCTTTGTACTCAAGCATATCACTGTAAATGAATGTCAATAAACAGTCATTTTGTATCACACTAGTGTGTGTGTTTGGTGGTGTGTACGTACTGTGTGTGTGTGCACGGGTGTGTGTGTGATTGTGTATGCGTGCATGTGGGCGTGTGTCTGCGTAAGTGTGTGCCCTGTGTCTTCTGTTTCCGTGGCTGTTCTGGTCACACTCTCTGCATAATTTAAATAAAGTTTATTAACGCTGATGCATGGACATCGACAGGTACAGTATGTGGCGTTGCAGTCTTTTATTTCAGTTTCCAGCCACCTGGGAGTCTTTATAATGTCATAGTGAGGAATCATACAGGCTAAATGCCAGTATTTCCAATGTTCCTCCTCAACCAGCTGTATTTGTTTTCAGTCTTCAGAGAAGGTAGAAAAAAAGGAGTTTATTACAATCTTCCGCCCAGTGCCCTTTCTGACTTTCCGTTTCTTTTCCCAGGTCAGGGAAATGTCACTGTCACAGGCGTGTCTATGTCACTGAACAGACTGTCCAAGTTGTTTCAGTTTTCAGAGGGTACACGCCCTGTGTGATCTGCACATGTAAGTACAGGCACAGGCAGCTCCTCACAAGCTACACAGATCATTAGCCTTTAATGACTCCAAGGTGCCTTGCCCATGTCCTCTACAACAATTGAGTACTGGATGTAAGCTTGTCTGCATCCCAGTACGAGTAGGGTGGCCAGATAATCCATATCAGGGGGGCACACTGAGCTACTTCAGGTTTTACAAACTACTTTAAAACTGAACCGCCCCTGTGCTTGGCTAAATAGTTCAGTTTGTCTTGTACTTTTTCTGATTTCTGATTTTTTCTTGAAGTTTCTCAACATCTTGCAGATCAACAACAGCTGTGCAAATGAGGTGTTGGGGGTGCCACAAGTAGCTCTAATGTGGAGTTTCCCAGTTAGCTGGATAACTTAAACCAAATGTGGAAACTGTCCAATTGGAGCATCTGTAATTGACATTCCTATTGGACAATCCTTACATTTGGGTTATCTGGCTAATGAGAAAATCCTGTATGCTTTGTGTAATATCCCCCAGGTTTGGAACACATCTGGAGTTTCACCCTGTCAGCAACGTGAGTGTTACCCTGCTTGAGTGACAGACAGTTTCTGATGTTGATCTGTGTGAGTGTATGACAGTTTCTGAGGTTGATCCGTGAGTGTATGACAGTTTCTGATGTTGATCTGTGAGCGTATGACAGTTTCTGATGTTGATACATGAGCGTATGACAATTTCTGATGTTGATCCATGAGTGTATGACAGTTTCTGATGTTTATCCGTGAGCGTATGACAGTTTCTGATGTTGATCTGTGAGCGTATGACAGTTTCTGATGTTGATCTGTGAGCGTATGAGTTTCTGATGTTGATCCGTGAGTGTATGACAGTTTCTGATGTTGATCCGACATATACACCATCGTATATGTCATTCATCGTTGACCGGAGCGTCGCTATACGGCACAAGACACCTGTGCTAACCAGGGGCCAAGCAGGCTGCCAGTAGACTTCATAATGGGAGCTAACTGGGAAATGAGATAAACAATAAAAAGACTGGACCACTTAGTGCATTGCTCTGAAAGTACTGCACACAACCATATGTGATTTGTGCCACGGCTAATGGGCTCACGTTCATAATTCTCATTTTAATCTGAAATCAGCTGAACAGGATTACGGTACCCCTAAGCACAGGACAACTGACACCAAGTCCAGTTGTGTGTTAACTGCTGCATAGCATCTGCTAGCCCCACGTTGCTAGCTAACTACTAGCAAACCAGAGATAAATCAGTGTGTGCAGTGTATTATGGACAATCTTGCTATTATTACACTGAAAAAGGCAGGACTTCTCCTTCAGCCAGTTCAGTCTGCCTGGGTTCCCTTCCTGTGTCTGTGCTAATATGGTTAAGGTACGGCCTTCCCTAGGGTCCTGGGAAGGGAGGATGGGGAGGTGATTACAAGCATTAAAGACCAAAGTCCTGGGGTGAGGGGAGGTCTGGGGCTTCAGCGCCGGCTCCAAGGACGTCGATCCGCCGGCCATCCCGCAGTAACAGCACCGCTTCCTGCAGACACCACCTGGACCAGTAAGACACAGACACCCTAAACACCATTCCAGCATGTTCTGGGGCCCCTGACTGTGCTTAGGCCTTCGCCTCTCAGCGGACAGTCTGGGTAGGGATGCAAGGAAGCTTTCAGTAGCTAAACAGTTATATCAGGAGGGCAAGATGGGCCGGCTTCCAGTGAACCTGTACTATGCAAAAGGCCGGCAAAGAGCAGAATTCCAGTGTACCTGTACTGTGCAAAAGGTCGACAAAGAGCAGAATTCCAGTGTACCTGTACTGTGCAAAAGGTCGACAAAGAGCAGAATTCCAGTGTACCTGTACTGTG
>JAODUD010000092.1:993407-1014219 GCA_026784285.1 Stomatorhinus walkeri | reverse complement strand
GGTGCCCGTGGGGGTCTGCCATCATCATGGGCTGGCAGGCCTCATTATAGAGTCAGGTTCCCCTCACTACGCTGCACGGGGCGCCCGTGGGGGCCCGCCTCCATCATGGGCTGGCAGGCCTGCTTATAGAGTCAGGTTCCCCTCACTATGCTGCACTGGACGCCCACTGGGGCCCGCCACCATCATGGACGGGCAGGCCTGCTTATAGAGTCTGATCGCAGAGCCACGCACCAAGAAGGCCTTTCCCACATTTCACTAAAAAGAAGTGTGGCATGCCAACTATGTGAAAAGTGAAGGAATTCGCTTAACAAGCAGTGCAAATGGCTAATTAACCTAGTAACCTAAGTACCTGCACACAGAGCTCAATACAGCCAGAACTCTCATTCTTCAGCGGGATTCCCACTTAGTACGGGACAGGATGGCATTCGGCATGGCACGGGACAGCACTCGGCATGGCACTCAGCATGGCACGGGACGGGACGGCGGGGCGGCTCACCTGTCACATTTAAATCGTAGTCCTTGTTGCACATGTGGGTGTAGCAGCATTTGGGGTGGACGCTAGTGTCCCCTTTGATGGAGTCGGCACAGACGAACGGTCGCTCCTGGGGAATCAGGTCTTTCTTAGCGACGCAAAGCTTCTCCTCCACTTTGATCTTGTTCCCAGACTTCAAGACGGTGACGAGGCAGACGCCGTCCGTCGAGCATGTGAAGTTACTGCAGTGCTGGCAATAACACTCTAAGGCTAAAAAAGCAGGGGGGGGGTGGGTGAGGTAGCTGTGATTATAGGTTTGTTTATTCCATTTAAGGTCTTACAAAACAAGCTCTCTGTCAGGACTCTTGGGGACTCAATGCCAAAATGGCACCAGAAACAGCTTTTGCAATCATGGATGCTGAGGCACCACCACCCTTTTGCTCAGGGAATGGGGCAGCGAGGCAGAGAAACCGAAGAGGGAGCTCAGGGGGCCCGGCAGTCTGGGCCAGCCTACATGCGCGGCCTATTCAGCAGCATGAAGCTCTGCCTGTGGCTGAGAGGAGTGCGACGGCAGCGTGACGGCAGTGTGACGCCCCAGTCACGAGCGCCAAACCACAGGCAGCCAGTGAGTCAACTAGGTCTAGACAGAATCTTATGTTTTTAATTCGGACGCAGGAAAACGTCCGCATTTTTTATTTTTGGAACAGCCTTTACATTGCAGGAGTTCTGAAAAGCATGGAAAACGCCCTTCGGTCACCGTGGGAACGGGAGCACAGCTCAAAGTAACTCTTTCATGTGTCTATGAGGAATCTTCACATCTTTCGATTGGCTGACAAATTCCTGCACCTTAATGCTGTCTTAGGCAGAAAACTCACCCATAAACCACCTGTATGTCTTTAAACATTTAAAATTTGAAAAAAGGCCTCTAACAGGAGAAAAGGCTGGAAAGTGATGCTTCCTTCATTAAAATTTAGTAACAGTCCCAAGCTAGCAGTGGTAGGTTTTGCAAATCAGCCTACGGCCATATGTAGCCATATACGGTAAAGAGAAATTAATTTTGCTTTAAGATTAATGTGCAGTGGTTAAACGTGAGGTGAAAGAACAAAAGCCAACATGGGATATAGATTCCGCCCAGAACAACCAACAAAACTCCACTACTACCATCTACTTGATCTTAAAAAGTCCCTGCCTTTCCTAAATTAAACAAACATCTGCTATTGTTTAACAGTTGGTCATTTGCAGTTATTTCCTTATTAAGTTATAAGACTAAGTTATTAGGTAGCTCGATCAGATCACACAAAGGCACTGTTTAAGTGCCATTTAAAACTACTGCTTTCTATAAAATGTTTGACCACGTAATAAATTCTTAGTTCCGTAATATGGATATCGGTAGGAGACGTGAGTGACACTATGTGAAGTACATAAAGCGTTAGGAAAAGCAGGCAAACAGGGACGGCAATCACAGCACCCCCTGGCTGTCACAGCGCCCCCCGGCTACTGAGGAAGTCACACTGTGGCGGTAAGCTGGATAGCTGCGCAAGGCTGCGGGCTAAAGCTGCCTCCCCCCCAGTCAGTTTAATACCTTGAAAAAAATTGTAATTTCCACTGCATAAGACGTTTTTCCCCCAGAGCCAGCCGGTGTGGTCCCTACTCCACACGCAGACAGACAGCCAGCTCAGCCCATGCTGACCAGCTACGGATGATTACTACTTCTGCTCAGCTAAAGACGGAGCGGTGCTATGTGAATCTGCCACAGTCACGCTCACAGAGAGGACACTCGCACAGCGCTGTGAGAAGCGGAACTGGCAAGGAGACAGTGGCTCTGCGGCTGGAGGTGCAGGCCCTCTTGGCCGTCAGAAGGGGAAGAGAACAGCGATTCCCCGTGGGAAAACCAAGTGAAGTTTTATCTTCGCCTACCTAATTTTGCTCTCCATGAGACACAGGGATACATATGCAGTTGAGAGCAAAGCTTGGGGGTGACAGCATAGGGTTAGCCAGTGTGCGACACCCCAGAAACGGTGGCTTAAGGACCTCACTCAAGGGCCCACAGACATGCAGCTGAACGGTCGCCGATTCGAGCCTGGATTGCAGGCACGGCAGCTCAGCCCACTGAGCCACATGGCACCCCTGGCATAACGCCTCCACTGGCAGGCAGGGAGAGACATAGCTACCTCCGCCATCACCGATCAGCCCTGATCTCAGGACGAGACCCCCCCCCCCGATCCTCAGTGATAACTCGTCTTCCACCATCTGATTGAAAAAACAGACCCGCCATGACCCATGCCTCTAGGCTAGACGCATTACAAACCTCTGGAATGACAGCTTCTGGGGGGACGTTACAGTAACAAAGAATCGAAAATTACCCCCCCCACCCACCAAACCCTGACATCACAAAGGCATTTTCAGGGTTTTTGTGAGAGCAGTGGAATATCAATAAGAAATACAGACTAGCAGGAACAAAAGTAATTAATAATTTTCATTCCCCCCCAGGGCACTACGGGGTAGAATAACATTAACAATAGGGTCTGACTTTACTTTCATTGTTATAATTTAAACATGAAGTACCTGCTATCAGTTTAACAAAGTGCATCTCAAAATCTCCACATCTAATTCTGTGTAATGGATCCCATTATGATACAGGGAGGCCAGGCAGTCGGCTCATTCAAAGCGAGCATACAAGCTACTATGAGAGGGTATTCATCCTTATTGCCTCTGTATCCTAAGGAGACGAGATCATTCAAAAAAACCAAAGAGATGTAGTATTAAATGCAACATTCGCCTCATGTGCCGTTAAGCATTTAAGATCAAGATCTCAAAGATTTTCTGAGAGGCCGGGGGACACCATGGATGTCAGATTTTAAAACTGCTTCTCACTTTAAGGGGATGAAAAATAAACCATAGTATGTCATTAGCACCAGGGATGGGCCGATCCACATTCCAGTTTCTACCCGATTCCACTACACATCTGCCGACACGGATACAGATTCTGATGTAAGAGTTCTTTTTACTTTAATATTTTTTTATATAATAAACGTAAATATCTTAAAGAAAAACTAGTAAATACAAATGTAAAAATATCTACATGCCAAATAAGCTTTAATTAGACCACTACAAACATAGTGTACTGTGTACCACCTTGTTTATGCATCTTGTTTTATGTGCTTGTGAGGCATTTGCAGTTCGATCTGAATGTCTTCCAAGCCAGGACACACAAGTGACAAATGCATAAAATGCCCCACAATGTTTCTCCCAGTGGCAACAGCATCACTTACACTTCACTGCGATAGCAACCCCTCGTGTATCACAAACTGTAGTTTTGCCCACTCAAGTCTCAAGTTTGCCACTCTCAAGTCATCCATTGCATTTTTTCCATATTATTTGTGTTGTCTCACACAATTGCGTGCAGTCTGTTTAGAGGGATTCTCCACTGAACGTTGCTTCCACCTCTCAAAACGCTGTGCTACTAGTCATTGTTAAAAGCATAAAATACTTCGACAGTCACCCTCTTCTTATCTGACGTTCTTGCGCTCCTCGTACTGCAAAGGGTATGCACATGACCTCACAGCAGGCAATGTAAGCCTTCAGCTTGAATGCTGAAAAACGCATAGCCAAGATGGGAAATAGCTGTCCTGCGATTGATTGTACAAATCAATTTCAAAAGAAATAGGAACTCTTTTTACTAACTGCCTAAGACTAAATAAGGAAGTATCGGATATGGATCGGTCACATATGTCCGATTCCCGATCTGTCTAAAAGGTCTGGACCGTTGCAGATGCTGATCTAAATATAAGGTCGTGCATCACTAGTTAGCATGTAGAATTCCATATATTGGAAAGGAAAGGGGTCCGTGCACTGGGAGGGAGGGCTTAAACGTACAGTGGGACGGCTCGACTGTTTACAGGGCCAAAGGGTGGAGGTGAAAGAGGGCATTAATCCTTTTATCCGAAAGGGAAGATAAGGTTTTAATGTGCCCCAAAGCAGAACAAAATAGCACAACTGCCCACAGTGAAAGGGAGGGTCTGTTCATATGCTCATTCCCTGCTCCATCTCCTGCTCGACGACCCAGATCTGACCAGCCGAGCCTGGAAACATCTTGGCGTGTGGAACCCATGAGAGTGGGCAGCTCAGGAAACGTGTTTTATGCAGCGCAGGGAGCCCAGCCCAGCCCAGCCGCTGGTTAACGCACGTGGCCTTGGTTTAACGGATCCCTCTTACAAGGGCACCCACAAAAACACTGAGTGCTACTACAGCAGCAGGGGGGAGGAGCCAAAGGGGGCCGGTCCTGCTAGGATTCACGCATAATAATCCACATCAAGGCAGCAGAAAATGGCAAAACTGAAAGTCCCTGAATGGTGAACAGAGTTCAGAACTTAACCAAAGTAAATTAAGACAGCTGCATACTGCTATGGCATTAAATTTTATCGTAGCCTTTATGTCCTATGTTGTTTAATGTCCTTTTTAGGGAACCGGTCCCTCTACGACAAACACAAAATGATGAGTGTGTGTTTTAGTTAACAAAAAGTAATAAAGTGGAAGCGGTGTAAACAATGGACAGGAAAAGCTAACAATTATGGCGGAAGTATGCAGGCACTGCACATCGTACATCTCAGCGGGTCCTTGACAGCCACACTACACTCATTAGTGAATCTGCTCAACACACCAGCCAGTTTCATTTTATACACTGGAAATCAACCTCATACTGATGCTTATGCTGTTTGAATGCAGCTGTCTGGTTTTACTTAATAGGATCTAAACTTTTCACTAGGACTGTCAAAGAAGAGGAATGTGAATAAGTGAACCAGCACAGCGTGCATATGACTCACTTATTCCCTCACCTTGTCATTCATACCCTGTTCTCTTCCCTACAAAGACATTAAACACAGGCTGAACTAAAGTAAAGGGTATTTGCAATAGAAGGCATCTAATGAATGCTATATTACCGTTTATGACATTTCAGTACTGGTATTCTGTGACCACATATTACATCCTTCAACGGCCCACTCAGCTGATTACAGTAAGACCGATTTTAAATAGATTTAAAAACTTGGATTTAAACATATATGACAAACACTGCCCCAAGTTCCTGCTTATCCAATGGCTCTGACTATTTTGCGTGTTTCCTCTACTTTAATTTTCCAAAAGACACAGATTGTGTAAATCTCATTCTATCCTATGGACATTGACCATTTCCACAGCATCCATAGACGCACATTCTACCTCTGCAATCCTGAGTCTTATTCTATTATCGTGGGTTATTATGCGTTTGTGCTACAGGATGCCAAAATCTCCTTCAGGATCAATAAAATATCCATCTATGAATGAAATAACTTTTCCTACTTGCCATCGAAGAAGCCATGTTCTCAAATCACAGCTGCATCACTGCAACCATCACAATCAGTCAATAAAAACAATGCAATTTTTAAAAAGTGAAAATAAGAATTGAGCACACAAACACCCCAGACCAGGCCAGTTTAATTTTTAGCTCAAAGAAAAACATAAAAGCATGAAGAAAATAAAAGATATTAATAATTTTTTGAAAAGCAGAACACTACATCTTTGGAGAACAACTGATCGGGGAGTTGGATTTAATTACGATTAGGGATGCACCGAAATGAAAATTCTTGGCCGAAACTGAAAACCAAAAAAGAGGAAACCAAGACCGAAAGCCAAAAACCGAAACACCGAAAGAAATTATGCCAAAAATTAGTACCATTGCATTTCTGGCTATGACTGTGTACTAACCTTACTAAAATCAAGGCATTGCAATTGCATAAATTATTATTAAAGTTTCAAAGAATAAATCAGTTACAAATTATGAAAATATTTATTTTCCTTTTCTGTGCTGCTTTACTCTCATATCCAGCATGGCGATCGGGATGTTTGGATTTCAGGTGATAAATTAAAGTCCTTGCAGACGCACCCCCTCTTGAAATTTCGGCATTACGTGTTTTGCAAATCGCTAAATCCGTGGGTCTCTCTCAGATATATTAATACATCCGCAACGCAGACATGCTGCTTCAGACAAGCACGTGCAAGCCCCGGTTTCCGTTTGCGTCATCACAACATACCATTTCGGCAGTGTTGTTTCGGTGATAAAAATCTTTTTCCAATGCACCTTTGGGCCATTTTCGGCCGAAAATTTTCGGTGGCTGAATATTTGGTGATTTAAAAATGTATTGCAGGTCATTTATAACAGTCTAAGGCACAGAATTCAACCTGCTTTTTTAATGTAGAATATAAGCCTGAACTTATGGGTACATCATAAATCTTTGTTACTTTGCTTTGTAAAGTGACCTAAGCCAACTTCCCCAACAAGAGCAATAACCGCCTGTCAGACACCCTCACTGAGTTACTTGCCAGTATCGGTAATTGATGATGACCATCCTCAACTCACAAAAACCTATTACTTATACAGATAATGGCATTAAAAAGACAATTATCTGCCAATAAAACAATTCACTGCAAAACAGTCCCCTCGTCCTCCAGTGCTTAGGGAGTACTTTTCATCCCACTCAAGGATGTTGTGAAAACCCACAAATATACAACACAAGTTTCTTGGAAACAGCATACATGACCACAGCAAAGCAAACCTTCCCCAAAAGGGGAAAGGAAAAAAATAGTAGAATTTAGGAGATGCACCGATGAATGGGTCAGGGATAGGAAAAGACTGATTTTCAACATGCTTGGCCTGGATCGGAGACCAGCCAATCAGTCTCATGTACGTCCGATACCGAACCGGTCTGTTTTATGCATGCACCACAAGTCATATACACAGCAGTGCATACAACCTCACAGCCGCCTGCACACTCACAGCCACATGATAAAATGTCTTTAGCAAGCAAGTTCTTCATTGTGAATGAGGACGACACAAAGACTGCAATCTGTAATACAAGTAAAGCCACAGTGAACTGTGGGGGTGAAACATGAGAAGGTAAACTTTAAAATGATTCTTAAACATATGCTACATAATCTTGAAAAGGAATAATCATTAAAATTGCAAAGCTAACCAAGGTGAAACTAACTCCCTGTGCTATAATGTCTGTACAGTATGAAGGTATGAAAAAGCCTGATCTTAATCTAACTTACTAATGTAAGAATTGTATGTCCATAATATGTGATGTTGGTATTAATATTAACCTACACTTGTTACGTGGAAGAGTATAGTATTTGGAGGTGATTGAGTTTTAAAAAAAAAAAGGAGAAAAAGGTCAATGTCATGTTATCTGGCGAATTTAGCAATTTCTTTTATTATGAAAATAAAATTTTGCATTGAAGGAAATTGAATTTGTTTTTTTGTTTCTGTATGCTGTCAATTATAGTTCTTGGAAAGAAAATTGGAATTGGCCAGTCTCTCTCACACACACACACACTCACACAAAAGACAGACATTTGAAATCGAGTAAGATACTTGCAATCGGTGCATCTCTACTGGGATTTTTGGGGCTGTTACTGAAGCAAACCACAATTCAGATTTCAGATGTTCGATAGTAACAGGATTTCAAACGGCCCTGCGTGCCACCTCCAAAGAGGTAACTGAATTACCAGGCATTCAAGAGTGCAGCGCGGTCCTGCGGTTACATGGCAGAGAAGGAAGGTCCTGCCCTGCAGGGACTGCGCGCGGGCTAAGCGACAGCCCCTCAGCACCCATCAGCGCTTCCCAAGAGACAACACACACCCCCTTCTGTGGCATTTCAGTATTCTGCACGTGCTCAAACACAAATGCGCAGTTAGAGACATACGGTGATGCCAGAATGTGGACCTGCAAACTGTCAAAATGCCAGCTGTTGCAAAGATAGAAAAAAAAAAAGACAAAAGAAATTCTCCTTTGGTAAAACCATGACCATAAACAGATAAGCATGAAGAAATCATGAAAAACACTAGACTGCATAGGACAGAGACCATTCACACTATAGCAGACAAAGGTGAGTCAGTGATAGAAGACAAAGGCTGCAGGTTTGACACCGGACGTGCCAGATCGAGGCGTAGGAGACGCATATAATGCCAGTTAAGAAATGACTAAGCCCAGACTGCTATACAACACGTGCCTGCAGCGCAAGTTAACACCCGTGAATTAGCTACTGACCACAGGTGCAAATGGTAAGGCAGGGGACATAAAAGTCACATTAAATAGGGAACTTCGAAAAGCCTCTGCGGTGACAAAGGTAACCCTGGCAGCACTGCAGATGGTAGCTGCACGGCCTTCTGAAAATTCTGCACGGCGCATCTCCGCGCCACAGACTTGTTCCCGATGGTTGTAACAGAAGAGAGCGGCGTGAATGGGCTGAAATGGGCCCATCCGTGCAATCAATTTGCCGGAGCCCCTTGGTAGCTCGTGCAGCTCCCTGTAGTACACTTACTGATTATTTCGGCGAGTGCACAGAGTGCAGAGGCGGTGAGCATTTGCATAACCGTGAGTAGTAAAGGGGGTGACGCGGAGAAGACGTGCCAAAAAGCCCCAGAAACCAGGCGCTCAAATCAAAGTAATTACTTAAATAAGTAGGCGGCAGCCTGAAATCTATTCCCCTAAATTTTGCCGCTCAAGAGCGAGCTATGTGTCAATGGAGCATGGCAAGTGTGGGAAATGCAGCACGTCTTCCTGAAATGGGGCCTGCGATTGCACTCTCTGCTCATCTTCAGCTGCATTTTTATTCCCCGAACTCCCTGCCACAGCTACAAGCCAAGGTCCTTCGTCCCCCCTGGTGTCTTGCGCAGCTTAGCTGCAAGGGAGACATAACCTAATCTGACACAACAGCCGCGTCTTTCAGTGGACGCAGCAAAAACCTAATGTGTGGGCCCATCAGCCCCTGAACGTGCATCCAGAACGGCCTTCCGCTCGGCAAATCGTGAAACCTTTTCCATAAGAAAAGCCAGAATTACAGATAAAGAGCCAAGCGTTTCCATGCAGCAGCTGAAAAGGTATACATGGCATTATGTTATACAAGGCTATGGAAAGCGTCGCCGTTACACCACATTAAAGAGAATGAAGACTAATCTCAAGCTAGACTAAGACTGCATCATTTCTAATATCAGAGATGTGAGGGGCTTGGACAATGAGTAAATTTTAAAAATTCAATTCCAGAATCCACTGGCAGGTGTCCATTACGAGATTAAATTAACAGCCAATACAATGAGGCGTTTAAACTAATTACTGCATATGAATACCACCGTTGCTTGGGTTATTCATATTTCCTGGATATAGAGACAGTGGGTGACATGGGTTTTCAGGTAAACAGACACAGCACAGAGGACCAACGCCACGGAGAAAAGCTGTCCGGGCCGCGTCTGGCCACGGGCAGCAGAACGCAGTGCTGCTGGAGCGGGAGAGAGCAAGCGAGCGCTGCTCTGCCGCAGGAACTGCCGCACGATGATGGGAGCCCAGCTGATTGGTCTGGGCATCTGTTCCGTCCTTCGAGGGCAGCTGTAGGGGAGCATTTACACCTGCGGAAAACAGGCCCTGTGTTCAGAAACATTTAAACCTGGGATGGGGTTTTTACCGTGTCATGTTTACTTGTATGTTCTGTGAATTTGCCACTGTGTAACAAATTACTGAAAATCAAAAGAGTAACACCGTTAACTGGATGAGGCCAGAGGTTCAAACCGCATCGGCTGTCGCTCGGAGTCCTAACACACTCCTTCTCACTATTAATCACCTGCACCCCTATCACCCCCCCCCACACACACACACACACACAAGGGAGGCAGATTTGCTGAAGGGCCAAAGGCCCTAAAGCACATTCATCGCGTGTGCTCCTCATTGCGTTTAGGGGAGGGGCTTGCTTGTGAGCCCCCTGCCAACGTGCAACCATTAACTCCTTATTTGCCACAGGGCTGCACGGCTGAATTAATTATTGCTGTCTCCTGGCAACCACAATCCCTGCACCCCTGCAGGCTGCCTGCGTCGATAGCTCATTGCAGCATATGGGGGGGGGGTGTGTACCCAGGTGTCACGACGACTCGCAGCACGCACTGTACGCTGACATGTGCCACTTGCATGTGGACATTGACGCATTTGCACACAAAAGCATCCGACTGTCCTTGCCGTTCCTGAGCAGACCTGGCAGTAGATGAGGCTCTTCGCCACCAGATGTCCACAGCAACTGCTCGGGCCGTGACCTTCCTCCCTGCCAGCCAGATGCCCGAATATGCCTCTTAATCAGGCTGATGGCACGGACACAAAACGCACACTGACCAAGGGCCTATAGCGTAACCTCAGCCCCTTTTAAAAACCTGCTTTACAAAATGTGTGAATAACATGGAAAATGAGTTTCTAGGTAGAAAGCGCATTCATCCACCCCACCCCCCACTTCTTCGCCCAGTGCATCTCATTTAGATATGGTTGGGACAGGCAGCTGAAATCTCTCAACATACAGACATGTTTTCAGTTCCTCGAGATTCAACCAGTGGACACTCCAGAAAGACCAACACACACAATCCCAAAGACCAGGCCTCAGCGCCACAGACACGCCGAATGCGGATGCGGGCTCCTTGCATAAGACACGCCCTTCTTTCATTTGAGCTGACCATAACTTCAGCGGGGGGGGGGGGGGGATTCCCAGACAGCTCATGGTACACGACATAGATTCCTGCTATCTGGCTGGCGATTCCCTCAAACCTCCCAGTGACTCACACTTCCTGTCTCCATCTGCAAGCAATTACATTGCCGGGCCGCAACATCAACATTACGTCCCCAAAGAGCCAAGAGCGCAGGTCACACCCAAAAATAAGATGAACCCTAACTGGTCAGCTCGGCGTGGCCCTCCCTGCACATCGGCAGCGGGGTCAGATCTGAAACCTAACTGGTCAGCTCAGCATGGCTCCTCTCATGCCCCCAACAACAGCAAACATACCAGCACAAAAACACTCACTGCAGGGCAGATGATCTACCCAAGAAACCACCCACCTTGCAGGCAAGTGTGTGTGTGTGTGTGTGTGTGTGTGTGTGTGTATGTATGTGGCAGCATTTTATAGAGAACTGGGTGCACAAATGCTGCCCCTTTGGCCCACGAGCTCAGACCACCCGACCAAGCTACAAAAAAAATAAATAAATCGAGTCCAAGAGCATTCTGCATCTGGTGCCTACAGGACACTACAGTGTGACAGAACATCATCTACTGGGGTAAAGATAACAGGCTGTGTGACATGGTAACGCACTGATTAACAATGTCTAGACATAACAGTGCGAGACACACAGGGGTGTGTCTCCCGGTGGGTGGGTAGGGATTTAGCCAGGGGAAATGTTAAGTTGGGCTTAATATTTTTAGTTACCATTGAAAAACTAACAAGATAGCTCATATTTCACTCGCGTCTTTTCCAGATTTTTCTTAAATAATGAAAACTGTTCCAGAGTTTAGTGATTTAGATGTGCAGAATTACATTTTTGGAATAAAAACATACTGCCCATATATTAGCATTTACTGTAAAATTCTCTGAAAATGAGCATTTTTGGCATGAGTACTCATATTCCAGTCACAGAAATTCCAGATGACAACACACACTGTACATACCCACGCTAACTCATAACTGGAATTTATATTGGTCAGCACTGCATGCTAAAACATGAGCTTCAGAACTTCATTTCCCTGCTTAATACCGTCCAGTTAAATCATAAGCACTAGCAGCATTCAGTTTCATGTCGGGATCTTTCTCCTGCTCTGTGCTAATGCAGCCAACTTAGTATCTGAACCCTACAACACAACGTTACCACCACCTGACTAACATGTGCTTCTGTGTAAGCTATGCATGGATAATGTTAGTACGCATCAATTCATAGATCCATTTCTTTAAGGGCTAGGATAAGAGAAAGAGAAACTCTTCTGATGTATATTTAGTAACTAATAGGCCCAAAAGAAGCCATTAATTAAAGCGATCCTCTCATAGCCAAGCCAGCAACATCTAAACAGAGGCCATGCTGAAGCGTCTGGGGTTTGAGGACCTGGGCGTGGCCCAGGCGGCACTCAGAGTTCTCCTCTTTGGCAGAAGTTTGCACAAGAAGCACTTGAAAGATTCCGAGAACCCAGACTTCAGGTGGCATCACAGTTAAACACCAGACTCACAAGGTCAGTGTGCAAATCATCTGAGCTTTTAAAACACCAGCAGCAGACGTCTCTGTGCTCCCTGCCAGTGACCGTTTCTCTGAAGTCACTGCTGAGACCCTACAGCTTACAGCGGACCCCCTGCCCACAGCAGTAATGCTGCACTGGACAGGGAGCACCACTTATACCTGTGCACGCCAAGGAAACTGCGGCAAGCACATATGTAAATTTCACACCCCAGTCACAGATCGGATGTAACCAGTCTCTCAACAGAACTAAACATGTGGCCTAATTCTACACTTTCTATGTCCTCCCACTGACAAAAAGAAGTAAAGGACATTTCAAATTTTTGTGCACATTAACAATGCATTATTTTCATTTTTTAAAAGCAAGCAGGACATTCACTTTGTATGGTCTAGTCCAAGTCATTAATTAGGTAAAATGATCAATAAACTGTAAAGAATTTGCAGCTAAAATGACCCAGGGAAGCACAAGTCGTGTTTGAAAACAGCACATGGAGGGGGGACCATACAAGAGGCAGGCAAACAGGACAAGGTATCGCTGGCACTTTGCTTAATTAAGGGTCCTTACTTAAACAGCACTGGGGGGGGGGGGGGGGGGAAGCCACACATAAAACAACAGAAAATTACCCATTATCAGGACATTTGGCATAAGTGACCTGCGAACAAGCGATCTCAAGCACGCAGGAAATTCAGTCTGTCCCTCATGTGGCACAAGGTGCATGTCATATTTGAGCCGTCAATTAGGCGAGACTGCACTTAAACTGTCTCCCAGAAGAGCCAGCCAACTTAATCCGCTAATTATCTTGCCTAAATACCTTCTAAATAGCGTTGCAGAACTGCAACACACATCTTAGGAAGCCATAAATACAACATAATGGCTTAAAAGGTCCAATTATATATAACAATTTCAAATGTGTGCGCAACAGTTGAACGAACACAAAAAAATAAAAGGAAAAATATCTTGCTGAGTCAATTTAGGACATTTCACAACACAACATTTAAAAACTACTTTGAGAAAAGCAGGCTGCAGCCACGCTTAATGAACAAACAAATGACAAACATTTTCCTTCTTGTCAGTAATAATTATCTTAACATCAGAGAGTCACTGAGCTTAGTGCCGCAATCATGGTGAAGCAATGTTTCTGCTGGGATATCTGAATGAACGCCTCGTGCAGCAAAGGTGCACAGCCACACCTTTAGTGGTGACAGAAGTAGAATCCTATTCACCAAAACCTTAAAGAAAACACACTGGACAGAAAAAGTACAATGTGGAAGTATTACGAGAAAATCCAGGACACGCACACGTCAATGACAAGAAAAAAATAACTCCGAAATTACACAAGTGCGGCACGTTTCGGCTAATCCTCGCTTCTGGGTTGAGCGTCCTTTACATCATCCGAGTTATCGCAACTGCCGCTGAAGCCACGCAGAAAATACAGAGCAACTCCATGGAGGCCCTGCACCTTTAGCCAAAGGTGGAGGCCCTGCTTAGGCACGTTTTCCCGATTACCTTTGGCACATTGCTACGGCTTTCACCTTGACAGACCATCTAGAAACAATTCATTGCTTTAGTGTTTAGATGGGAGGGCCAATAAAAATAATCACCACACTTATGTGTCGATTATTAATCAGATTATAAACCAAATGTTTCATTTTCCACTCTGGAATTTAAGAGTTCAGGGTCACAGTATTTAGAGTCTGTCAAAATTCAATTGACATTCTGTACACCCACACATTTAAGGTATCACTGGAAAACAATGACATACGGGGATACCCTTTTTGCTTCAGTGTGTAATATCAGACAGAATATTCTGGAACAGGTTCCCAAGTCCTTTGTGCCAGGGTCAGTGTATGGATAAGTACAGGCATTTGCACTGCATCACTGCCCATCTCCATCCTAGACAATGAAAATTACAGGAGACTGGACCTGCTGATTTGCATAAGGTAAGAAATACCTAAAATGCTATAAGAAAAACATTCATGCACATACCCTGAAAATCACAATAAGTTGGCTCAACGAGAGCAAAGGCAGCATCACACATCATCCTCTGAGTAATGCTTTTTTATATCGTTAGCGTCTTTGGGTTTTGAAAAAGCACTGCACAAATCTAATTATTATTAATCATATACAGACGAACAACATAGGCAACAGTCTCTCAAGACATTCTTTTTGATGTCACAAAGCAAGTGTTTTGTTAAACTACACAGGTAGGAATCAACTAGCAACAGTACCGATCCCCTTCAACAGAACTGCAGAGTAACTTACTGAAGCAAGAGAAGCGCATTTAATGATGCTGTCCACAGTACCAAGGAATTGACTTACTCTGCATTAGAATGCCAAAGACATGTGACCTAAGGGAATTTAATTATGGTGTGATTGTTGGTGGCAGCATCTCAGAAATAGCAACCCTCCGGAGATTTTCCGGTACCAATGTCGATAAATGTATAGACAATGGTACAATAAAAAAAACATCCAGGCAGGGGCAGGGCTGTTGATAACACTTTGTTAATGAAATGGCCCAGAGGAGAACGGCCAGACTTGGCTAATAGGAAACCCGAAAGCGCAAAAATAACAGTGCAATTAAACAGCGGTGTGCAGTGGTCTGAATACTGACAGAAATTCTCTGGGAACAAGAGGGGATCCCACATTATACTATGTAGGGATACCTAATAAAATGGCCTGACTGCTTCCTGTAGGTACATGGCAGGTCAGTCTTCAGTAACTGCCAAAGCAGTGACTTCCAACTCCATAAACAACATCCTCCAGCTGGAAAACACAGATTTGACCATTTGTTGCTTATGCAAGGAAATCAGTTTTTAGTGTGCTTGGCCTGGACTGGAGACCAAGTCTCATCATTTCCGATACCAAACCAGTTCATTTTATGCATGCACCACAGGTCATACGCACAGCAGTGCAGACAATAACCTCACAGCCACCTGCACGCTCACAGCCACATGATAAAATGTCTTTAGCAAGCAAGTTCTTCATTGTGAATGAGGACGACACAAAGACTGCAATCTGTAATACAAGTAAAGCCACAGTGAACTGTGGGGGTGAAATATGAGAAGGTAAACTTTAAAATGATTCTTAAACATATGCTACATCTTCTTGAAAAGGTGAAACTAACGCCCAGTGCTATAATGTCTGTACAGTATGATGGTGTGAAAAAGCCTGATCTTAATCTAACTTGCAAGTATTGTATGTGCATGTAAAGTTGAGCAATTTCTTTTACTATGAAATTTTGCATTGAAGTAAAAACTGATTTTTATTTCTATATGCTGTCAATTATAATCTGAATTCTGAAAAAAATAAAAAATCAGAAATGGGAAACAGCCAAGAAAAATTGCAACTGGTGCATCTCTAAATAAAACGTAATAAATAATAATACTGTACAGCCAAAACAAAACCCATTCGAATAATTTTCAGTTACAGTGGAAAAAATACAGCATAATGGCAAAAGTGCTGAAAAATTCAATTGTTGACACCGAATGTGTAATTTTGTTTTGTTACACAGCAACATCACCTCTTACAGACCTCCAGGATGAACCTGCCCCTGACACTGGAAAAGCTGTTTTTCCTCACCACCATAAAGCTGGGGATCTGGCTCATCAACACTTATTCTTCATAGCACAGGCCATTCATATTTAATGTTGCTTACTGGCTGTAGCTGCATAGCAAAGACATTTGACTAAATAGCACCTTTGTCAGTGGGAAGATGCACAGGGCAGTGAATTACATGAGGATGTTGGTGAAACAAGTGTTTGCAAAATCCCTGGCTCCTGTAAAAGGCAACAGCACATACATAAACACACTCTGGACATTAAACATGGAGAGAAAGTTCATATTCTGGTCGAGAGAAATCAACATTAAAGCTGAATGACACACCTCTGTGAGGAACTTAACCGAAAGATTTCCTCAATGCAACAATACCCATGTATGCACAGGTAATGTTTGCATTTCAGAAGCGCGGACCGTTATGTTTTATTTATCGGTTCTCGGTGATCCTGTGGGGAAAATCCCGCAGGTAAACGGTGTACGTTGTCTGGGCATATCAGAGCACACAAAGATTGGAACGAGAACGAGCTGTTCACTGCTCCATCCATCAAAACAGCGGGAAAAGCGCGCATCCCAGCTGTTTGGTACACACGCGGGAGTGCACTGCACAGTATATGAATTCCATCGCGTCGTACCGCCGATTATCCGACTCGCTTAAGGAGCCACTAACGCAACAAGAACGATTCTTTGACATATAATAATTTACACTTATTTGTGCTTAACGGGATATATTTTTCCCCTTTCACTATATAAATAAATACCAACGTGGTGATAACGTGAGTACTCGCGTGGTGATAACTGTCTGCACACAGAGAGGTTGTATTGAAACGTCAACATAGCAGAACAAACTGCCATATGCCCCGCGATCATGTGCCCGTGCAATTCAAAACTGTGAAGGTGCAACACGAGTGAGAATTAAACACAAGGAGCTGGTCATCAGAGCGTCCTTTCATCGCCAGCCCGGCCACAGCGTGCCAGCCGCGGGGAGCAAATGGACGGGGAACGCAGCGGCCAGCAATAATCGCGGGCGGCACGAGATGGGCGTATGACGGTCCGGAGGTAAACCCAGCGCTTTCCGAACGGTTCTGACCCAGTAAGACCACCATCCCAAATTGCTTCAAAACGGTTTGGTCGTATAAAAATTAAACAGTAATAAAATGACAGCCTCGATTCTCACTGTGTGATGCCGATATACTACCGATCTCGTCCTTCAACAAGTATCCGAGAAGACAAAGGCGCTGCGTGCACGAAAACTGCCCGCTTCTCTCATCGCACATCTATCCATCCGTCTGTTCTAGTTCCCCGTGTTGAAAACTAAAAATCAGTGCAAGGTTATACAAACTGACATGGCGCGGTAACTACATATCCATCTAAACTAGACACGCACATGCGTTTGACAATAGGCGACGCGCGAGCCAGGTTAACATGCTGAAATGTCATCTAGAAACTGAAGGCAAAAGATTCGCTGTCAATAGCGACTATCGGTGTCAGACATTTGTGTCACTGTTCCACTGTTTGTATAGTTAGTGGCACAGACGTCCCCTGCACCACGGCACGGGTACACACACACGCGCGCGCGCGCACACACACACACACACACACACAAGGCAGCGCTACACACAAACAGGCCGCTGTCCGTACGGGCTCACACTCAGCCCCACACCCGCTATAACAACATCCGCCGCGGCCACGTCCTGACTATACGCTCGGTGGCCGTCCGAGCGCCCGCTGCGGTCCGGTTAGTCCCAGTCACGCAGGAAAGCCGCGGGACAACTTGGCAGAGCACGGCTGCGGCGGGACTCCGCTCGTAGTGGTGGGGGCGCCCAGGCACCGCTGGGCTGGAAACCAGTTAGGCGACTTTGGAGCTGGCTCTAATCTCGGACCAGCCGCGCCAAAGCCTAATTAAGCTGTAGTGACTTTCCGTTTTTTCCCCTCCCCATCGCTCTCGTTTTCTCCTCCTTAGGAGGAGCTCGCAAGTCACATAATAACAATTTCTGACGAGCTCGCTCGCTCTCTGACCTGCGCCATCTTTGAAAACAGTCTTTAGGCAGAGAGCCTTGAAAACAGCAACGTAAAACGAGGGGGGGGGGGGCTAGACCCAAAACCAAACTTTAGAAACCGATTGAAAGTGCAAACGCCTTAAGGGCGCCTGGCCGTATGCCTACCTTCAGCTTGTCGTAATCCCGTCCCCGAAAGCAGGACTAATGACACCAGACAAACGAAAAGTGCGTCCATCGCGGCTCTAAGTTACTCCACACTCGCGAGCCAGCAGGCTGCCTCTCTAAAAGAACTTCTCCAGTCTTCGCTCGAGGAAAAAAACAAACATCTGATTGGCTGGCGCCGCTGTCACGCCACGCCCAGCTCGCGCGAAACGGCCTCCTCGCTCCCTGCGCGCCACAAACGCCGGTCCGAGCTGCTTCGTCTGCGATCGAGCTACATGCCCGTGGGAAATGCCACGATTAATACGTCGGAAGAAAGGGACAGCTGCCAATGTCACGGACATCTTGCTTTGTATGTGAGCCAAACTCTAATCATATGCGGTTACTTTGCAAGTGCATTCAGTTTCTTGCGCAGGCAGACTGACTGTGTCTCAAGTCGTTTGTTTTGTATCTTAATTACTTACAGATTGGTTATTTGGTTTATTATAGTAAGAGTTTCCGCTTCCACGTTTTTGAAGGTAAAGACGCGGGCTCCTTACTATTGTATATAATATTAGTTTTTGTAACATTTACGGTATTAGTAATATTTGATCACGATTTAAATTTTGCATGTGAATCTGTGTCTAGTCTAGTATTGTTTTCTATAATCCAGCGGTGTTATTATTTTGCAATAACAAATTTCAAAATCACTTCTCAAGCATGCGCAATCTTCACAATCTATAGCCGAAACGTAAACAATGGCAGAAATGCGGGCGTAACAATCCACCATGTCTACATCTCTGAAAATAATTTGTGACATTTAACAGTGTCGAGCGATTTTTTAATACAATTGCACATTTACTGTCTATTAATAAGTAAGGAAATCACTATAGCGTCAGTTTTTTCCAACATAAATTTATCAAGTGATAGCAAACAAAATAAGAAAAAGCTGAAAAATAGACTAGAAATTGGGGGGGGGGGACTTTGCTTAATATGTATTTATTTTTTCACCATTGCGTCTTAAAATATAAAAGACAGAGAAAAAACATTGCATTGAAACAAGGAGCATCTTGTCAAATAAAATCTAGTACGAACTAGTACGAAAGAACTGAAATTTGCTACATCCACGAAATCTTTAAAGCACTGGGGTTATAGTGGGAATCGTTTAATTATTTAAAACCAAAACTCTCAAGACTAATATCGATAGATGAACTCACATGGGAATTTTATTTTAGTATAGTATAGGCTTAATATAATACATATTTAAAAGCGTATATTAGGTTAACAATTAATTTATTTGTAATGATACCGTAAAAGCAATTGATGGTTAGTGAAAGATCCAGTGAGTAAGTGCCGCAGGGGAACGTGCGCGTGCAGCACGCACCCCTTTGAAGCCAGTTATCAGATTACCGTAATCCACGTTTTGTTTGGGTTTGCTCGTCGCTTTCGCAAAAGCATTACAAGCATACATTTTCTGTTGATGTTTTGAAATACAGCTCCTGAACCAATTAAATACCAGGATACCAAATAGGAGCTTATAAAGCGTGAATACAATGCCTCGGTGATTTATGAGCCTCCTTTCACCCCATGAATAATTAAACATGTTTTGTAAATTGCTTTCTCGCGATTTGTTCGTTCATTCTCCTACACAAATAACTGAACGGTATCTGTCTAACATAAGGTTACAAATGTAGTTTGTTTACATCTTCTTTGTCGACTGACCTTAAAATTCAATAATCCAGAGGACGAAAAATTAGCCGATTTTTATATTTGGCGTAATAACCACTCTCTACAGCTATATACGTTTATTTCATCCTTACATTTTTTATTGCTAATAATAAATAGAAGAAAAACATGCAGCATTGTATTTCCATTAGGTATAATTAATTTTTTTTGGCATGAAATTCAATATTTATACAATCTATTACTTTCCTTAAAACCTGGTTACAAACACAGTATTTCACATAATTTGATGGAGATACTAACATAAATACATCCACCTGTTTGTGGCTTCAGGCCTGAACTTCAGTTGTGTGGTGTGACACCAGTTGTTAAATTAAGATTAAATCTTTAAGGTGAAGATAAAAGAATTTGTTTCTAACCAAAATATAAATGTATAACAGTTGTGACACAGAAAAACTAATGCACAATCCTAAACTTAATCCGGAATATATAAAAGAGTAGCTTGTCATGTGTAAACAGAAGTAGTGAATATAGATTAAAGTATAGCTGTTAAGAATTAAGATGTCATTTGTGTAAGGTTATGGGATCTGTCTGCTTGAACTGTACAGGTGGGATATGGGGACATTAAGAAGGGGTCATGAAAGCACATGACTGGACACCTTTATTCCTGTGCTCTTACTGCACATCGCCACTCCCCACTGGTCCACAACAGCACACGCTGGCCCAGTCTGTGGGCGGAGATGGATGCCTGGCCATTGTCTGGTCCCAGTCCGAAAGTCTGCTGATCTTACTGCCAGTTCTGTACGCGCTGCAGGAAAGCGTCCTCAAACAGTGAATCTGTGTTGAATGCTGCATTCAGGGTTTTGCAACGCTGTTTGATTGTCAAGTGAACTGTGTGGGGGGGGGGG
>JAODUD010000092.1:878551-890318 GCA_026784285.1 Stomatorhinus walkeri | reverse complement strand
ACCTGCCCAGGAGTCTCTGCCCATTCCATCCCTCACTGGCCTGAGAACCTCCTTCTGCATGTTCCCTCACCAGGGACCCTCAACCTGCCCAGGAGTCTCTGCCCATTCCATCCCTCACTGGCCTGAGAACCTCCTTCTGCATGTTCCCTCACCAGGGACTGTCAGCCTACCCCTACTAAGACAAAAATCTAGACTGCATCTCTAAACATCACACCCAACCTAAAAATTTAATTTCGATGCCAATTCACCATAGTGCTGGTCCCTGTTCATCACTCCTCTTATCATCATAACTATTCTCCTCCTCATCACCATCTCCATCAGACTGTCAGTAATATGGCAACCAGTCCTCTTTTCAATCATCCCTACTGTCTTCATGATCAGTCACCACTCGTATCTACCAGTCCAGCGCTTAATCTTTTGTGGGCAGCGTGTGGCTGTAATCAGAAGGTCGCTGGTTCAAATCCAGCCTCAGCATGTCTGTGGGTCCTTAAGCAAAGCCCTTAACCCCCAGCTCACTGGGTGCCCCAGCAGGGGGGCTGTCCTTCACAGACAGCTTACTCTACAAAAAAGAATAAGGTAAGGGACATGTAAAGACAATTTCCCCACAGGGATCAATAAATTATTATTATCTGTGTCCATTCTTAATCCAGCATTCAGCCAGACAAATAGGCTACAAAATGAATATAGTATAAAAATGTTCTTTTCTTCTACATGCAACTGGTTATTTATGCCACAAATAAATTAATTCACTTATGATCCCAAGTTCCATTTATGTTGAATAAACAGAAACCAAGGTTTTCTTTGGGAACTGTTTTTCCCACCGTTTACAATGAGATAAACATTGGGTGTGGGAAAGTATGTGTCTTGTCTCGTGTGTGTGTGTGTGTGTGTGTGCGTGCGAGCGCGCGGGTATAAAATAAACGTAGAACTACATTATTATTATAGTTCTGCATAACTTCTTACTTTATCATTCTACCATCTCACCATCTTAGCATTTTTACAGTTGGAAAAATGGCTGAATATCTTGATGCTGTTATAAACGTCCATGAATGTACAATGACATGCTATCTGCCATATAATAACATTTTTATTGATTGAAACTTCGTCAAAAAGTCAACGCCAGATGCCAAGAAATTTGGAATTACATGAATTTACCTGAAATACGTTTAAATCGATGAACAAATATCTGTACAAGCCTGTCATTTCGAAATCCTCCATAAAACACGCATAAATTCTATATAAATTAATTCTATGTCGCTAGAAGTCTGCAACAAGTTTTTTTTAAAACAAAAAATATATATGTTAAAAATATTACAAATACAACGTTTTAATCATCAATACATGTTCCACAAACTTTTCAGTTTGATTCCACGCAATATGTACCATCGCTTTCCGTCAAAAATGGAAAGATAACACACACGAATACGTCTCGTTTCCTCATATCGTTTGTCATTCTGCATGTTTATTTCGGGAAGGTTCTCCTCCCCGCATTCGGATTAAATGCCAGTGATTCAGCGGAGCGATCAAAGCTTAACGAACCCGTCCAGGTGAAACAGCAGCGTGACTTACCTTCCATAACCTGAAGAGCAGCGGAAAGGCGGTAAAGGCAGAAGGCGAGGTGCACGACCGGCGACCACCCAGAGAGGCTGAAGGCGAAGTTAGGGCTTAGACAGCATTCATTTTCGCAACCATGCTAATTGAAATAACATTTAATAGTGAGGTACGTACCGGAAATTCATTGTGGATACCATTAGCGATCCCGGGATAAAGTCCTGGCATGCATGCGTGCGCGTGCTGTAGTCCCAGTTCGTCCCGCACACGCGCTCCTCTCACCCCTCTCCTCTCTCCTCCCTTCTCTCTCCTCCCTCCTCTCCCCCCTTTACCTTCTAGACCGCTGGCCGCTCGGGACCAAACAAAGGGAGCCTCAGTATTTCAGTGCCTCAAACGGCCCTCAGCCAGTGAAACCCGATGCCACTAAGTCCTCCTGTAGACCCCCGCCTCGAACCGTGCGCCTCCAGCCCACCGAAATGGACGCGCGTTAAGGTGCACAGGTACAGATAACGACTTTTTAATGATCTCGAGTTTTATTACCTGAGATGTGAGTATCCAGGGGGTGGGGTTAGGTTTTAAGTAAATTTACATAAATAAGGCATAAAAAGTAAATTACTCAGTAAACCAAATGCGTTTTAAATTATAGCACACTATTAAATTCAGATAGCACTTTTTATTTGCTATTTATCAAAATATGTCTGAGTATTTTTTCTATTCATCCAATGTTTCTGATGAATCTAAACAGCCACTGATAAAATGATAGCCGATCTTTTCATGAATAAAAGACCGATCTTGACCCACAGCCAGGCAGTCGAGCGTGATTCAGCACAATCCCTACCACGCACCTCGTTAGGTCTCATCATTCGGAGCTATAACGCCAAGTATTTCAGCTCCGATGCCAATTATCCTCCTCCAAAAACAAAAAAGTCAAGCCCCATTTAAACTTCACTTTAGCCCCTGATCTTTTCAATAGCTAGAAACACCCCTGGTCCCCTCTCAGACATCCCCCCCCCAGACCCCCCCTCTCAGACACAGTATGCCACCTTTCAAAACTGCAGGGCAGGTTGGATCACAAGATACATTAATAAGGACAGGAAGAGTCGCTCTGAGGATAGGAGCTGGTAGGGTGGGCAGGAATCCAGGGTCACATTTTTCCTATTTTAGCTCTGGGTGTTTGTGTTGGATTTAGAGTTCTGTCAGCTACATTTGTGTAGCTGGTTGTATCCCTGAAGTGCTCAATGGATTTCTGCTTAAAGCTGAGAGTGCACCTTCATTCCAGAGGCCTCATCCTGGCATTTAGGACCGAAGTCATTGTTTACACCTCACCACCATGCAGTGATGAAATTGAATTGACAAATAGTCATGGATAAAATGATGCTTCCTAAACCTTTTGACCCCAGTAGATGGTGGTGCTCTTGGGTTGGTCTGGGGCCTGTTTGTTTAACAGAGAGCAAGAGACGCACCAGCCCTTCTTCTGCCATAGCAGCCTGTGTTCCAGTCTTCTGCCATAGCAGCCTGTGTTCCTGTCTGGGCAGGAAGTGCAGTGGACACCAGCCCTTCCTCTGTCATAAGTCTGTGTTCCTGTCCAGTGGACACCCCCTGGTGCACGGTGCATGCCGTCAGGTGAGGCCAAGAGCAGAGCCGTGCCCACGGGCCATCCGGTGGGGCTAAGGGCTTCACTTTCATCAGACTTGGGAAAACCGACATGCTGGGGGATTTCTGGTATCGTGGAATCCGCGTGTAGGCAGCCGAATATTGTGCATTCTTGCTGGGAAACGCGGTCCCCTATGCACCGGGTAACTAGCAAACCACATACGGGGTGTGAGCCGCCCACCCACAGTCAGGATAGCAAACATTGGTCCTCAGATTTGCTTTCCTCAAACCCAGTGACCAGTGTGTCCTATTAACCAACTCTGCCAGTACCTGAACGTGGCAGGAGGCTGTTCAGGGCAAGCTGTTCCAGCCCTAGACCTCTTGGATTATTGTGTGTCTTGGTTTCCTGTCCACAGACACAGATACACCAGACTTTAGAAGTGCGGCTGTGATGGTCAAGCTAACTGGCGTAATGATCCTGCCTGGGTGGCTGCGTGCCGATTTGAGTCACCGCCAAGTTCACCGATCATAAAGTGAAAAGGATGAGAGAAACATTGTCAGACTTATCACCTGATTTTGTATCCCCACGCACGGTGGCCTTTGGCACTTACAGTGTCCGCTAACCTGGGTGTGATACTGTGCCGCTCACGTTGTCAGCTAACACAGGTGTGATACAGTCCCCCTGTCCTTCCTGGGTTGCCAGTGGCCTGCTGCCCCCTGTCCTTTCTGGGCATCGTTGCTGCCCCCTGTCCTTTCTGGGTTGCCAGTGGCCTGCTGCCCCCGTGTTCTCTTTGGGCTGCCAGTGTCTCCACTCCACACGTCGCCCCCCCTAGGGATATGCAGCTCACACATGCTGGCATATTCACCGCTGTTGCATGGCTACAGCCAAAAATCGACATAATCCTGCCTGTCTCATGAGGATACGGATGGATAACTTATTTTGAGCTGCTCAGGTCCTAGAAGTGCGGAGATCTGTGTGTATTCCAGCTCCCAGCAGCTACTGTGATATCTTGTTGGGGTAAGATGAGTGGCTTGTCTGAACTCGGTTACTGAGGTCAAAGGGCCCCAGCTTAGACAGACAAGCCGGAGACTCAGCTTTTAAAGTGGATGCTCCCCCCCTCACCGTCAGATCTCCACGAATGAGCGCATGACTTGTCAGGAATGCGTGTGTAGGCTAAGGCAGTGCCGGCGCAGCTGCAGGCCGCCAGCCTAGTGCTCCCAGTACTGCCTGTGCTGTTGCCATGACCACACGAGGGACATAGTAGCGGGGGTACCCTAAGCACTCTAGAAAGTTCATCTGGATCCTTCCCGCATTCTTAATGTCATCTTTTACATTAAGGGAATATTTGACACCAGCTTGATTGTGGAAGATTGTAGCTAATTTCTACACAAGAGAAATGTCCTGCAACTGTGTAGTAGTTCACGCAGAACCTAAGTGACCCTCTGCTGAAATAGATCTAGATGACATAGTGGAAATAGCAGAGCACACGCCTGGGTTTGGTACAAGCCCGCCTTCATGGTGAATGCAGTATGCAGTCACTCCTACTGAATGGCTTCCATTCAAATAGAAAGCCTGCAGAGAGACTCCAGGGACTCCAGGAAGGTGAGTGAGTGCAGGCATTGTGTCATCATGGTGCTGTTCCAGCAGCACTTCACTCCTTGCGCTGTGGAAGCAGCTCATCAGCTCTGTTACACGTCAGGACAGAAAAAAGCAGCGCGGGGACCTTGTGGAGTGATAGCAAGTCATTTAGCTCTTTGACACAGGTTTTATCTTCAGTAGGAAAGAAATCGGTGTCATATAGTGACTGGATTTTCTGCTTATTGCCGATGTGCACAATGCGGATCAATGGCCGGACCTGCTTCTCATTCTCACTGATCCCTATATTTATTTACTGTATGCAGAGGGAACTTCAGTTCAGCTCCTGTGTAAATTTGTCATTTAGCAGGCAGGCAGGGAAGCGTCACAGTCTGCATCAGGTTTGCTTGAGCAGGTCCACACCCCCTCACAGTGGGATTACAGGTCCACACCCCCTCACAGTGGGATTACAGGTCCACACCCCCTCACAGTGGGATTACAGGTCCACACCCCCACACAGTGGGATTACAGGTCCACACCCCCTCACAGTGGAGTTACAGGTCCACACCCCCACACAGTGGGATTACAGGTCCACACCCCCTCACAGTGGAGTTACCGGTCCACACCCCCACACAGTGGGATTACAGGTCCACACCCCCACACAGTGGGATTACAGGTCCACACCCCCTCACAGTGGGATTACAGGTCCACACCCCCTCACAGTGGAGTTACAGGTCCACACACCCCTCCACAGTGTGGTTACAGAATGAACAACTAAAGCATGGCTCTGTGCAGGGAACCGCTGTTCTTGGAACAGACCTAAGATGGACAGGCCGCGTGGACTAAAGCATGGCTCTGTGCAGGGAACCGCTGTTCTGGGAACAGGCCTAAGATGGACAGGCCGTGTGGACTAAAGCACGGCTCTGAGGGTCTGCACATGTGCTTCATGAATCTATCATGGATGGTGTATGAAATTTAAAAGTAAATACTAAGGAACAAAAACAGCACATGAGCAACACAGGATACAAAAAATTCCTGATGTTCTCTGATTCGGAGAGTCTGTACTCTCCTGGCTGTACGACAGCTTGTGGCACGATGAACGATACTATGAAACATGCTACTTAACCCGGGATAAACAGCAGAATAGTTAACTGGGTAACATGAGGACCACGGGGAACCTGAATACAAGAAATACCATGGAGTCGTGGGGCAGACATGAACCCCAGCATCAATCCCGACATCTGAGAGGAACAAGCCAAATAGCAGGTAAGGAATGGAAAGCACCAGCCTGGACCTCTTTTCTTGTTTTCATTATGATATGTACCTGCTTGTCATTCACACGCAACTTAACTTCACATCACAGTGTCAGCAGTGCAGATGGATGCGACAGACTAGATCATCTGGTCTCCAGAGGCATCCGCCTACAGCCGAGTGGCCCAGACTGAGGGCTCATTCTGAAAGATAAAAGGAAGCTCTGTGAGAACAGCAGGACAATGGCTCGTTTGGCAAACGAAGCTCAGGCTAGGAAATAAATGTATACTAAAGGTCAGGGAATGAGGGTTAGGAAGTTCACACAAAGGCTGCTAGCTGATGTGGAAGGTTTGAGAAAAATCAAGATATGCAAAATTAAAAAGTCCAGCTGGACTCTGCTTACTACATGCATCTGCTAATTCCTGCGCTTGCCTACAGCACTGGTCCCTGTGACCGAATTCCCACTCGATGCCCCTGGCTTCCAGAGGCCGGGTTGTTTGACACGAATACAGACTTTCTATTTAGAAAGCTGGAATACTCTATACACCAGGAAAGACTTACTGCATGAAAACATTGAATAGACCCCCCTATATGGGGGCCTGTGGCCTTTAAACATTTTCAGAAACTCTAATATTGCTGCTACTGGTAGCATTAATGCCTTTGCTACTTACATGTTACCATAAAATAAGATCTGCACAAGTCACAGTGTGTTTATTATCCCAACTGGATTAAAAGGCTGTCACTGCTCACGCGGGATTGGATTTTTTAATGGTTCCTAACAGTACCGGAATAAAAACTACTTAAAGTAAGTAAATATTAAAGCAGGTAACTGCATTGCAATATGCAAAATTAAAATTTAGCGGGATTACCCCTCATGGCTTCAGCAGGGACACACGGGATTACCCCTCATGGCTTCAGCAGGGACACACGGGATTACCCCTCATGGCTTCAGCAGGGACACACGGGATTACCCCTCATGGCTTCAGCAAGGACACACGGGATTACCATGGATTACCTCATGGGCTGTGCTGCTCCTTACTGACTGTGTGCCTAGGGGGCAGAGACTTGTTTGTTAACAAGATCGGTTTTGATTGGCTGAGAGACACTGAAGTTGGGTGATAAATGCCTGGCTGCTCCTGTTCCTGACACAGAGATTCACTCCTCTGTCACTGCAGACTGGTTGTTGGTCGTTTTCCTTGGTTTAGAGTAGGATGTGCTGTAAAGCTGTAAAGCTTTTATTATGGTGCTCTAACCCCTGGACTGCATAGTAGTGCAGGGTGCCGTAATATCTTACACATCAAAGGTAAATGTGCACTAAGTAGTATATTGTCATGTCTGGTCGCGCACGCAGGAACCGGGGAATGTAGGGAAGTGAGGAACAGCATTCGTTCCATATATGAGATTTACTGGGGAAACACGAGCCACAAGCTAAGGCCACACGCTATACGGCATGTGCGCATTTTAAGTATTTGTACTTAATGGTGGTAAGTTACTTGTGTTCTCTACTGTGAATTTCTTTTCTAACATGACTTTGTGATCTGTGATGGGTTGGCGCCCCCTCCTGGGTTGTTCCCTGCCTTGCATCTGTAGTTGCAGAGAGGGGGTCAGTTCCATATTGATACCTATGGATATAGAATGGGATGCTGTAAAAGTTCCTGTGAGTGTAATGACCAGGTGTCCCGATACTTTTCTCATATAGTGTATATAGTATACATCTAGTACATATAGTATACATATAGTGCAAATAATATACGTATAGTGCATATAGTATACATATAGTGCATATAGTATACATATAGAGCATATAGTATACATATAGTGTAAATAGTATACATATAGTGCATATAGTATACATATAGTGAATATAATATACATATAGTGTATGTAGTATACGTATAGTGCATATAGTATACATATAGAGCATATAGTATACATATAGTGCATATAGTGTACATATAGTGCAAATAGTATACATATAATGCATACAATATACATAGTGTTTATAGTATACATATAGTATACGTATAGTGCATATAGTATACATATAGAGCATATAGTATACATATAGTGATGAAGAAACAGGCCAAGAAAGTAGGGAATTACATAGCTGTTTTATTCTTATGGCACGTTTTTATATAGGGTCTGTAATTTATAACCACTGTTTTAAACATGAAAAGACACAAAGATGCTATACATTATGTTATACAGTAGGCAATTCAAAGAAAGTCTTACCATGATAGACAATACAGTATATCAGAATCAGATTTATTGGCCAAGTATGTTTACACATACAAGAAATCTGACTAATAGGTTGTTTGCCTGATCACAGACACCAAGTGAAAAGTAAAAAAAAATAGCTAAAATGAAAAACAATCCCTCATACATTACATCCATAAATAAAATCAGGAGTTTACTATTTTGGAGTACTAGTCCACTTTAGCTGTGTGAAGGCCAACGACTGGATGACATTGCCCTCCCAGAGATAGACTGTAACCTGACGTGTGGTGAATTTTGAGGAGGGATCGGTCTGAATAGTGGCCCCCCCAGCTCCTCTCCACCTGTTTAAATACATTCCTGATAACTGCAGACTCATATTGCAACGCCAGCCTGTATACACATGTTATAATTTATAACAGTATACAAGTACATACTTACAGTTATAATACATGGGGGCAAACCAGCAGTATTATTTTTTATATTTCGCACAACAGCTTTAACTAACCAGACCTTAAAGTTAACAGATGTGACCTGGTGATGATCCTCTTCCTATGCCAGAAGCACACAGACAGGAATATTTGCGTTACAGCACAGCCTAGTTTGACAGATGATGTCAAACCTCAGATAAAACCCAGATAAGCAGTTTCTCAGGTCCATGATATTGAAATACTGAATTATTTGTTAGATTGAGCAGAAACACAAAGGGTGCAACTGACCCCCGCTTCCTTACTTTTGTCCATCTGGTTTTAGGTTTCCAGCTCATTACTCTAATGAATGGCATCGTTACACCTGAAAATCGATGCTTTTCAACGAAAAAGTTAAGGCCACCCCCTGTTTTCACTCCATATCAGCAGATCCGCACACGCCCCTATGGAGTCCGGCCCAGATCCGCACACACCCCTGTGAAGCCCCGCCCAGATCCGCACACACCCCTGTGAAGCCCCGCCCAGATCCGCACACACCCCTGTGAAGCCGTGCGCAGAGGGGTGACCTGGATTGTTGTGTACCCATGAAAACGGTAGACCTCTTAGCATGAGTCATTCAACTAGCAGCTTTGATACTGATGACCAAGAAAGACCATATTGTTTACTGCAATGTAAGATGGATGAATACAAACACTATTCTCAATTAGAATTTGGAGATTATATGTAGAATTTTCAGCAAAATACATGTTTTCAAGGAGTGAAGAGTAAATGCCTGTCTGTGCTTCGCTCTCTTTGGACCCCAAAGCATCATCATCTGCGCTAAGATACCCACACATGTAGTTTGTCTTCTTTCGGCCCAAAATGGCCATTTACACCTGGCAATAGATCAATACCACGGACCGCATAATGCTTGATTGTCTCTTACTTCTGGAGCAACCTGCAGATATAGAAATACAACTAAATCTGACAACAACAAAGCAGAAATGAGAAATACACTGATGCTACTAAAAGTGCATCTACAAATGAGTAACACCTGTCCAGTCTATTTCAAAGAGCTAAGGATTCTAAGATGGTGACTGTTAAAGCACAAACAAAGGCAGCTTCTTAGAGACACTGGTGTGTGGCCGATTTCCTGTCACCATCAAAGACCCCGGGAATGATCACTCCAGTCCGCTCAGGTGTCCCATCCAGCTCGCACACGCGGAGTGAGATCTCAGAAACACAAGCATTTCATAGGAAAGCACGGCGAAAGATAAAAACAGCAGTTTCTGGTTGCACTGGACCCCCAATCTGCCTGAGATCCGGCTCCATGGTGACAGGTGGGGGTGTCCGCTCCTGCAGGTGGATTGTCCGCTCCTAGCACGGCGACGGCACAGCCGTAACGCTGGGTGTGGAAGACGGGGGCCTCCCATGCGGCCCGGCCAGCAGCGGTGCTATGAGTAGATGGTGACGACCTCCCGTCCACCACCTCGCACGAGCAGCACGCGCGGCAGGCCCTCCATCAGCACCTCCAGGAACTCCATGTCTGGGGTTGTTGTCATCAAGGCTCATCCTGCTTCTCACATTGACAGACACTGGATCGTGCTACTTGGAGGATATGAGAACCTGGTCTGGTGACCCATATTCACACACTATATGCACACGAGTATTGGGACACACCCCACAGTTGTTGAATCGAGGTGTTTCATTCAGACCCATTTGCACAGGTGCATAAAATCAAGCATTGAGCCATGCAGTCAGGTTTACAGCGAAAGAATGGGTCACTCTCAGGAGCTCAGTGAATTCAAGTGTGGTAACGTGATAGGATGCCACCTTTGCAAATAACTTGGAAGAACTTGACTAGCCCGCACAGAGCCCTTCATCCCCTTCAAACATCTTTGGGATGAACTAGAATAGAGATTATGAGCCAGACCTCCATGTCCAACATCAGTGTCTGACTTCACAAATGTTGTTCTGAATCAATGGGCAAAAACTCCCACAGACAGACTCCACAATCTTGTGGAAAGCCTACCCACAGGTGTGCCAGCTGTTACACGCGTAGCTGCAAATGGGGGACTAACTCCATACTGATGCCTATGGATTTAGAAGGGATTGTAATAAAAGTTCCTGTGGGTGTAATGGCCAGGCATCCCAGTACTTTTGCCCATGTAGCGCATATACGTTTGCCATGTGACACAGACTGGGGTAGCTGTACTGCCAAGGATACAGTTCTCTTCGCCACCTTTGTTCTTGGGCGGCCCTGGCATGTTGAGCAGGACCAGCTGGGCCTCCGTGGACTTGCTGGTGAGAGCCTTGTTCAGCTCCACCGCTGTGTGCATCCTCCGCACGTTGGACTGGTTCCTGAAGCAGCACAGAGGTGAATATTCCAAAAGTTAGCATATTTTCTGTTTTCAGTCTTATTGAGCATATGTGTGTGTTTATAAAGACAGGTTGCTGACAGTTCACCAAGCTCAATATGTAGGCTAATAATGAACTAAAATGAGTAAGAAAAATTCAGTGAAAAGGGGAATGTGAATCGTCCCCTTTTGCCAGCTCCATATTTTCCAGTAATACATCACAAAACCACCATAATCCATACTTTTTAATGCATGCAGTGTATCATAAGGTTCAGAAGAAACTCTGAACAAACACAAACATGCAAATGGCTCAGTGCTACAACTGTGTTATGTATGTTAAATAAAGCCCAGCGTAGCATATGCGCTAAATAAACCCTGGCGTGGCACGTGGGCTAAATAAACCCTGGCGTGGCACGTGGGCTAAATAAACCCTGGCGTGGCACGTGGGCTAAATAAACCCTGGCGTGGCACGTGGGCTAAATAAAGCCCGGCGTGGCACGTGGGCTAAATAAACCCTGGCGTAGCACGTGGGCTAAATAAACCCTGGCGTAGCACGTGGGCTAAATAAAGCCCGGCGTAGCACGTGGGCTAAATAAAGCCCGGCGTAGCACGTGGGCTAAATAAACCCTGGCGTAGCACGTGGGCTAAATATAGCCCGGTGTATCACGTGGGCTAAATAAAGCCCGGCGTAGCACGTGGGCTAAATAAAGTCCGGCGTATCACGTGGGCTAAATATAGCCCGGCGTAGCACGTGGGCTAAATAAAGCCCGGCGTAGCACGTGGGCTAAATAAAGCCCGGCGTAGCACGTGGGCTAAAT
>JAODUD010000092.1:709583-724931 GCA_026784285.1 Stomatorhinus walkeri | reverse complement strand
CCTCAGCGGGTCAGGGCACCTGGAACATGAATCCCAGGATCCTCAGCCAGTCTGGGCACCTGGAACATGAATCCCAGGATCCTCAGCGGGTCAGGGCACCTGGAACATGAATCCCAGGATCCTCAGCCAGTCTGGGCACCTGGAACATGAATCCCAGAATCATCAGCCGGTCAGGGCACCTGGAACATGAATCCCAGGATCCTCGGCCGATCAGGACACCTGGAACATGAATCTCAGGATCCTCGGCCGATCAGGGCACCTGGAACATGAATCCCAGCATTAGGGCTGCTGTCACAGACCCCAGCTGATCCATCACTATCCCCATTCCCACGTTGCCCGCCTCACTCCCCCCACCCTGCGAAAATCACTCCAATTATTTGTCCACCAGCTAATGGGCACCCTGACCTCCCCTCCGCTGAGATACCCAGGCACTGAGTGACCTAATAGCGCAGGAGGTCACCTTCCAGCCAAGCTGCTCCAACCTGCCCTCAGCCCTGCACTGCGTTGGTGGGCGGGGGGAGTGGGGCTGGAGAGAAATACCAGTGTGGGGAGGCCTCTCTCGGGTTACAGGAGGTGAAGAATCCAAGGCCAGCCGAGACCCGGGAGGGCAGCTGGGTGTGGGTCTCCTGGGAGGAGCCGTCACGCTTGATCACACTCACCTTTGTCCGCCACACCTTCCCCGGGGCCATCGGGCCAGTACCAGCCCGGCTGCCATCACATTCGATCAGCGGTGTTTAGGCCAAGGATTTCCAAAGAAATATGTGCATGAGTAACAGGGCTCACCTGTGCAAGAACTGTACACGCATTCCTAAATGTCTGCGGTACGTTACTCTAAAAAAAGGAAAAAAATGTCTGAATTATGGTTGCAAGCTGTGTCTTGCATAAATGTGCTGTCAAAGGAGGGAAGCAAACCTGTAAAACAGGGTTGTGGCTGAGTTTGTTCTTTTGAAAGCGCTGAATGGGGAGGGGGGGGGGGGCAGCGCACATTTGTCAGACAGGCATAAATTACCATGTGTTATGGTCAGGAGATGCATACAATACATCCAGAACAAGGCATTCAGTCTTGGTAGACTGAAAGAAAGTTGATGGTTATTGTATATTATTTACAGATAATATATTATTACAGTAAGATATTTGTCCAGCTACGTCATATTGTTCCCATTTACTGAGAAGTTACCAGATATCCATGAGGCTTTTGGGCAGGAATAATGTAAAGTGCTCTGACACTGTTGTGATGTTACAAAAGTGCACTATACAAATAAAAATAAATTAATTGAATTGAATGTTCACACATTTCCATTGAGCTGACAGACCGCCTGCACTCCCAGTATGGAAGCCTTCCATGCCGTTGAGCAGACCTGGCTAGGCAGGGCAGAGCTCCTGGCTCCCAGAAAAGGAGACCCCATACTATGCTGTAGTCCAGTCCAGGGAATCCACCTGAAGCTTAGCAGGTTTGGGCCTGGCCAGTACTTGGTTGGGGGGAATGCTGGGCTGCTGCTGGGAGAGGTGTTGGTGTGGCCCACAGGTTAGTCCACCTGGGTCAGTGTTGATCTCAATGGTTCAGGGTAGTGATGGGGACACTGTGCTGTAAAAATGGTGCCGTCCTTCAGATGAGACGTAAAACTGAGTTTCTGACTCTCTGACGTCATAAAAGATCCCTGGGCATCTTTTTGAAAGAGTAGGGTGGTTCTACATGGTGATGGTGAAGTGGCTCCCCATTGGTTCTGTAAAGCACCATACATTCATTCATGCCATCATGAACACATGGGTTTGTACTTTGTTTCTCCTGAAGGGTTAAACATGGACTCAGTGTGATACAGTAAGTCTGCCTACATGGGTAAACCAGCGTAATTCCCACCGAATCATCCACCCGTCCATCGGCACCTACGATTTTTGCCCTGTGAGAAGATGACAGCATAGCCAGAGGGAAGGCCATAGTGCTGCCCGCTGGGCCACCGTACCAGCGGTCAGGAGTGTGCAGAAAGGCTGGCAAGTTGCGGGAAAGAGCGATGAGCAGATGATTTGTGAGCAGGCAGGAACGGAACAGAGCAGCTTAAAGTAACTGAGGGGCAGCCGTTGGATTAAGTATACCGAATAAACTTAATAGCATGGAGCTGTATGCGTGCGTCGCAATGGAGCATAACCTGAGGCTTGTTAGATATTGTTGTTTTATATAACACTGCTTTATGGAATGCTTGCCTAAGTGGATGTTATATTGACTTAGGAGATGCCCTTTAGCAGAAAGTCGACATGTGACATTTTAGCAAGTTAGCCATGTTTTCAGCGGAGCAATCGAGTTGATGTATGTGGCTGTGAAGCCATGTGACTCCAGCGCTCCGGCAGCCGTCACAGGCTGCAGACACATGCCCAGTGTTTATTCATAGGCTTCATCAGAGGCTCTGCAGGGAAGGCCGCCGCTGGGCGGAGCCCCACCGCATCCCACTGATCGCCCTCGTCACATGGTCGTGCTACACACCACTGATCGCTTTGCCCAGAAGAGCAGATTTATGAAAGTACAAGTCTGCTCTGCTGGGGTCGTCAATCCCACCGGATGCGGGGTCATCCTCAGGTCTGTTCCAACAAGGGCGAGTGAGCTGTCCTGCCCGGATGTGCTGACACGGGACCCAGCGGCATAGTGACACTCCCTCACGGGCTTTGAACGCTCTGCATTTATCCGTCTATCTACAAACAGAAAGTCACAAAGTAGAAAGCTGTCGGAAAATGCAGTGCGAGCTTCAGAACACATGCCACAAGTATTGCAGCTGGCTGGGGGCAGTCAGACAAGGGCCTTTCAGCTCACTGCTCACTCCGCAGTGCTGCAGCTTCAGCTGTCACACTCAGTGAAGGTCGGTGAAGTTCAGTCCATACCGAATTTTCACACCACACCAGGTGACCTCATATTCACTTGAAACTCCTCTTGAAAATGACTCAGTCCTTCTGCAGGACACTCCTCCCTTACAGGCCTTAGCCACAATTCTTTGCACATGTGTCTGAGATGCTCAGAGCATCACACGCACATTTGTAGGCAATCTATTGGAAGGTGGCTAACACTTTTTTTGAGGGGGGATATAGTATTATACTATTACTTACGTATTAATTAACCACAAACCAAGTGTTAGTTACATACTTATCTCATGTTAATTCGTGATACGTCTTTTATCTCAAGCAGGTACTGTATTTGTTACTATATCTAATTCCGTAAACCTTTGTCAATTACTGAAGAAACTACTGCAGGAACTACTGCAGGAACTGAAGGAAGTCATGAATAACACATCAAATACTAATCTCATTTTGTTCATCATTAATGAATCATTGTATGTCAAGTAGTGAATGTATTTGTTCATGATTTGCTCAGGAGTATTATTAAGGTATGGAGTATTTGTGCCCCGTTAAGTAAAGTGTTACTGGAGAGTTTAGTACCACCGAGTAAAAGTTCCTAAGTTTAGTTGAACTTAATGATTCAATGGCAGCTCCTAGTGATAACACAGACCTACAGAGAACCTCAGTGTTGGTACATGGGGAACCACGTGACCCTGGTACCTGTGACAGATGAAAAGCGCCATTTGCTATCTGGCTTTCCCAGACAGTTAATAATACGTGGATGGAGAGTGCATACTGGTGCCTTGTTTACGCTGTGACTGGTATGCTTCACATACAGCATGACCATCATGAGGAAAGCCCAGTCATATGATGTGCGGATGCTGACTGGTCGTTTTGGTTCCTGGGGAGATTTTGTGAGGGGGCACTGTTGTTTTGGAACGCCCCCATCCTCCAAGGACAGATCACACATCCGCTCAGGCCTCGGCCAGCGGCAGGACCCCTCAGCCCCCACGCAGGAGGGGATATTGTGGATGCAGAAAATTTCTTGCCTCTGGCAAGAGAAGGAACAAATCAGGCAATGGCGACTTCAGTTTCCTTTTCACTCATTTGATGGATCAAAGAGTCGAGCATCTCCCCAAACATGATTCACACAACATTTCTTATAGTTATTTATCTCTTGATTAATCATGTAACATTTCAGTGGTTAGTCCATGCATAATCTGATACACCCCCAGCCAGCATACACATTTTGATTGGCTCCCCTTCCTTTGGTGTCACCCGCTCACCCAGCGCCAGCCCATGAGTCCTTAATTATGGCTTAGCGGTTCTTCTGTAAGGCATTGCTGTTAATAAGCCAGCTGCCCTTCACATGGTGCCGACGCCAGTGTAGTCAAGACCCTCCTGCCTCCCAAGTATCGCCCACCTGCGTCTGCGTCGCGAATCCCAACGGCACAATAGCCATGTGGACAATGACAATAAGGCCAGAAAAATGCTGTAAATTTGGAGAGCCATCCATAATGTGCACGGCTTGTGATGGGCTCACCGTGAGGCTGCTCCTTCATCCACGGAGAAGCTTCTGCAAGTCAGACGGGACCCTGCAGGGAAGCTATTCCAGATGCATCAGTGTTTCAGACAGAGCAGTGTTACTGTCAGTGTTTCTCATGCTGCAGATCAACTGCAGTCACTGGTGTTGGCAACCCGGGCATCCTACACTGTCACCATGGCGCCCTCCTCTGGCCTCCGCCATCATCACCATGGCGCCTTCCTCTGGCCTCCATCGTCACCATGGCGCCTTCCTCTGACCTCCATCGTCACCATGGCGCCTTCCTCTGGCCTCCGCCACCGTCACCATGGCGCCCCCCTCTGACCTCCATCGTTACCACGGCGTCCCCCTCTGGCCTCTGCCATTGTCACCACGGCGCCTTCCTCTGTCCTCTCGCACCATTACAATAGCGTCCTCCTCTGGCCTCTGGCATCATCACCATAGCACCCTCCTCATAGCGCAGGTGCAGTTACTGAGATTGCACTAATACTGACTGTGCAGGGGCAGTTACTGAAATGGCACTTATAATGACTGCGCAGGTGCAGTTACTGAGATAGCATTTATACAGACAGTGCAGGTGCAGTTACTGAAATCCATGTTATGAAACCAATTTCTTTCATTCAGAAAAAAAACCCTGATATGACAAAATGACCATCCTCTCTTGTTATCGGGCACTTTATTTTATAACACGTATGTTTTTACGACGTTTCTTTGTCAGACGGCAGTGCATCTGCTCCCTGTAGACAGTAGGGGGCGCCGCAGTAACCTGGCCACACCCTCCTCCTTGTCACTTGAAGGAAGGGGTTGCCCAAACTCCAGTCTTTCACAGTCCTCCAAGACGCCTCATTACCATGCAAGCGAATGTGATTTACATGAAATTGCAATTATAACTATAATTGCAATGAATAGATAGCATAAATTTTGTCGTTGATACTTTGACCCAAAGCCAGATGGATATTTTACTGGAGTAAAATATTTAACATTTAATGCTAAGTGCCATGTCCCCTACATAACATTCAGGCATCCTCCTTCAGGAATCTGGTGATCCGTCTGAGGAATCTGAGGGTGCACACCTAGGAGCAGGCGAGACGGGCCACCAGTCTACTATAGGACTCTCTAAGGCCGATTCGGACCTGGATGCCGCGTCCTCGGCCGAGAAGAAGCACCCGGGGAGCATGCTAGTGCGCTCTCCAGCTCTCACAGGGAATCTACAAAGGTACTCGTTCCCTTTGATTATCCTGATAGTCTGGAGCAATCCCTTGGAAGATGTGTCAGTCTCCAAGCACACCTCAGGTCCTGCAGCAGGAAGGCTTTGAAGGAGCAGAACTCCCCATGACTCTCTGAGCTCAGCACCTCGGGGGCGGCCGAGTGATCATCGAAATTCCAGCGAAACACTCTTTCCTCTACAGTTAGCCGAGGCACTGGGGCCAACGTCAGGAAAAGGAGATTTGCACTGGGCAAAATGGGATGCCGACTCTGATCATTAGAGCATATACTCCAATTTTCACGATATATTAGGTCAATCTTGAATCCTAATCTCCTTCCATAAATATTTTATGAATGCGTGGCGTGTATGAAGGCGTAGCTATGGAGTGTTACGGCTCTCCGCCATGGGTAGCTGGTAGGGGGATGTGTTCCCATCTCCCCTGTTTATTAGAGGCTGGCTGCCCACATGCTACGGAGCTGGAGAATGGAGCATGGGGCTTCCCTGCCTTGCTCAGTGCATGCGTGCATGTATATACACTCACTGGCTGCTTCATTAGGCACACCTTGCAACTACCGGGCTGCTCCCCCTTCTGCCTTCAGAGCTGCTTTAATTCTTTGAGGTACAGAGTCAGCAAGGCGCCTGAAACACTCCTCAGAGGCGTTGGTCCATGTTAACATGACAGCGTCAGTAGTCACTGCAGATTTGTCAGCTGCACCTCCATGATGCGATTCTCCCGTTCCACCACATCCCACTGGTGCTCTGCTGGAGTGAGATCTGGTGACTGTGGAGGCCATTTGACTGCAGTGAACTCAGTGTCATGTACAAAAGAAACAGCCTGAGATGCAGTGAGCTCTGTGACATGGCGCATTATCCTACTGCAAGTGGCCATTAGAAGCTGGGTACACTGTGGTCATAAAGGGCTGGACATGGTCAGCAACAATATTCAGGTAGGCTTTGGCATTTCAAGGAAAGGGGCCCAATGTGTGCCAAGAAAATATCCTCTACAACAAATATATACCCCAAGGCAGAATGCATACGTGCTTTCATGTTGTTTACACGAAATTCTCATTTTATCTGAATGCTGCAGCAGAAATCTTCCATGGTTCAGTTTCAGTGATCCTCTGCCTACTGTAGCCTCAGCTTCCTGTCCTTAGCTGACAGGAGTGGGAACTGGCGTGGTCTTCTGCTGCTGTAGCCCATCTACCAAGGCTCGAAATGTGCAGTCAGGGACGCTCTTCTGCATTCAGGGACGCTCTTCTGCATACCTTGGTTGTATTGAGTGATCATTTGCATTACTGTCGCCTCTCCATCAGCTTGAACCAGTCTGACCATTCTTCTCTGACCTCCACCATCAATAAGGCATTTTCTCCCTGAGAAACGCTGCTCTCTGGATGTTTTGTCTTCTTCGGCCCCGTCTTGGTAAACCCTGGAGATGACCGTCTGTGAAGATCACAGTAGATCAGCAGTTTCTGAAACACTCACACCAGCCACCAACTTCCATGCCACATTTAAAGTCACTCAGTATTTGTTCTCAACCTGTATCTGCATTTTATATAGAACAGGCGAAATTCTTGTGCATTTTTCTTGTCACCGTTAATTTGCATGTTATGATGTTAAATTGTTTTGTTTTCTGAGCAAATATGCACATACTACCAAGATAAATAGCCATAAACATTTTCTTTGGCTGCCTGCTGTATTTATGCATCCATCCATCCATCCCTCCATTTCCTGTACCCACATGTCCTGTTCAGGGTCACACATCTTATTTCTACCTGTTAATTCAGCATATGAGTTTGGATTTCCACACCCAACCTGCCAACAGCGTGAAGTCTAGCGGCTAAACTCTGAAACATCAGCGTTCCCCAGTGCCTTTCCACCCTCAGCAGCCCATATTTTCACTTCAGTGCTGCTTGAAGGGAATTTGCCTGGACGAATCTGGTTTAATTGCACTTACGTTCACCATTTGAAACGAACTGCGATGATGCTAAAATGCCGGATCCCGTCTGGCAGCCAGTGTTTGATTGATGCCACAGGAAAGGGCGGCAGCTTGCCCTCTTCATGAGCCTCTTAGTAAATAGTATCATGGGGTAAAAGCAGAGCTCTTTGCTAACCTCTGCTGGTGATGTACGGTTAGGCCACAGCCTCCCAGAGCTGCTGGGTAAACCTATGAATTAGAGTCATTTAACTGGGCTGCCAGCGCAGTGCAGAAGAGCAGCTCCAGAGGGAGCTCTAACGAAGGGCGCCCCCCTCTCCACTTTAATTGGACATATTGAGCCAGGCCTCTTACAAGAGCTCATAAAAACCATTGATTTGAAAAATGATCCACTAGGCTGCAAGCTATGATTGGGTGGCTCTTTAATGACATTATTAGGGCAGCTGCATCGATGCGCAGCGCTAATTGTAGCTAATTTACTGTGAAGTTTAGCTGCTTGACTTGTGGTGTTTGGGGACTTCCCTAATGATGCTTGGGAGTGCTGAGCAAGACGCCTCAAATGGCTATTAATACAGGGGCACAGAAGCTAAACAGCTCCATCGCTGATATTAATGCGCGAGGAAATAAATGCACCTGTAATCCCTTTTAATTAGCTATTAACTAGCTGTGTAATTGCTTGGATATTGCGCTTTGTGATCGCTGATATGACTTTCCTCAAACTGCCACGGTGAAAGTTGAATGATGAACACGCGCAACATTAAATGTGGCGACACACAACAATCTCAACTTAATATAAGCATTTAATCTGAATATAACCTAAATATAAGCAAATGTAAATGTCAAAGGTAGGATAGTTTAATGAAAGGAAAAGTGACTGTGAATCTGTGTAATATTTAGACAGATCCCTCAAACAAATGAGATTATAGATTGAAGCATCTTGGCTCCTCATAATGGAAACTTTCCATGGAAAACACAGAGAAGCCATAGATGGGATGGGTGCTGTTTATCTCCGCCATTCAGCTGGCGTCCTCGCTGGGGTGGTACTCCGTGCGGCTGCCAGGACGGCGAGGGACTCGGCCTGGGCGTGTAGCGACCTCCCAAAGGCCGGCGGCTCTCGTCGCTTCCTCTTCTGTCTTCAGCGGCTTTGCTGCACTTCCCAGCAAGGCGCTTATGGAAAGTCACAGTGACATACGGCCGGCTGGCAGAAGTGTGCTCCAGTGCCCAGGGCTAGCACAGGGAGCAGCCTGTAATAGGATTGAAGCTGGGGTGAAATATGTTCTGTACAAAGAGGTAAAATGAGAGAAATCAGTAACTGAGAGGTGAGAATGGGGTTAAAAGTTTGAAGCAAGTCTGAAATTCCTAAAAAAGAATAACACTCTTTCACTGTTGCTTTTAAGGAAGGAGCCGCTCTTCAACATGCACATTTACGAAACTGTGGAAGGATTAATTATGCAAGTGGCAGGCAGCTGAAGTGGCCATGGATAGCTGATAGTCATGGCTCAGCTCTTATTGTAAGAACAGAAGGTTTGTGTATGGAAAGCTGTTAGCTGTTATCCGCTAAAAATCAGAATCAGGCTTGCCAACTTTGTTCAACTGGCTGGAGTGAGATTTTCAATTTGAGACAAGTCTGCACAAGCATTTATGTGTATGTAACAGTTCCATTACCTTGTAAATAGACTGTACAGTTTGTAAACTACCCCCAATGCTTTTGATGCAGCTAATTATAGGTTTATAATAAAATAGTATCATTTACTGTAAGATTTCTTGCATCGGGGTGAGTGTGAAAGCAGGTGTGTCACATTAGGTGAGATGATGAGTTCTGCAGTATGAAGTTCTGTAATTAAACCTTGTTTTATTTAGATGCTGTTACGATTAAACTGAAAGTGACATGCAGTCTCTAAGTCAGAAATTTAAATAAACGCATCAGTAAGAATCGCCCTTAACATGATAGACCCCTACACTGGCAGTACAGAACTCTGACTGTAAGAAGCAGAATCGGGTGGGCACCTTGTTAGACTACCTAATCCGTTTATTGTTTTTCGACCAAACTGTATGCATGTTTCATACATACCATGATCAAGATATGCAACCATATTTAGCACGACACCAAAGCACTGGCAACACCAATAACATCATTTAATCATTTTAAAATCATAATAATAATCACAGTAATGATAATAACATACAGCCCATATCACAAAACACATTCACAAATAATATTTCAATTAATGAATTTCCAGGCAACTGTCGATTTAACCATCCTGACATTATTATCGGTACATTTCCTTGGGTGGGGGGGGAATAACCCCCACAGTGACAGAGCATGCTGTTAGCATCAGCTACTTCAGAGCCCCCCCTTAACAGGCACAGCATTGGGCTCAGAAGGACGTTCTGCCGCAGCACGCAGAGCAGTTTGTTCCAAATGGCTAGCTGGACAAAGCTAGCAAGAAGTAAAAAAGAGCTTCAGGTATGACCTCAGAAAGCATCTAGACCGTTACTCAGTATCACCTCAGAAAACACCTAGACCGTTACTCAGGTATGACCTCAGAAAGCAGCTAGACCATTACTCAGGTATGACCTCAGAAAGCACCTAGACCGTTGATCAGGTATGACCTCAGAAAACACCTAGACCGTTACTCAGGTATGACCTCAGAAAGCACCTAGACCGTTTCTCAGGTATGACCTCAGAACACAACTAGACCGTTACTCAGGTATGACTTCAGAAAGCACCTAGACCGTTAGTCAGGTATGACCTCAGGAGGCACCTAGACCGTTACTCAGGTATGACCTCAGAAAACACCTAGACCCTTTCTCAGGTATGACCTCAGAAAGCATCTAGACCGTTACTCAGGTATGACCTCAGAAAACACCTAGACTGTTACTCAGGTATGACCTCAGAAAGCACCTAGACCGTTATTCAGGTATGACATCAGAAAGCATCTAGACCGTTAGTGACATAAACCAGGCAGCTGCTAAATGTCGTATTAGTTGGATACAGATAAAAATCTGAAACAGAGAAGAAGGATTTTTTTCACTATTGATTAGCTGACCATGCAGGCAGCAACTGGCATCAGTTGGGACTATAAATAATAATAATAATAATAATAATAATAATAATAATAATAATAATAAATGCAATTATGTGGTATAGTTTGTATCTGATATAGTTTTATTAAAATGTAGCCATGGTATCTGAGATACATTCAAGCTGTGAAAATTCAGGAACGTTCAGCATAAGTCTGATATTTGAGCTGTATAACTCCAGGGTTGTTGCAGAGACCATAAAGAAGCGAAGAGGTGGAGTTACGGGAGGGTCACAGCTGTGCCCCCCTCCCACCTGACAGCTACAGGGGGGTGTTAGGTAAAGGCCGTCACAGAAACACGGTCTGATTTACCTGGGCCCCACTGACAGAACGTCCACGCTGGCTTTTCTCTGCCTCTGGCTGAGACTGGCATGCAGGCTTTCATATTAATGCAAGCTCTCTGTTTCAGTCAGAGAAAGACCAAAGCTGGAGACACGCATGACAGACATCCTGTTTCTTTGTGACATCTGACTGTCAGCATCAAAAGGAAGCCCATCACATCTCCGGCATCATTAGACAGATGTCTGTCTCTCTACTTTCTTTATCGTTAGGGGCAATTTGCTTACCTCAGCATATACTGCGGCGAGCATTCCCCTCGACGGCTGCGGAGAAGGCAGACATTCTGAAATGTTGTTTGCTGCCAAGCATGCCCTCCGCTCAGTCTGATCACAGTGCTTCTGAGTTCTGGGGGCATATCTGAGACCTGGAATCAGTGACCCCTGTTTCCAGGCAACCGCATCCATGAACCCCAGCTCCAGCCTCAACAGAGACAGTGGTGTCCAAGGTAGCAGACGTTTTTGCAGGCTGCTAGTTCTGTTTCAGCTGCTTCGGACTTTCCCTTTGTTAAGGCCTGCAGTGCGGGATAAAAGTACAGGTGAGTGACTGGTGATGAGTTCAGAGAGGCGTTTTCCCAGAGAGAGGATTCACGTGGCAGGGGAATGTCCTGATTAATGACCTGTGGCTGCTGTATATTTCCGTATCACGTCCCGGAAGAGCATGCCAGTCTGCCTCAAAAAGGAACAGTTCAAACAGTTCATAACAGGCTGCTTCCCACTTCAGGCTCACAGAGGAACTCTCCTGCTGTTAAAATCCAGACAGATAATCAATATGATCTGGACTTTTAATCTGTGACAGCGGAGCAATGGGAAACTCATTTTGTTTAACAATTGGTTAAAAAATCGTTTACTGGATGAGAACTAACCATAGAATATTAAAGACACATTAACAGTCAATTTGCTAATAATTTTTGACTTTATGGGAGGGGTGTCCATGCCCAGTCCTGGAGGACTGCTGTGTGCAGATTTTTGTTCCAGATGAGCACTTAAGCAATTGATTGAACTCATTATTTCCCTAATTGCACTAATTTAGCCTTGTCTGTGCTGAGGTTCACGGCTCTTTGAAGGCAGCTTCGGCACGGCACACAGACAGCTTTGGGCCTTTCTCATCAAAGGTCACATGGTTCCAAGGTCACTCTTCCATAGCCAGTTGGAGAGGCTTCCATACCAACAGGATAAGATGCAAAGCAAGTGGCTCCACAAGCCAGATTTTGGCATAATGCGGATTATATACCCCATCAGTGTCCCTTCCCTTAGATGAACCCAACAGAACCTAAAAAGGAGCAGTTTTTTCAACAGAATTACAACAGTTGCACTGAACAGAAAATGTAGTGAAATCCTCTTCATTCCGATGAGCAGTGCCACATTTACAATACTGAAGATGGCCTGACCTTCACTGTGTTTAAATACTGTGTATAATCATGATATTTCAGCTCTTTATTGTAACCGAGAGAGTATTGCATCTTAAAGAGGCAGCAGCCCACTCCTGGGTTGGGGAGGGAGGCCTGATTTCATGTGAGGCTCTTACCCCTGTAGCGTTCAAGTTGATATAAACAACATTTTTCAGACATCAAATGAAAATGCGTGGGACCCGTGTGATAGCAGGGATAATCCTATGATACACTTTACAGCCCTATTACTCGCATAAAGTGGGAGGGCGTGATAAATTTAGACCATTAGAATTTTCACTTGGCTTTCCCTCGTCAGCTGTTCTGAGGCTTAAAAGAGGCATGCAGATCTCGGGGGGGGGCAAGGCGACTCTATAAGCACAAAATGCATTTACAGTATAGAAGCACCTTCACTTTTAACCTTCCGTGATATTTTTAGAGTCAACCCTTTCGCTTCTAATACTTTCAGATTCACTAAAACAAAGCTGTTGTACACAAAGCAGTGGAAATACATTACAATATACTGTTTCTAAAAAACACTGACAATAGTCACACACTCTGTTTTACTGAAAGACACGGAGCAGCCCTCTGACTGGAGGGAGAGGCTTTTGTCTTCAGAGTGAAGCTCTGATACATTGAGTGAATTGCTGTGCAATTCACTACATTTACAGGATAGATCTGATAGCAGGTTTCATGTGAGGCCAGAAAGGGCCACCTGAGAACGAGTGACTGATGACTGACACCCGCATGGAGGACTGCTCAGGGTGCATTCTGCTGTACAAAGCCCAATCTGTGAAGGGGAGCAGTGATGACTGACACCCGCATGGAGGAATGATCAAGGTGCTTTCTGTTGTACAAAGCCTTCATTGGTTATTTATTTTACTCTCCACTAAGAACAACTAATTGTCTTTTAGCATTCTGCATTGCAACATGTGTAAGCAATATTTTGTAATATGTAAAATGTTATAAATGCTTTCAAATTCCAGTCCAGTCTGGTCCTCGGTATTTGCAGAGATTAGTCATATAACATAGAAGGAGAATAATTAGCATTTTTTCTCAGTTACCTTATGTTCATCGACATGTTATTGCTGCTCTCCACAGAGGAATTCAGATCTTGCATCGCAAATGAAGCTGGAATTGCCACATGCCATTGAGCGGAAGCTGAGAAATGTCTCCTCACAGGATGACTAAGTGGTGATTTGTGACCCAGGAGATGCCTGGTCACAGAGTCAGACACGGCAGGAGACACTGTGGCACACAGCCGTGTCCCGTACTCTCTGCCAAGGACAATTCAGGGCATCCCATAATGAACGCATCACCGAGCTGTTTCAACCACTCGTGTGAAGTGAAGCACCTGTCACTCGTCATTTATCAGAGCTGCCGATGGCGGCTCATCTTCAAATCTCCAACGAGCCACATTCATTAAAGGCAAAATTCATAAGTAATTACCACAATTAATTGACTTGAAACAACAGAAAGCTAAAGAGGGTTACATAATTAATTTCCTACCGAGAGAGAGGAAAACAGTCAATCACTTTGTTTTGCCAGGAGTTTTGCATCTAATATCATTAATTTACATACAGAACACCTTTTTTTAAATAAAATTTCCATCATGCTATACTCTATACTGAAGTGAGATGTTTTATATTTCAAATTGAGGATGAATCGTTTTACATGCATTGTGACATGGGTGTCCCATCCACTGGGTGCGGGCAGCAGTAATTCGCCAAAAACATAGCTGTGTATTTCCACAGGAGCTTAAAAACACACTAACAGCTGAAGGATGAGCTCCAGCTTAGCGTGTGGGGTGTAGTGGAAAGGAAAAGCTGCAGGTGCAGAGCGTCTGCACCAAATAGCCAGGACTAAGCAGCGTCTGCTGTTAGTGGTGAATGAAAAACACACAGCTTGCCATATTATTAATGAGAGCAAAGTACCGGCTATTAGCCAAGAGTAACTAAAATCAGAATATTGCTATTTGGATTCTAAGTCATGCTAAAACCGCAATATAGAACAAGCAGTATTATAAATGGAGGCGGCCGCTTACGGTTTAATTTCACAGAAAGCCCGCAGTGGTGGTCCTCTTTCAGTGAGGCACTAAGGCTTAATGCACCAAGCTCTCCCCACCCCCCCCCGCATCCATGCATCTTTTATTCAGGGTGACTGAGCAGAAAAGAAAAGAGGAATAATAGAGAACTAATTTGCAGGTTGGTCTTTTTTCGTCCGCCCCTTTCGGTCTGCGCCCCCGTCTCCAGTTATGATTCAGCGGGTCCACTAATGTATCATTCATTAAACAGGAGGCGCGGTAAACGAAAAGCAAACAAACGGACCAAAAAGAGGAGAAAAAGGCAGCCGGCAGAGTGGAGGTTATTATGGCATTAAATCATGTTTCGATGTACCTGAGCAGCTCCGCGTGACGCGCGGCCCGCCCTGCCCCAGGCGTCTCTCACAGCCATAATGAGATATGACCCAACCGGTGATGAATATGACATTACACGTGTCACTGGCTGAGATGTGCGGCCACTGCTCCTTCTCCTGCAGGACAGCAACTCAGACAAAAGCACTATTAGCACAATAAGTGGCGATGAGAGGATGGCGACATGTTTGTGAGCTGACAGGGAGATGGCCGATTCGTATGAAGATGATCTCACTCTGGGCCAGATCCATGGCCAGTAAGTCCAGTCCATATGCGGATGATCTCACTCTGAGCCAGCCTGGTGGCCAGTAAGTCCAGTACATATGGGGATGATCTCACTCTGGGCCAGATCCATGGCCAGTAAGTCCAGTCCATATGCGGATGATCTCACTCTGAGCCAGCCTGGTGGCCAGTAAGTCCAGTACATATGGGGATGATCTCACTCTGGGCCAGATCCATGGCCAGTAAGTCCAGTCCATATGGGGATGATCTCACTCTGAGCCAGCCTGGTGGCCAGTACGTCCAGTCCATATGGGGGTGATCTCACTTTGAGCCAGCCTGGTGGCCAGTACGTCCAGTCCATATGGGGATGATCTCACTCTGAGCCAGCCTGGTGGCCAGTACGT
>JAODUD010000092.1:660068-672405 GCA_026784285.1 Stomatorhinus walkeri | reverse complement strand
GAAGTGGCAACGGTGAGCGGGGTAAGAAGTGGCAACGGTGAGCGGGGTAAGAAGTGGCAACGGTGAGCGGGGTAAGAAGCGGCAATGGGGAGCGGGGTATGAAGTGGCAACGGTGAGCGGGGTAAGAAGTGGCAACGGTGAGCGGGGTAAGAAGTGGCAACGGTGAGCGGGGTAAGAAGTGGTAATGGTGAACGGGGTATTTAAGTTATTTCCAGTGGTGAGAATGGTGCCAAGTAACAGTGGTGATATTTTTTTTGTTTTAGCAATTTAGCCTCTTGTATTAAAAGAGCATTTTTATCAATGTAAATCTGCTTTTGTGATTCAGAAACAGATTAGGGTTCAGGGTAATCTGGAATAACTCATCACACCAACAAGTCCTGTACTACGTGAAATGTTTAGTTAGGTCACTTGACTTGCACTGAGATTATATGCTCTACTGCAAAACATTCTGCTGGGTCAGAACAGGAGAATTAACAGGAAGGTGAATAAACGGACCAAAATGGAAAGAGGGTCAGCGTCACCCCTCTGTGTGTCTTAGACCTTGAGGAACAAAATTAAAACAAAACAAATGGCTATCAGATCATTTCCCAATCTCCCTTTATGATACTCATGATTCACAGCTTTCCTGCGTGCGATGTCCTCCTGGCCAGTATCTATCTGAAAATACCCCCCTTTTAGGCTGTGGGAAGGACCCTGCAGACGGAAATATGCTTTAAACTGCACAGATCTCTGCATAGATGGAACCTCACTGCATACATCAAGGATGCTCTTGTATGTTAGCTGACATGCTACCTGCTCTTAGTGCATTTACCAGATCATACTAGCCATAATATTGCTATTAATAACGTGCTGTAATCCTCACCCTGTTAATGCAATATTATCACATTATTACAAAATAATTTCATTGAATGTGGATTAGCATCTCATTATCAGAGTGATCCTTTAAGCCAGAAAATCGCTTTCCCTGCTAGATTCTCTTCTTTCCTGTTGACAAACAGACATGTCTCTTCTCCTCCTGCCACTTCCTGTCAGACAACAGTACACACTAAACAGCCTTAGGAAGATTAATGCACTCAATTTTATACATGTTTAATGCAGAATGTTTGCAAGATTAGTCATTAAAGCTACAATCGTGTTATTGTGCAGGAACTGACGCTTTATAGAATTTTCTCCTCAGTTAATTGTGATTATTAATTTAAGCATATCCATGCATTAAAATAGTAATGGTGTTTTGTTAGAAGTACTAACCAAAAACACATATTAATCAGCATCTCTAATAAAATTATGCGGCGAATCTGGGAGTGATTATTTCCACAGTACACATTAAGAGGAAGGGGCTTTCTGTAAGGAACACATCAATTACAGAGCAGCTCTTACATTTAATCTTCTTCTTTGGCCCTTGTTAATTTTAACCACTTCCTTCCTCGTGAGTTTATTTTGCCTTGGTGCACATGGCCTGTGAACGCAAGTACGGGATGGTCAGACAATCCATAATATGGAAGCTTTGCAGACAGATCATGTTGCCAAGCTGGTCAGAATTTTTGTTTGCTTTGACCCAGTCAGACTGATAAAATCTTTCTGGGGGGGGGGGGGGCATACGAGACAATAATAGATTAGTTAAATGCAGGGAAGTGGACTGAAGACCCAAAGAGTGGTCAGAAATGCACTGATGAAGCTCCAGAGCCCTCTGCACTTTCTGCATACACCTCCGTTCTGAGACAGACTGCCGTCTGTTTGGAAATCATTCATCTCTCGACAAGTTTACAAAAATAAAATCATGCTAACTTTACAAATTCTTGGCTCGATAAATCTTTCTGTCCATTTATGGTTTTGAAATGGAATCACTGACCTTGAAAATGAAAGATGCAAATCACTTCAGTGGTGAACTTCTGAACCTCTCCGGTAACCGTTGGGAGCCGATTCATACCAATCAGCGAAGGGGTTTGAGCTCTAATTAGGTGCGTAACCTTTTTTGGGCAGAGGTTTGTTTTCCTCTATGAGTGTTTACGTAATATCTACTGGGACGCTTAATTAAGGTGCCATGCACTGATGTCTGCCTATTCCAGATCAGTGTTCATTACCAGTCTTGTTTAAAAATAATAAAGATAAAGTCTCTAATAAAAATTAATGTTTTATATGTTCACGGACATTTAGGTTACGAGTAAAACTCTGTAAGCATAAGTTATATTTGGAGTCAATGTTCCTGTTCTACAGGAGTGGAATATGCAGTGCTGCGGTGTCACACACAGCATTAAAACAAGTTGATCACTGTGTTGATCATTGTGCACCGTGTGAACGTCTCCTAAGCTGAAACAGCACGAGATGATGCTGATAACTGCTCCCATCTGAAGACACGGCCTTTGTTAGGAGGAAGTGGAAACTCACAGCCGCTAATAGGAAGTGGCATCTCCCGGCAGCTGCGTTTGATTTAAAGCAGCCGCACTCTCCGCGAAGGCCGGCGGGAGATAGCATCGGGCCTTTGAGAGTGCGGAGAGGAGCACAGAGAGACACGCAGAGAGCAATGCAGCGAGGAACACAGAGAGGGGGCAGAGAGGAGTGCAGAGAGGAACGCAGAGAGCAATGCAGTGAGGAGCATAGAGATGGGCACAGAGAGCAGTGCAGAGAGCAGTGCAGAGAGGAGCGCAAAGAGGAATGCAGAGAGCAATGCAGTGAGGAGCACAGAGAGCAGGGCAGAGAGCAGTGTGGAGAGGAGAGTAGAGATGGGCACAGAGAGCAGTGCAGAAAGCAGTGCAGAGAGGAGCGCAAAGAGGAATGCAGAGAGCAATGCAGTGAGGAGCACAGAGAGGAGAGTAGAGAGGAACACACATAAGAGTCCATAGAGCAGCACAGACAGGAGAGCAGAGAGAAGTGCAGAGAGCAGAGCAGAGAGGAGCTGAGAGAGGAATGCAAAGAGCAGCACAAAGAGGAGCACAGAGAGGAGCACAGAGAAGAACGCAGCAGGCCAGCCACGCTACGCGGCAGCCAGCTGCAGAACAGCGGGGACACCAGCACTCCGCAGAGGCCTGACATACCCAGAAGGACTGTAGGTATTTTATAGTGTATGAAACTGATGAGCATGACTCGCTTTTACTAACTTGATCAGGCAATACTTTTCACTGAATGGTTTCACTATTTTTTCTTAGGTGCCTAAGCAGTGTCCCTGGTGTAAATAGAATGGTTTGCTGATAAAGTCTTTGTATTATAAAGTGCAAGCATTAAGAGGCACAGCCATGCAGGGACTGTGATCCCAAAGATGCAGTATTATTTAATCACTTCATTTCTGTCAGACATTTTCACCAAAACATGGATTAGTTCCCGTCCAGCTGAATAACAGTGTTATTTGTTAATACATCTGTCAGTCACTAATGATTATATTGCACTCGATCCCTAATGAAAATCAGTAAATGGAAGCCAAATTTCATTGCAGTAGCTGTCTTAAAGGTACTTGTTGGCAATGATTGTGATATTTGTCCAAAGTCCATTAACTACTTTCAAATACATGTGTTTTATGCATATGGGAGTGTGTCACTGCTGTCCTGTCCTGCCCTGCTCTGATATGTTCTGCTCTTCTCCACTTTGCCCTGCTGAGATCCACTCTGCCCTGCTATGTTTTACTCTGCTCTGCCCTGTTATGCTCCTCTCTGCTCTGCTTTTATATACTCTACCCTGCCCTACTCTGCTATACTTTGTCCTGCTTTAGTCCACCCTACCCTACTATGCTCTGCTTTGTTCCACCCTATCATACTCTGCTCTGCTTTGCTCCACCTTACCCTACTATGCTCTGCTTTGTTCCACCCTATCATGCTCTGCTTTGTTCCACCCTATCATACTCTGCTCAGCTTTGCTCCACCCTATCATACTCTGCTCTGCTCCACCTTACCCTACTCTGCTCATTCCACCCTATCATACTCTGCTCTGTTCCACCCTATCATACTCTGCTCTGCTTTGTTCCACCCTATCATACTCTGCTCTGCTCCACCCTATCATACTCTGCCCTGCTTTGTTCCACCCTATCATACTCTGCTCTGCTTTGTTCCACCCTATCATACTCTGCTCTGCTCCACCCTATCATACTGTGCTCTGCTTTGTTCCACCCTATCATACTCTGCTCTGCTCCACCCTATCATACTCTGCCCTGCTTTGCTCCGCCTTACCCTACTATGCTCTGCTTTGTTCCACCCTATCATACTCTGCTCTGCTCCACCCTATCATACTCTGCTCTGCTTTGCTCCACCTTACCCTACTCTACTCTGCTCCACCCACTCTGCCCTGCTGGCCAGGGCTCACTGATCACCTTCATGATTGATGCTTTGCTGCAGCTACCATGGCCAGCAGCAGGAAGCAACAGACAAACCGACGTCATACACTTTTACAGGACTGATGAGAGACCTGCTTTGACGATGGGTGGCCATGTTTGCAGCACCAATGCCAAACAATTCAAATACACAGTAATCTACTCTGCAGCACCTGGGTAAGGTCCTGAGTAAGGTCCAGGTATCACCTACGAATTCGTCATCGTCTGATGCCATTTAGCAAAAAGTCGCTTTGATTACTGGTCTCAGATTCTAATTAAAACTGTGACCTTTAAAACTCTGACCCTCTACCCAAAGACACTGAACGTAAACAGGAAAAATCAGTCTAATTGCTTTAAAAACGCTTTTTGTGGCAGCGTAATTGGACCTTCAAGAGACAAATGAACCCCCAAGGATTTGGCCCTAATGAAAGCTCAGATGTAAGTGGCTGGCTCTCAGCCGGCGAGCTGCAGCTCCTAATGCGATCATTGCAATCCAATCGAAGAATGCGCCGTCTTCCACCGGCGTAGAGAGGAGCTCCTGCAGCGATTGCGTGACACACAAATGAAAATGAATGTGACGAGTGAGGCCGGGTCGGCCTGCGACGGTTTGGCGGGCTAGAGCTGTCTGTTTTAACAAATCAGTTTGGAGCTTCAGCGTGGGTGTGGAGGGTGGCTGTGATGCGGACTGCCCAGGCCTGCTCATGTGGGACATCGACACAGCAGACTGTGTTCGGACACAACGTGAGGCCTTACAGCTCTGCTGCACAACAAGTAATGTAAAGAACAACTGGAACAGCGATATATGTGGGGATTTTGACCATTCACAATACAATATTCTATGAAGCTAACAAAACAAACTTCAACAGGAATATGATAAAGTATGATATTGTTTAAAAAGACAGAGTGTGCAAGACATTGGTATACATTTTTTGTACAATTAAATTGCTACTTTTGTGCCTGTCTCATTATGTACTTACTGACGTAAAGTTTGACATAAAGGTTTATTCGTTTTGCTGCTTGATACGTTATACTTTAGAAGTGTGTCTAAGCCTCTCCTTGTCCCACATCAGCAGCTGTCCCAGTGTGAATAACAGGATTATCCAGAAGAACATCTTCTTCTGGATAATCAAATATTAAGTTGTGCGTTTCATTAGCTCAGAGTTTCACGCTCAAGCATTTTAAGTTATGTGACAAAGTTTTTCTCTTATTATATTGCAGCCTATAAAATGGTGTGATTGAAGCACTAAGACTGGGAGTGTAAAAAGTTATTCAATTCCTCCAGGAATTGGCAATTATAAAATCAGAAAACTTTATTTTCCTGTTGTGAACTGGGTCTTTTTTTGAACAACAGCTCTCTCTCTCTCTCTCTCTCTCTCCTGCTCTTTCTCTCAGGCGCTCTCATCAATGTGACACCCCTACCTTTTCAGACAGGCAGGTCCGGTGTCACAGGGCCGTCCATCTGTCCTCCTAAGTGATCGCTGTTCAGATGTCATCTGCCCAGCAGATGGCAGTGTTTAACAGAGCATCTTGTGACAATTTGAAACAAAAAAGAAATAAAAAATGCAAGATGTAATGCAAACATGTCCTGGGAATCCAACATGTTCTGTGTGGTTCTTTTGGACATCCACTCCCAGCAGGGCCATTTAAGTTCAAGTGCAGTGAATCTGGTGAAGTCCCTTAAGCTGGTGCAGACTGTGCTGAGGTCTGCTTGCCATTTGCAGTGTGTTTAGGCTTAGGGTTAGTTCAGGGCTAAAGTGTCACTGGGTTTTTTCCACCCAAGCAATCAATACTGACTGGCCTTACCAAATTATTGACACCCAGACTCATACATGAATATATTCTGATGATATTTCCATTTAATGACTCATTATGATGTCTATATAAAGAAATGTGGGTATTATGTCAAAATTAAAATGGTTAATTACAAAGTGTCGATCTTGCCGTATTTGCTTCCTGACTATTAAAGCAGAAACATCCCTAGTATTTATAGAGTAATGTTTTGCAATACGATTTCCTATTTAAGAACAGAAATGCTCTATGACATTAAATCCACGTGGACCTACACGTGAAGATCCACGCAGGAAAACAGATGAATCAGGAATGTGGGTTTTCTCCAAGCAATGGAACATAAATCTGGACTAGATTTAACATGTACTCCAAAACAATTTGTTCTAACCACAAACCAAAACAAATACCTTACATGTGGCTGCCTCTTTGCTTCAAATTCTGCAGTCATGCAGTAATAGCTAAACGTTTACCTATTGATTTTAAAGGATAATAAATTAAATGTAAATTTAAGTAGTTATGTCAATTTTGTCATGTTGATGTTGACAACATTAAACAATACTTATATGATGATATTTCAGATGATCCACTGAATTGCTAACATTTGTTATGACATCTGTTCTTAAAATTGCATTTAAAATTGATTATCCACATTGGCTTTTGCTGGAACAGTCTTAACATGGACAGGAGGTGACATCATGTAGTGATGCTGTGGGCGCAGGTACTGACTCTCCCACTTAGCAAGATTTAGCTGCATCATACAGTCCTGTGGACAGGCTCTGGTCTGCCTGAAATACTGAATATGTAAGCAGTTATGGATGGATGGATGGATGGATGTGTGACCTCAGTCATAAAGCATTTGAATTCCTTAAGGGCACAGACTTTTCTGACATACATACCTCCCCTGTTTCTCCGAGGAAGAGCCCAAATGAACATGTAAACCGGTGTAGAGAGCAGCGAAGTATGTCAGGCAGGACGAAAGGAGGCGTAATGTGAAAACAGAGCCTCATCACACATGGCTGCCCCAGTGTGACATACGGCCATCTTCCACCCACAGGGCCCCAGGTAGGGGGCCAGTACCGAGAGCACCTTTCCCAGTGTCTGCTGCCCCCAGTGGGTCAGAGAGGGCGGGACAGTATGCTATGAGCTCCCCTGTGTGGCCAGACGCCATGCAGGTCGCCGTAAGGAGGGTGGGGCCACGCCAGCACCCATGGACCTGCACCCTCCTACTCTGTCCTGCATGCCAAACAATCCAGCCCAATCCTATCTGCTCCACCATCTAAATAAACACCAACTACACCAACACCACACCAACACGCCAGCAACATCACCCTAACACAACTCCAACACAATACTAACACACCACCAACATCACCCTAACGCACCACCAACACTATATCAACACACCACCATCACCACCAACATCACCCTAACCCACCAGAAATACTATATGAACTCTACACCAACATGCCACTAACACACCATTAACACTACACTAACACTGCACCAAAATTACTCCAACACACCACCAACAGAATAACAACATTACACTAACACACCAATAACACTACTCTAATGCATCACTAATACTACACAAACATTATATTTTTACATACCATTCATATGTAATATTAATATGAATATATATATATATATATATATATATATATAAAATGTTATGCAGAGTTTCTTTGCATTTAATCTTTGCTTTTATGTTACCTCCTTAGCATACTCAGACAATGCTCAATGTTGAAAATGACATTAAGTCATTCTGCACACCGAAAGTCTTGTTAGCAGGCAGAGGCTAGGGAACAGGAATCTTACAGTATTACAAATTTGACCTATATTATTGTCCCAAACTGGCCTTTAAATTAGAAGATTTGCAGGGATAATAGTATGACTGACATCTCTGTTGTCTCGTCACACACACGCGCACACAGACACACACACACACACACAGGCACACACACACGCATACTCTCTGATTCTGAAGCGGTACCATCAGGATGTGCATATTGCAGAAGTTCTAAACGCATGACATTCTAATTTATGACATAATTAGAAAGCAGAGGAACACATGGTACTGAACTGCTCTCTGGGGGAAAGCCAGTGATAATGTGGGGAACAAAAGACCTGGAGGAGCAGGTTAGCAGTGAGGAGCTCTGCTTCACTGCAGGGGCGACCTTGAGAACTTTCCTGGATACTTAAGCGTCTGTTGCTTCAAAGGCAAAAGCCTCCTTAGGGCCGCCTAGGAAATTGATTATTTTATTGCAAATGTCATTTACTTTTTCTTTGGGATTAACATATTTAATTCACTCTAAATCTCTCTGGAGTTAACTCCCTCAATCCTGCCGTTTTTCACAACATAAACAGACTTCCCAAAACTTTCTTTGACTTGAATTACTCTTGAACTTGCCAGCTGCCTGTTCTGTGAATAACTTTAATCTTTGTAACCTCCACGGATGAACGCTATACAGTGTGTAATTACCGGCTTCGGGAAATGTGTCCCTTTAAAATGACTCAAACGTGTTGCTGCTCTTCAAGCAGTTAAATATATCATGCGAAAGGCTATTAATCTGGGTAACCGGCAGGTGAATCGGAGCTTTGTGCGTGCCTTCCTCACCGCTGTCCTCCTCGTTTGCGGAGCTCATTTGGCGTGATCTGGAGATGGGTCTAGCTTCATCAGGCCACTGGGTCATTTCGCGGATCCTTTTAAGGCGACGGCGTGGTTCCTGAAAAGGGATTCTGGATGTTGGCCGGTTGCAATGCATCTTTTCCTTTCTAACTCTGCCCATACTTGCTGGATTTACAAAAATGAATTGTTATTGTTTTTGTTCACAAGTCATTGCTTTCAAATTACAGTCATACCCAGCGTAATATATTTAATAATCAAATCATGTATTTATAAAAGGATGTTTCTTTTCTTGATTATTTTACCAGCCCAGATTTTTATAGCATATTAGTAATTTGCAGTTGATGAAGGAGATTTTTTTAACACCTTATTTAAGATACATGAACGATAATGGGACCCAGTGTCACTTGACCGAAAGGCTGATGAAAGGTCTGCTGTATGTGCTGCTATCGAAAGCCTGCGAGCTGCAGTGCCATCAGGGGAGATGCCTTCAAACAGCTGCGTGCAGTGTCATAAGATCCAGGCTCACTGACTCCAACAAAACTGAATCTGTACAGAATGAATAGTGTATTTTTATCAGTGTCTTTTAAAAACAACATTTGCTCCATGTGTGTTACACATTGTGGCATTTCATCAACAAAGGGCTTTTGTACTGGCTGCCTAATTTCCCTTACGAAAACGTTGCCATAAAGTACTAAAGGACGACATACACAATGCATCTGTGGTGCTTATCTGCTGCGATGGCCATGACCCAGAGCCACTGGGGCAAAGGTTTGTTTCCGGACGTGTAAGTCAGCACCATGGACAGGACCTGTCAGCCCCAAAAACGCTGATGCTCTCCTGCCAAAACTGCAGCAAGCGATAAAGGGTTTTGATTTTATTTTATTTTTTTGTTTTTGCATATTTTATCACACCCAAAATTAAATTTAGGTCACAAGCTTCTCCAAATACAGCTGGTGAACTGCTTTAGACTGCAATCCTGCAGTGGAAAAGTGGCTATGGATGGATGTATGGATGGATGGATGGATGGATGGATGTACGGATGGATGTACAGATAGATGGAAGGACTGATTAAAGTGTGCTGTAAATTATTACAGCTTTTTAAAAAGCTGTTGATATTGGATAAGCTGGGATTTGTGGGTAGAGAAGTGAAGGGGTGTGTTTTGGCCCGAACATAAACGTATGTCATTGGGAGGATGAGGAAGCCACACTGAGCGGCTGCAGGTGACACAGCACACCGTGTGTCCCTGTACCTCCCTGCCAGGGCGGCCTGCCTTCTATCGGGGTCACCGTCACTGGGCACCAGACTCACGCTGGCCAGCACCCAGCCCGCTGTCATTCGCCCCTCTGCTGAATTGATCATTATTTGTTTGCCTGCTGTGGCTCTTATTCATAAGAACCTACAACACCCCCCCTTTGTGTCCCATAATAGCCATATTTATTTTTTTCACAGTAGGAACACGTGGGTTTTATGTAATGCTTGTTTAGAGCATCACTTAGGACAACAAAGAGCTATATCAGTCATATCTGCTATCACAGCTGTTTTATAATAACCATATTAATGTAATGGATGCTTAGATTGTTATAATGTTAGGTAACTTCAGCATTCTACAAAGAAACAGTGATGATCTCTGTTGCATTTTAAGGATGACAGCATGAAAAAGATACTTTTCCACTATGCATCACTCAATCTGAATTGGCAAATCATAATTTTCTGTGAGAATATTAATATGACTAAATCTTTATTTTATTTTTATAATGCCCTTTCAGAAGTATTTGGCGCTCGCTCTCATCACAGAGGAGCTTCCGGTGTCCCGTCCAGTCTGACACGGTCCTCCGTCCCCCAAATTGGGCCAGAGCGTCGCCCCGCACCCTCCCACGCACCACCAGACCTTGTCAGAGCGGCTATTTGCTTCCCCAGTTCCTCTCCCTGGTGACAATCCGGCTATTGTGGCACTTTCCGACCCGCCGCGCCCCCCAGCCTTACCGCTGTCAGCTATATTACTTTGACCCCAACCCATCAATCTGTTTCAATTGGATAATGATCTGTAATCACTTTCTTTCAGGGGAGTCTATAAGAGGCCGGGTCTCTAGCCCCCCAGGAGAGCTCCTTCTGCCCACTCCCATTTGCTGTTTCGCTCCTCCTGTCGGGGCACTAAACAATTCCCCACACGGGCCTCGCTCAGCACCGGACCCGGTCTGGATCGCTGCCCATTTTCCACATGCCTGCCTTCCAAAAGGTGGCCTAAGTGTTACACAGGGGGAGTGGGGGGGGGGGTGAATGAGGGGGTGGAGAGCACCTCCTGGTGATGTGGCAGGAGAGTGTCCTCTCGTCCCCAGGTTACTGTCATACTGACGGCCTAACCGTGACTGTGGGGGGCGCTATAGCCAAAGATCCAGCAATATATATATATATATATATATATATATATACACACACACACATATACACACACACACGCATGCATATAAACAGGCAGTAGTATTTAAAAAGCTCTAGAGGGGGCCGAATAATTTATATTAATGGCAGCGATTCAGCATCAGCTTTTGTCTGCGAGCTGCAGCAGCCCTGAATGTGCAGCATAAGTAAAGCCAAGACAATAGCCTGATGAATAGTGTGGCTTTTCTTCGCAGACGGAGCGGCGAGTGCGTAGCCTTTAACTCAGTGCAGATGCCTATTCACAGCGTGTCAGCAGCACAAGGGAGGCACAGATGGAGTCACTCTGCCAGTCGGCGGGGGGACAATGTGACATGGATACGCAGAGGGGCGGGTGACGTCCAGCTCCATTTAGCCAGCACAAAGGCTGCTTGTAGGGGGTGGGCCCAGGGGAGGGGCACAGCAAAGGGGCGTGGCATGTCGGGGCAGTGACCACGGTGCTCCACCTGTCGCTCCGTTTTGTAAAAAAGCCAGCGCTCGGACCCAGCCCACCCCGCCCACTAAATAGATCAACACTTCAGCGGGTATTTCTGTAGTGCTCTTAGTCTGACATTTTTAAATTCATTTATTTAGTTATTGACAATTTTACTGTTATTTTAATATATCGTTTTTGCCGTGTCGCACAAAAAATCACCACATGGGGCTGGCAGGGCAGTCAGTGTAAATACTTTGCTGCAGGGCAGACAGTGTAAATATTTTTCTGCAGGACAGACAGTGTAAATACTTTTCTGCAGGACAGACAGTGTAAATACTTTTCTGCAGGACAGACAGTGTATATACTTTTCTGCAGGACAGACAGTGTAAATACTTTTCTGCAGGACAGACAGTGTATATACTTTTCTGCAGGACAGACAGTGTAAATACTTTTCTGCAGGACAGACAGTGTAAATACTTTTCTGCAGGACAGGCAGTGTAAATACTTTGCTGCAGGACAGGCAGTGTATATACTTTTCTGCAGGACAGACAGTGTAAACACTTTGCTGCAGGACATACAGTGTATATACTTTTCTGCAGGACAGGCAGTGTAAATACTTTGCTGAAGGACAGGCAGTTTATATATTTTTATGCAGGACAGACAGTGTAAACACTTTGCTGCAGGACAGACAGTGTATATACTTTTCTGCAGGACAGGCAGTGTAAATACTTTGCTGCAGGACAGGCAGTGTATATACTTTTCTGCAGGACAGAC
>JAODUD010000092.1:636878-648675 GCA_026784285.1 Stomatorhinus walkeri | reverse complement strand
CCCCCCCCCCCCCCCCCCAAACGCGGCTGGCGTCCAAGGTGGCCTTTCACAATGCCCGCCAGAGCATCTGCCAGAGGATCGCGGCCCGCTGGGTGCTGGGCTAGGGGTGCCAGAACACCCCCCACCGCACTGAGCCATTACTCCCCCACCCCCCGACACTGCCAGGACGCGGTGCACGGCCAGGAACACCATCTGATACAAGTCTGCCATAATGAGGGTCCAGCATGGGGCTAAATGAGTTTCCACTTCAGCCACGCGAGGGGCTAATGACAACGCAGTGCTTCCCCACCTCCAGCCAAAGCACTGCGCTGCCACTGGCTATTGTACAGGCATATGGCGCTCGCCCGAACTGCCGGCAAGCGTGGATACACCATCTCCGCTTAAGGACTCGAATCTGCGCCGGGAGAGCCGGCTGACCGCAGGGGGCCCGCCCCCGACCCGCAAACGCGCATCTGGGCGCGGGTCTGCCAGTTGCCCCCAGCTGCCCACATGAGTGCCTCATATGTTAATCTTTGTAACACTGTCGCCAGCCATGCCATTTAAGGGCCGTGTTCAGCTGCACATAATGTCTAAATCATTCATAAACCAAATTTCCACCCAAAAGTTTCGTGCTTGGGACCAAATGTAACACCAGTGTGAGTTCAGTGCTTCCGCTGTGGATACAGTGACAACATTCCACTTTGGTGAAACGTCCAAACTTTAAAGCAAATGAACGACTTCTTCCTACAGGACAAGTTCAATGTGTGTTTTGTTCATTGCCACTATCTGGTAAAAAGAAAGCGATATCTTACATACTGAGGCATATTTACTATCATCTGCTAACTAGGCCGTTGTGCCAGCATACCTGCGAGTTTGAAGGTGCATTTGCGGCCGGACGGCCGAACACTGCGCATGCTATTTCCTCTATGGAGCAGCTGATTGCTTGCAGCTGGGACACATTTAGAGCATTTTAATATTACGCAGAAGATTAGAGCAAACTAACTACATTATTCTCCAATTACACTCATTTCATCCAACTGACGTCTTTATTTCCTTCCTTTCGTCGATTAGGCTAATGTGAAAATTGGCAGGCGCTTTGGACGGTTCCGATTGTGGCGCAGCTGCCTATGATTTCGCACCATTAGGAGTCGATTTTATTGTAACTGTAAATAAAACGATTTGGGGCAGATCCAGTCTGACTGAGGAGATAAATCTAAAGGGATCTGCTCATCAATATTCTTAAAGGGTCTGAGTTAATCAGACTCCCTGGAGTGAGAAAATCCCGTTTTCGTCGGAGATCAGAGTTCGGAAATTGTTGCACACGAATCATGCGTGGGACACTGTAATCCGGTGGATTGTAAATATAGGAATTCATATTTTTATCGTGACGTTATCCTTAATATTCAGCATGTATGTTACACGTCGATGATGTTGGTTTCATTTTACCATGATACTTTAAGAACTTATGTGCCTATAACAATTATTATTTAATGGAAATTATACAAAGTATTGGTGAGTTATATAATGGCGGCAAATGAAAGAAAACAAGCATCACGATTCACAAACTGTATAGAAACGAATTATGAACTCATGTGAATGTATTCAATATTTAATAAATAACAAACAATATTTTTGTAAATGATCTACCCCCACCTAAAATTTGTCTTGATATGTATAGTGTTTAGAAATCTGATAACCGTCAAAAATAATTTGCAACAAGGATGTATTTTAATTGTTTTCTGATGACAAAAATCAGTGATGATGTTTTGTAATGTTCAACAACTAATGTTTAGTAAGGTTAATACATAACTGGCTTTTTCAAGTTTTGTGTTTTATAAATCCATTACATTTCCAGACAATCATATCAATGCTCTTAATTCCCGCCGCGTTACCATGGCTTTGTGGTTTACCCTGCTGCCTTTCAGTTTAACAGGGTGGGGGAGCGCATATTTAAGATGCCGCGCGCATAGGATCACGCGGATATTCAGCGCCCAGTACCTGCGATTCGGCTAGCCTGTGCACGCGCCGTTTGCAGAAATCATCGAACCATCCTGGCAAATAAATGCAGCCAAAATGGCTTAGAAACGCACACTGTGAAAGTGCACTCGACTCTGGAAGATATAGCTGCTTTGACGTCCCCCTTGTAGGCTGGCTTCCCGTTGCTCATTAATGTGGCTAAACATGAAACAGTCGGCTTATAATACAAATAAACGTAGCCTGACGTGCCAGTCTGGAATCATCCCTTTACAGTCTATAGGTCCAGACAGCTCCGCTCTTTAAATCATCCAGATAACTTTAATTTATGCTGATATGTGCAGTGTCTAACAGGCAGCAATAAACAGAGGTTTCTGCTATGCCGTTTATGCCAAGAAACACAAGCTTTCCTTTTAAAGTTGCCATCTTTAATAAAAGAAAAATATATGATCCCTTGTGGAACATAGCAATTTCTGCGTATTGAGACTTGCCTCTGTGCCATTCAGCACTGAACTGTCTACGGCTGTGAAATTCAAAACCACAAACAATCACCATAACAGTGCAGAAGTGAAGGTGCAGCCATCACTGTTGTAAATGAAAAGCCATGAAAATGGCCCTGCCTGCGTATTACACTCGGCTTATAGATAAAATCCCATCTTTGAGGAACCAGGATGATTCGTTTTAATAGAACATAAATATTTACCCCAGATAGTTTGCATCTCGCTGCAGGGGTTTCAATCTCTATTATGCCAGAGATCTGGGAGGATCCCCTATAAGTAGGGCGGCTCGGAGGAGCAAATGAAAACCACGGACGCCTAAAGGTGGATGTTTGTGTGAACGGAGCTTCACAAAGCATCCGGCACTTTGCTCCTTGGCCACCGAGATGTCTGGGGGCGGCCTGGTGGAGCGGCCATCCTGTGACATAAGCCGCACGGGAGGCTCTGTACCAGGTGACTAATGAGGGACACCTGAGCTGCGAGACGCTGACGTGTACCAGGGCGTCTCCTACCATTAGTCACCCCCCCGGGACGGTCTGGAGCAGCGCTGGGGCTTTCCTCCACCCACCCCCTAGTCCAGTCACTGCTAGGAGGCTCACAGGACCATCAGAAATTGCGTCCTTCTCAAACTCCTTCATTTCCCTCAAACTAGGATGGAAATGTGCCTTGGTGGTAAATGTCCTCATTCATTTCACACTAATTTCCTTTTCACCTGTTTATTTGTGCGTACTGAGGGCCCGTTACTGTCTTCAAATTTCCATTTTCCATCCTAGACTGCATCATATAAGCATTCAGTCAATTTGATGTTATAATAACCAAGAAAAATATTTTTGAAGAAAGTTACTAGGAGATTAGCAACGTAAACATAAAATTTCTGAAATTTGGAGTACCTGAAACTTCAAAGTGCCTGTCTAAGCATGACGTTGTTAGAAAGCGGCTGTCTGGCCATGGCGAGAGAAAACCTTCCTCAACGCTTTGCAAAGCTCTCAGCCGGAATGCCTTTCATCATCCTGATCATTCTTTAATTGCTGACTGTGACTTCCTGACGCATTTCTCTGAAACATACAGGCCCTGCCCACCCCACGCTACACCGTCGCTACTAAACGTTCGTCCTGAACAGGTGTCAGTAGGGGCAACAGCTTCAATGGCAGCTGGGGGGTGGGGGTGAGTTTGGGGGCTGTCAATCACTTGGGGCCGAATGCCTGCGGTGAAATACCCCTGTCAATCCATACTGAAGTATGCAGAGGCCAAAATGCCTGACAAAACCCGCGTTTCTTTGCACACACATCACTCTGTTCCTCAGCAGCTGCTTGCACTGTTTTCTGGCACTGCACGCTGTTCACGCACTGCACACTGTTCTCTCAGGATAATGGTGGCGGATAACTCCTGCACTCCTGGAAAGAGTTACGAGTGGAAACTTCAGTGTGTCTCAGCCTCGGTTCCCATCCCGCCAGCGAGATGTGAGGCGTCTATAGACCCCCCTACCAGGTGTGCAGGATGAATGGCAGTGGAATGGTAACATCATAAATCTATGTAATTGCATGACATGAATCATATGATTCAGCCTTGATGATACCCTTTCCCATTACGCCGCTACTTTCCATCATTTAAGGCATATTTTCCCTTTGACAGACCTCCATGTAGCTTCACGTCACTCCGAGATCCTGCACATATAATGATCACGGTTCCCAGCTTAAACAGGTCTCTGATTTTAAAAGTAAAAAGTTAGCAGGTGAAGTGGCCATTTGACAGCTTTGAAACTCCCTGAACCCCCCCCCCCCCCCAAGAAAGAAGCAGCATGAAGATGGCTGTCTCATCAAAATTAGCAGAAGAGTACAGCATTGGTATGCACTCTTTCTGAAACTTATCATTTACTTTACAGCATAGATTTAGCTTTTTACAGCCAAACATCAAGCAGCCACAAATTCCCTATAATCCAATCCTCCCAGCTTTGGATAATTGTTACTGACAATATGAAGCAATGTGGCAGTGGTGCACAGACTGTTATATATTTACTTATATGTGTACTTACAAGATACTCTGTGCCTCCCCCCAACCTCCCCTGCTGGAACGCTTCACTTTTAAGCCCTAAGCACCATGTAACATTTTCACCTAGAACATCCATAAATTATCTTCCATTAGTCAGACTGGCCTGTCTGACTTTCCAGATGCACGCTGGACTATGCACACCTGGAGCGGGCACAACCAGACTAGGCATAAACGGAGCGGGCACACCAGGAATAGGCACACCTGGAGTAGACAGACCAGGAATAGGCACACCTGGAGTAAACACACTCAAGGTGGGCACACCTGGAATAGGCACACCCGGAGTGGGCACACCTGGAATAGGCACACCTGGAGCGGGCACACCTGGAATAGGCACATTTGGAGTAGACACACCCAAGATGGGCACACCTGGAATAGGCACACCCGGAGCGGGCACACCTGGAATAGGTACACCTGGAACGGGCACACCTGGAGTAGAAACGCCTGGAGCGGGATACACCTGGAATAGGCACACCTGGAGTAGACAGACCTGGAGCGGGAACACCAGGAATAGGCACACCTGGAGTAGACACACCTGGAGCAGGCACACCAGGACTAGGCACACCTGGAGTAGACACACCCAGAGCAGGCACACCCGGACTAGGCACACCTGGAGCGGGAACACCTGGAATAGGCACACCTGGAGTAGGCACACACAAGGTTGGCACACCTGGAGTAGACACACACAAGGTTGGCACACCTGGAGTAGACACACACAAGGTTGGCACACCTGGAGTAGGCACACCCAGAGTGGGCACACCTGGAGTAGGCACACACAAGGTTGGCACACCTGGAGTAGGCACACCTGGAGTAGGCACACCCGGAGTGGGTACTCCCGAAGTAGGCATACCCGCACATATGGTTTTATATAGATCGCTTGTCAGTTTTCAGATACATCTATCAGCCACCTACTTATGCACAATGAACATTCCTTACATTAAAAATAAAAAATCACATTTGCTTCCTGCTCCTTTTTTGGGCCAAATCCTTACTACTGACACCTGAGAATGAAAGTTCTTATCAGAATGGACTTCTCACACTAGGTCGATGTGCTTTGTCATGTTTATGTCGGAAGCCTCATGTCATGTGAAAACCGATGCGACCTGTCGTATTTCAGACTTTAACTTGTTTTGTCATTCTAGACGTCTCAGGGGACTTAGGGGGGGACTTTAGATCTGAGCGCTGGAGCTTGTCGACTGAAGGACTAGCCGCAAAGTCGTACTGACAGTGCGCTGATACGCCAGCCTCTATGTGGAGAGAGTGGTGGTTACATTTCTCTGTCTTCCTGCTCTGATTCTTAGTTACATACAGGACTGCGACCAAGCATATGTCATCAGCCACCACACCGGACATCACAGCTGACATCTGAGATGATTCCCATAAGGCCGTTCAGCAGGGACCAGCACACGGAGAGGCCACTGTCTTCGCCTCGCGCTGTGAGGCTGGGCCGTATCTCCCTGTTCCCGTGAGCACCGCTCGGGACAGAGACTGAAATATGGGAATGATTAGGCTCTCAGACAGCCAGCGAGATAGAGGAAAGGAAAGGCTCGAATAATAGGAGAAGGGGAACTAAATGGCCTCTCCAACACACCCCCTGTGACCCCCACTGAGGCGACCGGCCACGATGAAAGATGCTAAGCCTTTCTTCCCTTAATGATTTCCTCAGTAATCAGGCCAGCGGAAGCCGTTGAGCACGGTGTGATTGCCTGGAAAAGGCTTCTTAATCGTCGCATTCTCAGGCTTTGAAAAGAGGAAAAGGAAGGAAGGACTATAAAAGGCCGCGGAGCATGAAGCAGCGAGGCGGCGGTTTGGGGGAGAAGATGCGGCAGCTTGCAGAAAACACACAGACATAGCTGCATGGGGGGGGCATTCCGGGCCTCACCGAACTCCAACTCCATGTGCACATTTAGAGAAACATTTGTTTTAGCTCTGATACAGAGGAAATGATGTCACAGTGACAGTGTTTGAAAAGGGGCCTTACACCAGGATGTGGGCGTTGGCCTGAAACAGGACACGTTTGACATGTATCTAAACGAGTCTCTGTCTTGGCAAGAAACCACTTGTCACCTAACAGACGTTTTTCTTTAACACCACAGGAAACACACAGGTGTGTCAGTCCTGGTAATGCCTCGCAGGTCCTCGGTGTATTATTTATATGCAGAAACAATCAGCTCATGGGAGTTTTACTTACACAAAAATGTTCTGAGGGCAGAACGGAAAATGATTGGTTCAGAGAGATAACCAGTCAGATTGTAATGGAGGTGGGTCCAAGCAACTAGAGGACGTGGGACCAAGACATCTGATTGGTCGATCCTGCCTCCTCTAGTTGCTTGGACCCACCTCCTCTACAATCTGATTGGTTCAGAGATATAACCATTTTTCATTCTGCCCTCAGGAGCACTTCTGTATGAGTATAAGAACTCAGAGCAACTGCTGATTTCCATACTCTGAAATAATAAAAGATCTAATTTAATTTGAGCTGCAGTTTATTTTTGCCCTACTGAAACAAACCACACAATGATGTGCAATTATAAAAAAACATAAAAACTTAAATTTCTTTGTTCAAAATTCACTTATAAAGTCATTGTTTCATGTTTCATTCAGTCAGAATGATAATATTACTTTTGTACATTGTCAAAGAATGTTCCAGTCATTATGAGCATGTCGTACCCACCTGAACCCTGCAGTCGGTATTCCCAGCATTACCCAGCATTACCCATCAGCAATGAACGTTGTCCTAATTCTGACCATCTCCATCCAGCAATGAGCACAGCACAGTCCTGCCAGCCTAGCCCTGACCCCTGTGCCCCCCTGCCCCCCAGGCCTTCTATAGGGTGAGACAATGCCAGTGGTAACCAAGAGCACTGTGTTTCTGCAAATGCCATTACAGGGGGTGCTGAAAGTTAAAACTCTGGGCAGATCCGATTGTGTCGGCTCCCTCTGCGCATTTCCCTTCCCTGTTATCTCTCCCGAGAGTCTCCCAGGAGAATGATAGACCTGTAACAGAGCTGTCAAAATAAGCACAGATTGTGTTACTGGCAGATACACACCGGACTCCTCAGTGGGCAAGAATCGTTGCGATGGTGACATCTATTAATCTTGTGAAAGCAAATACTCTGTATGTGAGTATAATGTTCCCTGTGAAGACACAGAGGCTGAAGGTATCACTGTCAAATGGACAGAGATGACTCTAGTTATTCTGGGAAATAAAGCAGTGAAATTTACTAGCACATTGAAATAGGGCACAAAATAATTAATTTTTAGTAAACAAATGATCATTAATGAGCCTTTGGTGCTATTTTTTCCTGTCTTTACACATAAAGGTCAAAATAATTATTTGCATTTCACACAAAAAGACTGATCTTAAAATGTCAAATAATCATGAAAAGCAATGATCTGAATAGGTAAACTAATCGATTAAATTCATGAAAACACTTCAAGGACAAAGCTTGAGGGGATGAGAGCACATTCTCCACTTTTGTGAAAAACTGAAGCTGTTGGCTGGAGCTCCATCTCCTGGATGTGAGACTCTCAGGGGCTCTGAGCGTCAGTGACATGTAGCTCAGACTGACTCTCTGTGTCAGGCCGCAGGCACAGAACTGGGTGGGCGTGCTGCAACAGGCGAAAGCGGGGGCAACAAGGAGCACAGCAAACGTGCAGCGGTCGCAGAGACAGGTCATCATGCAGGCAGAGCCACTGGGGGAGCGTGCTGCAGCATGAGGACTGCGAGGGGCAGCTGGGAGCACAGCAAACGTGCAGGGGCTGCAGAAACGGGCATCATGCAGGCAGAACAAATGTATGCATTTCTGGGTCATGCAGCACTAACATTTAGCTGTGAGTCCGCAAACCACGGACCTGGCTTCCTTCCTCTAAGGCTCTCAGTTACATTTATGCATTACGTTTTGGGGACATTTTGGGGAGCATGGCTACTACATGCTACATTAGCATGTATGTAGGCTCTGAGCCTCTCCCGGCTCCTCCTGGCTCCCATCTAGCCTGCTGTCTTGCTCCCTCCACACTCCCGGCTCTTCCTGGATGCTGTCTCACTCCCTTCTTGCTCCCGGCTCCTCCTGGCTGCTGTCTCACTCCCTCCTCGCTCCCGGCTCCTCCTGGCTGCTGTCTCGCTCCCTTCTTGCTCCCGGCTCCTCCTGGCTGCTGTCTCGCTCCCTCCTCGCTCCCGGCTCCTCCTGGCTGCTGTCTTGCTCCCTCCTTGCTCCCGGCTCCTTCTGGCTGCTGTCTTGCTCCCGGCTCCTCCTGGCTGCTGTCTCGCTCCCTTCTCACTCCCAGCTCCTCCTGGCTCCTGTCTCGCTTCTTTCTACTCCACAGCTTCTGCTCTGCGGTGGCTACATCCCCTGCATGCACACAGAGGCAGCTACACACACACACAAAAAGAGGCAGGTAGGCAGGTATACACACACAGGCACGCATGCACGCAGTTAGGCGCACACACACACAGGCAGGCAGGCCCCCTCCCCCACCTGTGCCTGCGCATACGTGTGTATGTGGTGGGCGCTAATCTGTTTAGGTGTAACAGCGCCCGCAGCCAACTCTCAAGCAGCCAGAGCTTTGAGCAGCTGTAAGCAGATGAGGCCACGCTGGCCGTCGTTCCAGAAATTAGACGGATCAGGAAGTAAACACAACTGGCTTTCATTTGATCCCGGGCCGTGTCAGGGGAAGGGGAATTCCTCTGCTAATTACTTCTTGGGTCACATGGCCCTGAGGCGGGTGTCAACATCCAACACTGGGGAGGGGGGGGGGGGTCAGGGATAGATTTTAAGATGACCTGAATGTCTTTTTCTCACCTAAATGTCTCTACCTGTGAATGCAATGGGCAGGTCTTAGCCACCACATCCCACGTCTCATATTCCTGTCTACTCCCCATGTGACTTTGTCCATCTTCATTTGTTAGTGAACCTGTATAATTACCAGCAGAGCCCGCTGCCTGGCTGCCTTTTCCTAAAGGCTCTGTTAGCATGATCCCCGGCATTGCGCTGGACGTGAGCACGATGCATAAGCTAAGTGTGTCCAGCCACTGATGTCCATTTGCTCAGCCATTAGCCGCCGATGTCTTTCCACTTAGCCTTCAGTCGCCAGTGTCCATCCACTCAGCCTTCAGCTGCTGATGTCCTTCCGCTCAGCATTCAGTCGCCGGTATCCATCCGCTCGGCCTTCAGTCTCCGGCGTCATTCCGATCGGCTTTCAGTCGCCAGCGTCCTTTCATTCGGTCTTCAGTTGCCAGTGTCCTTTCACTCAGCCTTTAGTCGTAGACATCCTCCCGGTCGGCTTTCAGTCGCCAGTGTCCTTCCGCTCGGCCTTCAGCCGCCGACGTCCTTCTGGTCGGCCTTCAGTCACCGGCGTCCTTCTGGTCAGTCTTCAGTCTCCAGTGTCCATCCGCTCGGCCTTCAGTCACCGGCATCCTTCCGCTTGGCCTTCAGTCGCCAGTGTCCATCTGCTAGGCCTTCAATAGCCGGAGTCCTTCTGGTCGGCCTTCCGTCGCTGGTGTCCTTCTGCTCGGCCTTCAGCTGCCAACATCCTTCCGGTCGGCCTTCAGTCACCGGTGTCCATCTGCTAGGCCTTCAGTAGCCGGAGTCCTTCTGCTCGATCTTCAGCTGCCGACGTCCTTCTGGTCAGCCTTCAGTCGTCGGCGTCCTTCTGGTCGGTATTCAGTCACCGGTGTCCATCTGCGCGGCTTCAGTCGCCGGCGTCCTTCCGCTCGGCCTTCAGTCACTGGCGTCCTTCTGGTCAGTCTTCAGTGGCCGGTGTCCATCCAGTTGGCCTTCAGTCACCAGCATCCTTCCGCTTGGCCTTCAGTCACCAGTGTCCATCTGCGCGGCCTTCATTCGCTGGCATTCTTCCACTCAGCCTTCAGCTGCTGACGTCCTTCCAGTCAGCCTTCAGTCGCCAGTGTCCTTCTGGTCTGTCTTTAGCCGCCGACATCCTTCCGCTCGGCCTTCAGCTGCCGATGTCCTTCCGGTTGGCCTTCAGTCGCCGGCGTCCTTCTGGTCGGTATTCAGTTGCCAGCGTCCTTCCGGTCTGTTTTCAGTCGCCAGCGTCTTTTCACTCTGCCTTCAATCGCCGGCGTCCTTCCGGTCGGCTTTCAGTCGCCAGTGTCCTTTCACTCGGCCTTCAGTCGCCAACATCCTTCCGGTCGGCTTTCAGTCATCAGCGTCCTTCCACTTGGCCTTCAGCCGCTGACGTCCTTCTGGTTGGCCTTCAGTCACTGGCATCCTTCTGGTAGGTCTTCAGTCGCCGGTGTCCTTTCACTTTGCCTTCAGTCACCGACATTCTTAGAGTTGGCTTTCAGTCGCCGGTGTCCATCCACTCGGCCTTCAGTCGCCGGTGTCCATCCACTCGGCTTTCAGTCGCCAACGTCCTTTCACTCGGCCTTCAGTTACCAGCGTTCTTCTGGTCAGTCTTCAGTCACTGGTGTCCTTTCACTTGGCCTTCAGCCACCAGCGTCCTTCCAGTTGGCTTTCAGTCGCTAACGTCCTTTCACTCAGCCTTCAGTCACAGACATCCTTCCAGTCTGCTTTCAGTCGCTAACGTCCTTTCACTTGGCCTTCAGTTGCCGACGTCCTTCCGGTCGGCCTTCAGCTGCTGACGTCCTTCTGGTCGGCATTCAGTCATCAGCATCCTTCTGGTCAGTATTCAGTCGCCGGTGTCCATCTGTGCCTCCTTCAGTCGCTGACGTCCTTCCACTCGGTCTTCAGCTGCTGACGTCCTTCCAGTCAGCCTTCAGTCACCAGCGTCCTTCAGGTCTGTCTTTAGCCACCGACATCCTTCCGCTCGGTCTTCAGCCACCGACGTCCTTTCAGTTGGCCTTCAGTCGCCGGCGTCCTTCTGGTCGGTATTCAGTCGCCGGTGTCCTTCCACTTGGCCTTCAGTCATCGGCATCCTTCTGGTCAGTATTCAGTCCCCGGCATCCTTCCACTTGGCCTTCAGCCGCTGACGTCCTTTCACTTGGCCTTCAGTCACCGACATCCTTCCAGTCGGCTTTCAGTCGCCGGTGTCTATCCGCTTGGCCTTCAGTCGCCGTTGTCCATCCACTCGGCTTTCAGTCGCTAGCGTCCTTTCACTCAGCCTTCAGTCACAGACGTCCTTCTGGTCGGTCTTCAGTCACCAGTGTCCTTTGACTCGGCCTTCAGCCGCCGACGTCCTTCCGGTTGGCCTTCAGTCACTGGCGTCCTTTTGGTCGGCTTTCAGTCATCAGCGTCCTTCCACTTGTTCAGCACCCAAATGTTCACATAACGCTATTTTTGTTGTTTTTTTTTCATTCTTGCTGGAAATTAGGGAATGGTCTG
>JAODUD010000092.1:609775-620199 GCA_026784285.1 Stomatorhinus walkeri | reverse complement strand
CCCCTGCCCCCCCCCCGGCTGCGCCTCTCCAATTAATGTTGATCACTGGCCGCCGAGCTGGCTGCAGCTGGATGGCATCCTGCCTCGTCGTCGGGGCACCCCCTCCAGAGAAAAAGGTGCATGTGGCTGCACTAGTCGCATGTAACGCGCATAGACACGTCATGCCCCGGCCTGCACGTCTCAGGCACACAGGTCGGCCGAACCGCCTGCCGTTACATCCAAAGAACAGCGTTTCAACGCAGCATGCAAATGCACTCATTTTTATTTATTCCTGTTTCCCTGCAGGCTTGAGGCTTTATGAGAAAGGTAGCCTTTGTAATGGGCCTGGGCTGCTCCCTGCACTCTCGCTCTCGCACTCTCCAGAAGCATTTGATTAGGCGACCTTTGCCCTTCGCGGAGGCTGCAGAAAGACGCGCGCAGATGATGCGAGGGGAGGTTCGCTCTGCCTGTCGTAACCCCTGTCACACTGCCGTTCTCGGCACATCAGAAAGCCACAGAGACAAATGGGAGTGCACATCGCCCCAGGCCGTCTCTTTTAATGGTTATGATGGGAAAGAATTGCTGTCCGCAAATTACGATGCAGCCCTGGCCATAATAGGATTTATAAACATGACTAAATGCAATTTGTTGGAATGTATTTCAGAAAAAGACAATCATTTACAGCTTCTGAGCGCCACCGAGAATAAGTGTGTTTGTATGCAAATCTGCAGTACATTTTATCCGCACCTCTGCCAGTTCATGAGAGCCCCTTTGATTTATGGAGCTGTATGTGAATAACTGCAGAGAGGAAGGAAGAACTGGAATATTTTAAATCTGCAGAAAGATCTCCTGGGAACTTTTATTAGGGCAAAATGAGTTTGGTGTTCAAGCAAAAGCCATTTGACATGTCCAGGTTTATTATAACACGTGTTCAGTAAAAGTCCCGTGTCTCACGTTTTTACGACACACACACTCAAACATGCAGTCCGCCAAGACTGAGGGGATGCGGCATTTTTAAAATATCTTTAATGTCTGAAGTTTCAATTAATGATACCCGAAAGCTGGCAGCAAGCACTCAATTAACCTGAATCTTTAATTTGTCTACTCTGATGTGATGACACATGAAATGGTTCGGTGAATTTTCACTTTTTTACCTTGTCAAGCTTGCACTGGCTATTGCTGATGCTGTATGTTTGCGTGACACTGAAATTGCCCACAGCCATCGCTTCGGTAGCTTTCCGTGCTCGTCAACACAGACGGCCAGTCATGTGATGTGTGATGTCATTCTTGGTGCCCGACATGCTGTTGGGATTTCCATAATTAAGCAGGCATAGAAATGCATGAATGCATGAATGAATGAATGAATGAATGAATGACCTTTCTGAGTCCTACAAACAAGCTCATGGTTTGTTACCAAAGCCGGGACCTTCACCACCTCTGGGGCTCATTTGAAAGTCTCTGTCTTTCTGCTGTCTGTTCACGGTACAGTGGGAGCATTTTCTAGACGTGGTGTGGGGCTGTTTGAGGCAGTCTTCATGTTCGAGGCAGTCTTCATGCTCAGCAGACATACCGTCCAAGGGCCGCACACATGAAGCTCAGAGAGGCCACAGAGACCAGCCCCGGGTTGCTCTGACTGCTGTAGCAAAGACTCCTCTGCTCCCAGGGACAGAGGAGAAGCGGCGAGGCCTTCAGCGGAGGCAGGGCAGAATCCGTCCAGGCTGCAGAGCGTTAAAACAAAAGTATCTTATAGTATAAGTTTATACTTCTGTGCTATTCAAAGACGTTTTAGCTATTTCATATATTTTTGATAATTAGAATTTAGCACTAATACATTAAGAGAATAATTTTGCAGTCCAGTTATGTACAGTGAATACAGTGTCTATTACTTTTGCCAATGTGAAGGGTGATTAGCAGTGTGTGTATATATATATATATATACACACACACACACACATATGTACAATGTGCATAATTAGCTGTCCTAGCTAATTGCAGGAACCTCTTCAGAGGGAAACACCTACATGTGAGATCACGTGTATCTAGATGCGATGCACCGCGGCAGTTTGGGTCCTCCCCGCCAGCACCCGCTGCTTTTACCTTTTCACCCTTTTGAGGATTAATGCCAGACACTGATGTTTGGCTTCTCCAGGTGACGAGGTGCATTCCCAAGCGATCCATGAGCTTTCGGGGCTAACAAACCACCGCTGCAGCACGCAATTAACACAGAGAAAGTGCGTCGAAGGACCCACTCAACACGAACCAAATGGATGGAGTTACAGGGAGAAAAAGTATGGGAAGAACATAACGGCATTAACATGGATGAAAAACTGCTCCCTATGTACATTACTCCTGGAGATGGAAATATGGACAGGTTACCTTTATAAAAACATTACTCTTGACTGGTGTTTGGCAGCGTTTCATTACAACTCAGCCTACAATGACATGTTTTCTGGAAAATGTCAGCTTATGGAAATGAGGGCCTGCCTGTATTTGCATGTTGTGTTTATTGAAAAGCCTCTTCAGCCTCTGAAATGCCCTCATTAACTTTCTGTCGAGGGGGGGTCATTCAGCAGCACTTCTATGTGCAGGTGTATTATTATTATTATTATTATTATTATTGTTATTATTATTATTATTATCATTATTATATAAATTAGGTATAGGATACAAATAAATATAGGACATAAAAGTGATACAGGGTATTAAAAACTCAAAATGTGAATTAAAACTTCGGCAGTCCGAAATACCAACCAAATGAAAGGATGCACTTATCATTAAGGCCATTGAGTTTACAGGATGTTTATAAAACGTCAAAGAAATCATGCTTGTTGATACAAAAACAGAGTTGTCCTGAAATAACTCAGCATTCCTCCCAAGAAAAAGTTTAAGACCTTCCACCCAGACTTTACACACCTTTACACACTATCTTCTTTTCATACAATAAAATCCCACAGTTGTATGATATAATATATATAATCCAATTAAGAAGGTGTTGATGCTGATGGTGCATTTCAGGAAGCCACCAAGTATGCCTCTAAATGAATGATAATTCCTTATTTACAAAATTACAATATTGGGGAAAAAATCTTTTGAATCAAATTATCATGTGGGGATAATCATAACGTTATTGGAAACTCGATTATGGAGGCGACCCATGTCTGGGAATTAGCAGGACATAGCAGAGGCCTCAATTCATCAAATATATATTATCCCAATATTACATGTTCGCCTCTCTGTCCAGAGACAGCAGTCCTCCGTCACCAGGATATATTCACTGACTCTGTATTATTCATGAAAAACACTGTGATATATTATACATACACAGCTGATTCGGCTACGGTAGCCTCAGGCTACGTAGTGCAGGCCAAGAATTAATTTCATTAGATACCCCTGCATGATAATTGTGTAAGATTATTTGAAACGTGTATACGAATACATATGTGTGTGCGTGTGTGTGATGATGGTGTTCATGAAAGTGGCAGGACACAGGAGGTCCCCTGCTGGAGGAGTGAGGTATTGCAGCCCATAGAGCAGACCTCTGCTTCACCTGAGTTCTGCATTACAGCGGGTGCTTGCACTAAGGCTGACTTTCTACATGCGCTTCGCATCCGCTCAGGCTGAGGCATCCCACCTGCCATTCCCGCTGTACAGTTATTGCAGAGGTAAAACCAAGACAACGTCCACCACAGAATTGGTCTAAATCACCATGATTTTGCTCCAGTCCGGCAAACAATATCCTCATCGCCACTATTCATTTAGCAAAGACGTTGCGGCTCCGCACAGTAGCTGCACACGATCCTTTCCTGGCTGGTGCACTTGCGTCGCCAGTGAAGCGTTTGTTAGACTGAGTATGAAATTCAGCATGTGCTGGAGTATAAGTGTCCTTCAGTGACGCAATAGCCTATGACAAAAAATGACCACAACATCAGTGGAGCTTTGGCTTTTGCCCATTTTGGGGAAACGTGTCATTTGTTGAAAATGACTGCAGTGGGTTGACAGCCTGCATCCTGTCCTGGGGTCAGCTATGCCTGTGCAGTGAGCTGTGTGTGCATGCTCTTTGACAGCCTGCATCCTGTCCTGGGATCAGCTCTGCCTGTGCAGTGAGCCATGTGTGTGCATGATCTTTGACAGCCTGCATCCTGTCCTGGGATCAGTTCTACCTGCACAGTGACCTGTGCATGCTACGTGCTTATTTGTGTCTTGTTTTATTATGTTTGCGTGTTCTTTGGTTCTTAGTTATTCCTAGTGTTGTTAGCTTTTACTCTTTCATAGTGTTCAGTGTTTGTTGGAGTTCCCTTGTTCTGTTAGTTAATTGTAATCCACTCCACCTCTTTCTTGCTAACCTGTGTTCCTTTTGATTGGTTAATTTGCTTGTGCGTTACACCTGTCCCTTGTTTGTCCTGATTCCCTGTGTGTATTTAAGTGCCTGCTCTCACTTGGTTTGTTAGTCGGTTGTTGTGACTTTGCGCTGTGTGTAGTCTTATGCCTGTGTAATATTACTTTGTGGTTTCTTCTAGTTAGTTCTTTATTTTTTCCTAATCAGTCTGAGCTGCAGTGAAAACCTGCACATGCAGAGGCCTTTTCTAGACAAGATTGCCCACTCCTGACACAACGGTCACACCAGAGTGTCTGGACTTTAACTCATAGACAGTTGTTCATAAATTAATTCCATCTAGCCCATCTAGAGCTCTATCCACACTGTTCACAAGAGCCTCACTCTTATGGCACATGGAATGTAAACTGGAAGAGAGCCATGCTATGTCCGGTAGAATTCACAGAAGTTCATAAGTAATCTCAACTCAAACATTATTATTTTTAATTGCATGTTGTATATTTTTCACTTAAGAAATCACCCATTCATTTTCTGTAACCACGTGTCCTGTTCACCTTCATGGTGGGTCTGGAGCCTTATTGAGGAATACCCACAAATTGGTTGAAACTGAATCTTTACTTGTTCTTAGAAAAGTCACACATTTCCTGACCTGGTATTTTGAGACCACCTGGAATTTCTGAAAGAACTTTGCTTTTTCTTTGCTGTTACATGTAACTTGAAGTATCTGTTATTGTCTCAAGCGACTCAAGTTAATTTAAATCACTTTTTAAATGCTGTTCATTGCTCCAATACCAATTTTAGGAGGGAGAAATCCTATTCAGTTTACCCTGGACTGCTGCAGTCACTTGATCTTTACTGAGTATGATTTCACCTGAGCTCATTTCAAGCACTTGTACAGGAGAATTGACTCCAACACTATGCCTATGTGAATTCATCGCAAAACATTGCCCATGTGAACAGATCTTAAGAGCTGCTGTTGGAATAACGTCCAGTCTCTGAAGCCTTCATCTGCACTTTGAAGGCCTGTCTAAATGCTAACCCAGTGTTATTCATATTAGCTTCTCTGACAGGACTTGCAAATTGACGGAAACGAAATGAAGGCCCAGTGAGCAGCACCTGTCTCCAGGTGCTTCTCCACTGTGTCAAGTGCTGTGCTTTGCTAATTCAAGGTGCTGGTTTTCCATTGGCGTGAAACCGAGTACCAACGCTGAATTGTTTTGATTGGATTGTTCAGACTATTTGCATAGACAATTGACAAAGAAAGTGTTTCAAGTCCCCCAAAGTTTCAAAAAATGATTGCAGCTGGGTTAGCATTTAGGGTTCAGGGTATGAAGTTGGCCAAAGAAAAAAATATAAGTAGCATTCTTGGTCAGACTGAATCTTTGTACCCATGAGATTTTGTGGCTTATTTTAAAAGGCAAAAGGCCACTTTGTATAGCTCACATGTGATTTAAAGAGGATTTCATACTATTACCTTTTTTCCAAAATCCTTTAAACACCACATTTAAAGAAACGTGTCCTCATTTGCTGCCAGGAGAGAGAAATGAAATGGTGTTTGCAGAAAGCTCTTCATTAATCCAGCGATATGTAAGTTCATAGTAAATGCTTTTCCCTTACGAGGGTGGCATATTGTCTTAACTTCAAGTAAAGGAGCTGCGACTTAAGTTCTTAGAAAACCACACAGCGCACTTCAACAAACAGGCTTGTCCACCTTTCAGAAAATTTATCGTCCCTGAAAAACACGCCTGCCGACACTGGGTCTTCATCAGAAAAGCCACTGTCAGCTACAACCTTCCCAGTCAATTATCACATCTCCATTCTTTGCCCTTTGCTTTGTAACCAAAAGCAGGAGAGGACACGTTTCAGCCTGAGTCATTCTCACTCTTTTCATTCATTAACTGCCCATAATTTCAACCCCTTAACACATATCTGGCAATCCTTCTACCATTAAACATGACGGGAGTCGTTCACCCATGTGAATAAGCCATTCATTTTCAGGGAAACATTTAATGGCAAAACTTGCACTGGCAAAAAAATCTTGTTCAGATCCTGTGATATCACAAGAGGATGGTTTAATCTATTAGACGTATCTGCAGGTTTCACACTCGCAGCTAGGGGTTTGCTTGGGTAACATTACTTTTACTGAAAGGCCCATATTTAAATAAATGTCACAGTGGTGGTGAAGTCCTGGGTTTCAGCCCTGGCTCTCGCATTACGTCCCAGCTGAGTTGTTCATGAAGTAATCCCAACTGACCTCTTCATTGTACGGATCAAATCATTCAAATCACACTGAATAAAATGATTTCAATTTCAAGCTTAATGCAATAAAATTAAAAAAGACATTTACTGTTACAGTTATGGATTGATTGGTTTAACCTGACTGAATAAAACAGGAATCAGTAGCCAGCTGATGCACAGTGGGATTGGAATAGTGTGATTAATGCTGTTAAAACAGCGTACCTGGGATAATTAACTCGGACAGATGCTTCATTTTGCTGTCGGCCTGACACTTAGCAAGCCACCGGTATCAAGGCAAGAGGGTCTCTAGGGTGAAGCTGAGAAGGTCATCAAAGGCTACATGCTAATACTGAAACTGACTGTACAAAAAATCCCAATGGTGAAATGGGGAAAGTCACTGAGTGTTGCTCAGCCAGTAGCTTAGCTAATCAAATGAAGAGCTATGGATTAAGATATAGCTTAATTTTCCTTTAACTACCTAAAATTTATGAGTCACTGTTTTGGTCGCTGTGTAAACTAACGATTACAGCTTTAGCACATCTTCTGCAATGCCAGCGTCAGCCGTCTTTTGCATGTCTAAATGGATATGAGTAGATATTGGGAGCTGCAGAATCCTGTATTACTGATGGAATCTACACAACGAATGCCAAGGGGGGGGGGTGTCCATGTGTATGGCGTGACACCTGAACACTTCCTTTCAGGGCGGTGCCAAGTGGAGAGGGGCTCAGGCTGACGTCCACTGGCTGCCTTCTCACCAGCAGACGAGCCGCCAGTAATGTTGTGTGACACCCGCAAAGTGTGTGACACCCGCAAAGTGTACAGGCAGCACTGTGGACTCGATCTGTGCCGACAGATCGGCCGCTTCAGATAAACGGTGAGCCTCTAAGAGGCCCGACTCGCGTCAACAGCATTTCCCGCCAAAGTGCAAAGCCAGGACAGCACTGTGCACTGCGCACTGCGCACTGCGCAGGGAAGAACGGCCGCCACTTAACCGCTTCGAAAACCGGCAGGTGACGCATCACTGACCTTTATGTGCGGGAGGTTTATTATTTAAATTAGAATCCAGTTTGTTTTCATAAAACAAGCGCCGGGAAGATCAGAGGTGCTGAGGTTTTGTGGTCGCTGAGCCGGGAAAACAGCAGCGCTGTGTCACTCGCCGTTCATTTCCCCCTCAGTCAAAAGCCATTTTCTCTCCGTTATGAGTTGATTTGCATTTCACCTCCAGGACAAGCTGCTCACCTCGCTGCATTTGCGGCACAACACATTATTCAGTGATATGACATGCAAATACACACACACACACACACATACACAATGTATACATATATATTGTGTATTAACCATCCACTATTGTAGATATTAATCATATTTGTAGCTGTGACCTTTACATACATATAGATGTGTGTGTACATCCATATGAGTACTGTCACAAACTCACTGGTGAGGAATGTCAAACTTTTCTGCACGAGCCTCCAGCGACCAGATGAAAGACTTTCAGGTGACTTTTGTGTCCGACCATGACATGTAGGCCCTGACATGGCGGAAGTGGCAGTAACAACAGCCACAGTGCTAATTACTCACCTGGCTTTGGCGCTGAAGAAATGGTGTAGCGAGCGTGACACGCAAAAAGCCAGTGGCGTAAACACTTATTTGCAATTTTGCAGCAATTCTTGGGAAAGACAAGCCCATTCCATGATGTCACTACTCAGACAAATCATTGTCCAGTGTCCTATTTTGCAATTAAAAAAGAGCTCTCACATTTTTCATTGAGCCTTTCCTGAAATGTTTTTAAATGACTCTTAGTACACAGCTAGTTTGATGCGCGTTACATGGATGACCGAGTGAAAAACAGTCAGGGGCAATGAGTGAGTCACAAACGGTTTACAGTGAAGCAGAACGCAGCCTTCGAAATACTTCAGACATCTGTGCTTTATTAAAGCTAGTTTGTTCAAAGATGCAACAGCAAATTTAGCATCTTTGTGATCTATTTAAAATGGAAGCCCTAAATGAGGACATATTTCACTTATCCAGGGTTGGTGTGGTAGACATGTTTGATTTATCCTAGGTTGGTACATGGGGGGGTTCAACGTTACAGTCGCCTCCAGTTCTGGGAGCAGAAACATCAAGTCTCACAGTAGGTAACCTGCTGAGTTCATCAACTTTTGGCCTATGATGAACAATATACGCTAAATGTAATTTATGCTTTGATTAATAAAAGTGTTTTAGCACTGTTTGAAACAAGCCTTCTATAGAGTGCAGCAGATGGCGTATGTTTGTAAACAGGAGTGTGGTGTTGTTACCATGAGAGATTATGGCCACATCATGATAACGTTTGTAAGATGTAGCACAATAAACATGGAATCTGGAGTTTTGCACTTTCTCTTCTTGACCGTTTATGTTCTTGCTGCACTGGGAGCTTTCATCGCGCTTATTGTGACGAGTCACAGCTGTGTCAACAGAACAGCATGTTCACTCTTCTGAGGTGTGAAGATGATGAAGTCTCGCTGAAGACTGCTGAGGGAATGATGTTCAGAGGGAAGCCTGAAAGGAGTCAGACACACACACATGTACATAAACATGAGGAAAATGGCTTACAGTTCACCCTCTGTCCCTGTTCTTCTCTGATTCATCGCCACAGAACTTCTTTAGCTGAGTGAAAAATATGCTATGAACTGCTCCATCAGTCAGAAAATACGGTACTAATGTTTTTGCCATCTAACGATAAATGAGTCCTCCCAGTAGGCTGACCCATCCTTCTGTCACGGAGAGCGCACAAACCTAAACATTTGTAGTTTGTAAATGACTGTCTCCGTACGCTCCATATTTGAGTTAAAAAAGCGTTAGGGTTAGTTCACAGCTGTTACGCACATCTAAGTAACGACAACAAGAATTTCAGCTCATGTTGATTAACACAGTTGGGTAGCTCTAGAGGAAACCCGCAAATAATGAATTCACCATGTGGAGTGGCTAATTGCATAGTTCCTAAGGTCTCTTTATATACTGTATAGACTGTATCAAAGGCAGCCATGTTGAGGAGGCTCGTGTAATTCCAGCCTTCTCAGATCTAGCCATTGGATTGCAGTGTGTGTGAATCAAACTCAGTGATGGCATGTGTGTTATAATGGAAAATGAACAACTCCCCATAGTAACATTAGGAGCTGAACAAACTTAATGATAAATAGAGTTTTTTGAGACTATATGAGAATATATTCATGAAATTACAATGACCAATGAGACAGGTCATTATTTACTCTCTTAGCCTTTTAGGGCAGTGTTTAGTTTAATTCAAATAAATCTCCATCTCTCTTACATTTCATGCCGGTGCAATAGACTGCCAAGCGGGTTACAACACTGTTATCCCAGTGCTATCTCAGTGGTATTTCACTGCTATTTCAGTGCTATCTCAGTGCTTCGCTAGTGATATCTCAGTGCTATCTCAGTGCTCTCTCAATGCTATCTCAGCAGTATCACAATGGTCTTTCAGTGATATATCAATGTTATTGCAATGCTACCTCTGCGCTAGCTCAATAATGCTATCTCAGTTACAGCAGACTATTTATGCAGTGCACTGCAGTGCTCTCTACACAGCAGTGTTATTTCACAGCCATACAGTGAAACCGCGCGCTCCTGAGCTCACAGTGCTCTGTACACAGCAGTGTTATTTCACAGCCATACAGTGGAGTCGCGCGCTCCTGAACTCACAGTGTTCTCTACGCAGCAGTGTTATTTCACAGCCATACAGTGGGGTCGCACGCTCCTGAGCTCACAGTGCTCTGTACACGGCAGTGTTATTTCATAGCCATACAGTGGGGTCGCACGCTCCTGAGCTCACAGTGCTCTGTACACGGCAGTGTTATTTCATAGCCATACAGTG
>JAODUD010000092.1:575561-589245 GCA_026784285.1 Stomatorhinus walkeri | reverse complement strand
TGGGGAGAATGATACTGGGTGCTGTCGTACTGAGATACAGACAGGAAGAGACAGCCTGCAATCCTGGGGAGAGAGAACGGGGTGCTGTCGTTCTGAGAGACAGACAGGAAGAGACAGCCTGTAATCCTAGGCAAAGAGAAACAATAGGGTTGTCCTCCTGACATACAGGCAGGAAGAGTCAGTATGTATAATAAATATTCAGGACAATACATGCAAATGTGTACAGGACTATACCAGCAAATGTGTACAGGACTATACCAGCAAATGGTCTTGGGAAATAATCAGTCCTTAAACCAGTTACCAAAACAAAACTACTGCTATACACAATCCTGGTAATATAACATGCTTAAATGTCATACTCTGCATAAAAAGTAGATTAGGCAATTAAGTTTTTTTTTTTATTTTGTCAATTAATTTGACAAAATTTCAGAAGATAATACCAGTGATTCCTGTTGCTTGAAGTCAAAATAAACAGGTGAAGAAAGCACTTTTTCCATGATAAATTTTCACAGCATATCAGGTTCCACAGAACATGATGAACATAAGTCTTACTTGCTAATACAGTGATGACAGGTCAGAGATAAATATTCATGGAATCACCATTAAAAATTTAAAAAGATCCTATTCAAAATGCAATTTGAATACAATATTTTTTTACTTATGAGCACAGTCTTAGTATCGTTATATGTCTGTTATCTAGAACAGCACAAATCTTTTTGTCACTTGTAATAGTTCTTTGGAAAAACAGCATTTCTTCTTTTAACATAAAATTGTTTTTACAATTGCTATTAAAATATGCTTTAATCCTTTGATTCTTGTACCCCGAGTTTCTGTGTTGTTCTTGTATTTCCCTTAAACTTGTCTTTTTTGTAATCAAAGGACACTTTTAAAAAATGTGTTCCTCTTTCAAAGCCTGCTTTTTAAAAGCTGCGGTTACATGTGCCAGGGAGATGGATGCACCTTAAGGCATCATTTCTGCAGCAAATGCAGGCCCGCATTAATCCCCTAAAAGGATACAGATAATGACGGACTGCTGGTCAGCGGTGCTGGGATTCAGCGCGTCTGCAGGGAGCGCTCTGTGAGTGTTACTCTGACATCATTCCGCGCGTCTGCAGGGAGCGCTCTGTGAGTGTAACTCCGACATCATTCTGCGCGTCAGGTGACAGGCTTCTCAGATCCAAATGAAATGCAGCATAGATTTTATCCTGCTTTCTTTTTATGTAAAAAGTCCATCAGATTCTTTTCTTACACTCAATATTTGCATTTTTTTATGCAGGAACATCCATCCATTTTATGAAACTACTCACCCGGTTCTGGGTCACAGGGGGTCCAGAGCCTATGGGTAAAAGGCAGGGAACAACCCAGGTTGGGGTGCCAACTCATCACAGGGTACACTCACACCCCGTTCACTCACACACACACATCTACAGGCAGATTGGCAACCCCAATTAGCCTCAGCATGTTTTCAGACAGGTGGGGGGACACCGGGGGCCTGGAGGAAACCCACAGTAACACAGGGAGAACATGCAAACTCCACATACAGGGAACCCAGGCAGAGATTCACACCCACAGCCCAGAGGTGAGAGGGCTAACCACTGCACCACCATGCTTCCCCATGCATGCCGCCCACGCAAGAACATAACGAAAATATTTGTTTCAAATATTTTTATATTATATTCTTGATATTTTGTTTATACAGTCTGTCATTATATTGGAAATGTCTTCTTTTGCAGCAAGTGCATGAACTTAACTTTTAAAATGCATCGAGTAAGTGCAGCTGAAATATATTGACTCATATACTGAACGTCTGTTTAGCTGATGCTAGTGACAGGTAAACTGTTAGGTTACTGATTACTTCTGAAAACTACTGATTTCACTCTCTCGCTCTCTGTTAGCTTACCTGCTCTCAGGGCTGCTCAGGAATAAATACATAGATGGTCATAATAATAATATCACGTAATAATAAGCATTGAAATTTAAATTTTAATAGTCATTCCCTCTCACCAAATCCTGTCACTGAAATCAATCTTCATTAAAACCAATAAAGTGTTTGTCAGTGCATTCCAGGTTGTGGCAGAGGAGGACATGAATGGTGGCACTTTCTTAAGTTCTGGGAACGGTGACGCATTGGGAATGTCCCCAATCAGTGTGGGGACGTCGCCCAAAGAGGAAATAGGGGCAAGGAGAGTCATCGCTGCTCAGTCCTGTGAGGACAGAGGCCCCATTGCGAGCGGGTGTGCAGAGGCTGGATCTTCACCTGGCGGATGCAGATCACACGCCATCCGGCGGCTCTGCCGTCCAGCGACTCTGCCGTCCAGCACTGTCCGCATGTGGGCAGCAAATGCAGGTATCTGTCAATCGGGGCATTTAGGACACACGGTGCCAAAATCAGGCACGACGACGCGCCAAGAACATTAAAACAACAACGCGGCTTTATATATTTTCCATATTCTGAGGAGATTTGAAAAGTTCTAAAGCAATAGTTTTGTTCATTTTATGTTGCATTGTTTTCCTGATTTTACAAGTGTTGTTGGATTTTATAAGACGCTGATTTTTTTAATGGCTCTGGCAATTAATTATATACTAATAATTATATACCATGTTTCATTGAGAAAATATGCAAGAAACGGGCATTGTGGGTCTAGTAAAGCGAGAACCCTAATACTGTTAATGCGGTGCGTGCCGGAATCACGGGGATGCCAGAAAGCCGCAATTATCTGCAGCTGAGGAGCGAGTGGGCGAGCGAGTGAGCGAGCTGTTGGACCTTGCTGCACAGCTCTGGAAAAAGACATCCCGATAAAGCAGAACAGCTCGTTTGACAAAGGGCCCATTCCTTAGTTATGCAAGGAAGCAGTTACACGCAAAGCAAGTGTAGGAATTCTCATAAAGCTCATAAAACAACAGCAGGGCCCCCCGGCCCCCGCCCCGCCATAGCAAGCGCGCGCGTACAGTACGTGAGAACATCCAAACTGTTCGAGACTCGCCCATGAGAACGGGCCTCCACTTGTGGATGCGAGGTACTTATTTTAATTAACACAACATGATGTATTTTATAGAACTTTTATTTATAGGGTCCACTTGAGGATTGGAGGCATGGAAAGAGCGAGAACCCTACAGCGATTAATAAACATTTTGAAAACAGCAGATTATCAGACGCTGGGGAGGAACAGACATGGCGGGCAGCGATTTTCCCGTTGCGGGCAGAACTTCCTCTCCTCAGACTGCATGAATGGAGAACGCCTGTGTCATGGTCTTGTACCCTGTTCACTTACCAAGTGACATCACTAAGATCATAATGGCTGCAGGGGTCTGTCTGTAAATGGTACTAGTATTACTGCAGCTTTCGCTCTGCTTCACCGGGTCACATTGCCTATTCTCTGCAGGAAGGCAAGCGGCTGACACTCTGGTGCTGGGTGCTGGCTGTCAGGGTGACACTGAGCCGTCGCTTGCTCCGGCTCTGAGCTCCCTACAATGGTGCATGGACCCCCCCCGAGCCCAGAGCCATAGCTCTCAAGCCCGATTGCTGGCTGGCCACTATCACCCTGCTACCATGTGCTGCGTCTGTCCTGGGGGGGAGAGCCCTGTGCTGGGGGGAATGCGGGGGCTAAGCAGCTAATCCTGATGCCAGGGGCCCGAGGGGCCCGCCAGCCGTGAGCTCTCCAGGGAGCCCCAGCACCAGGCAGCCAAGGAGAGCTTTAGAGCTGAAACAGCGAGGGTGAAGGCTCTCAGAAAGCATCAGGGACCAGGATGGGAGGAAAACAGCAGGCACAAGCAGCCAATCAGCGTGCCAGAGGGCTGATCTCCTGTCTGTCCATGTGATCAGCAGAGAATGATTACAGAGCACCATGGTGTCTCCATCCGGACTACACAGCATCGAAGGGATCAGAGCTTTTGTGTTGACAAGCGAACAATGCAGAACAAATACTATCAGGGAGGATGGGGACAGGACAGGGAGGTCGTGAAGATAATGCGATTGGCGAGGAGGCTGGGTCCATGTGGGAAATGCAATTGGCAGAAAGACCAAGCCGACTGTATGTGGGTATTGTGATTGGTAGGGAGGCCAGGCCATCACCATGTGGGTAATACAACTGGCAGAGAGGCCAGACCTACACCAGGCAACTGGTGGAGAGGCTGGACCTACTACATGTGGGTAAAGCGATTGGCAGGGAGGCTGGGCCAACTCCATAAGGGTAATGCGATTGGCGGGAAGGCTGAGCCAACACTTTGCAGATAATGTCATTGGCGGGGAGGCCAGTCCTACTCCATGTGGGTAATGCGATTGGTGGGGAGGCCGGGTCCTACTCCATGTAGGTAATGTGATTGGTGAAGAAGCCGGGCCTACTACATGTGAGTAAATCAACTGGTGTGGAGGCCAGGCCTACTCCATGGGAGTAATGAGATTAGCAAGGAGGCCCATCCTACTCCATGTGGGTAATGCAATTGGTGAAGAAGCCGGGCCTACTACATATGAGTAATTCAGCTGGTGTGGAGGCCAGACCTACTCCATGGGAGTAATGAGATCGGCAAGGAGGCCGGGCCTACTCCATATGGGTAATGCAATTGGTGAAGAAGCCGGGCCTACTCCATGTGGGTAATGAGATTTGTGTGGAGGCCAGGTATACCTCATGTGGGTAATCTGACATGGTAAGGAAGCTAGGCATACTCCATATGAGTAATCTGACTAGTGGACAGGTTGTGTCTGCTCCATGTGGGTAATGCGTATGCCAATGAAACTGGGCTGAGCCTAAACTATGGGGGTAATGCGAATGCCAAGAACGCTGGCATGACCTACACCATGTGGCTAATCCAATCCATCCATCCATCCATCCATCCATCCACTCACTCCTTCATTCAGCCTCGAGTAGTTCCCAGTAAACCCTGGGCATGTGTATCAGAAGTCGCATTACAATATCATTCAGCAATCAGAGAAAATGGCCCAAGTTACACGGAGTCATTTGACCTCTGAACTTTCCGTTGAGGTCTGATGGGCAGAACACCTTCCTCTTCGGAGGCACGGAGGGCCATCGGATATCTCTGACGATCGTGACGGCTTGGAGCCCAACTGCCACCATTACTATAACCCCCACCCTAACCCGAACCCTAACCCTAACCCCTCTGACAACTAATCCCCCCTGGTGTGACAGTGCACAGGCAGCCAGCCGCCAGGGTTGACAGGATACCAACCTTAGCTAAAAAAAAAACAAACACACAAGCAAATAAACGGATGACAGGGGGGCTAAGCAGTGTGACTGAATGGTGCCCCCCGGCGAGAAGCCATTGGCACTCTGTAAGACGCATTATCATGCGGTGGCGATGGCACAGAGGCACGAGGAGTGGAGCCGGCGAAACGGAACTGCGAAATGGATTTCAACTGTGTGAAGTCTGAAAATAGGTCACTGCCTTGGCGCCGACATTACCGGGTGCAGCACGAGTAGCGGTAACGCGGCGTAGCGCTCCGCCCGCTTCCCACTCGTGGGGCAGCACAGCGTCACGCGCGCTCTCAAGTGATACATCCTCCAACAGAACATTCTAAAGAAAATGGCGGGAACATTCCAGTGCAGGGTGCCGGAAGGGAAAAGCAGACAGCCCTTTTGCTGTTTTCGCTGCTTTGCTGTCAGTGTAAAATCCATTGGTTCTGCTGAGTAGCTCTTCAGGCGACCCACCGCAGGAGAGGCGACGGGAACCGCCTGATGGGGCCCGAAGAACAGTGGGTATGAGTATGACACTCATGCAGTCTGCACCAGGCACTGTCACTGACCTCACACAATTATGGGATGTAAGGAAACCACAAGTGACACAACGCTTCTCAAGACTGACGTCATGCACCGTCTGCTTGTGACTGTTCATAACTAATTACTGCAAACTGAAAGCCAACGCCTATTTGCATCAAAGCGCGCTATGGAGCAGAGACCGTTTAAATCAGTCAAATACGAAACAGTTTGCTGGCAGAAAGACGTCTGTGTGCAGCTATGGAGCAAATACACAGCCCTACACTCACTTGTGGCCATTTACACGCTGATGGAACCGGGAAACCAAGAAGCGTGTGAGGACGGCTCAGCAGAAAAGCCACCAACTGGCCCAGCAAGCGGCTCTTCCTTTTGGAAACACACAATGCCGCAGATATAATTGATATGAGATTTAGGGGGAACAATTCAGTGTAATTAGAATTATGATGATTGAGCTAATTAGATCTAATTGTTATGTGAAAGTGAGTGTGATTAAATGGAGGTTTCCCCAAAACGAGGGGAAATTATTTAGCTTGAGCGATGAAACCCTATCGTCCTCAGCAGTCCCACTGAAAGTGCAAACAAACAGACGCACAGTGAATACGGCATTAAATCAGACATAATCAGTGATAAAACAAGTCAAAATCACAGAGGAACGCTGAATCACCTGAGGCTAAAACACTGGATTTAAGACAATCCTTTCAGTAGCTGGGCTCCAAATAAATAATGAAAGAAGTAGCTTATAATATTTAACAGGCCTGCGTCAGACGTGCCAGAATGTCACATGTTACTCCTCATGGTTTTTTATCACAGGAGATAATGACTGAACTAGAAGAACAGGCTCTTTTCTGGCCAGATAATGTTTCTGAATTGGACTTGCATTCGGTAATGGACCTCGGCTCAGCTTGTCGATATTTAGAAAATCCTTAGTCTTTTAGGGATTAAACCCATAACATCTGCTAGCACTGTACACTTTGCAAGTCACATGACTTTGTCAATACAAACCATCTAAATTATGTCTATGCATGTATATAGTTACTACTGTACGCACATGGAGTACTAGGCTTTGGACCCATCTCTTAGAATGCACAATTACGGGCACTAAAGAGTTTAAAAGTTACTGTGAGGGACTCAAGATACCCCAGACACAAATATGTGCAGCATATCCAAGCCAAGAATATGAATATAAGACACAGTATAGCCTAACCCTAACAATCAATAGACTGTGTATTACTAATCTTTATACATTATATGATTTTATGTGATCCAAATTATTTTCAGTGATGTTTATGATTTCCATGAGTTTCTGCTATCTTTCCTCAACCTCCAAAAATATTCCCGTTTAATCGATCACAGCCAACTGGCGAATATCCGAAACAGTCAATGTGACTGGCGAATATCCGAAATGTGAAGGGGACACAAGCTGGTTTGGTAAATAGGTCTGCTGTAATATATTTGGGAGTCGGTATACGGCTGGATAAACCAAAAATCACATTTAATGAATGGGATCCTGTCTCAGGAACATCCAGAACATTCTACAGGACCCATTGCACCCTGGGCATGTACTTTTTGAAGGCTTGCCTTCAGGCACACGTTTCACATCCATAAAGACTAACAGACTAAAAAACAGTTTCTATCCTTCAGCCATCACGATGTTAAAAGCTGCCAAGCTGGCAATCTGATCTAGTTCACCTTCACGTTTACAGTTCACTGTCATGACTACAATTAAATTAGACTAGCTTAATTTTAATGCTGCCATTTTCAAGTGCAACAGGCGAAAAGTGCAATATCTTGAAAACATGGGGTCTGACTTTATCCAACTGGTCTGTTTGATGTTTAGTGTCACTATGTGACTGTTTGGATGTGACACTAGAGAGGATGCACCTTTAAAATTTTGATGCTGTGGAAATAACAATGACAATAAATCATCTGAATCTGAAACGCAGACTAACGTTGCAGTGACCCCCTTTTCTAACATTGCAGTGACCCCCTTTTCTGAATACATGCTGCTGTTGTATCATTTTTCTTTAATTTTTGTCCAGTTAAATCGACTTAGTTTCTTTAATCTTTTTAGTATAATGAGGCTAATATGTCAGAGGTATAAACAAGTAAATACCCCTATTTATAACAAAGCTGCCCTGATGAAAATGCTCCAGAAAGTATTTTTTATTATTATTTTTAGCTATTTTTGCCAAAAGGCACCTGGCCAGAAGCACAACGGCATTCAGGTACATCAGAAGTAGCGGGAGTCTTCCTGTCACTCTCATCGCTGGATCCAGATATGGCATGAAGCTACGAAACTGCAGGTAGATCTGGATGGAGATGTATGATAGCGTTTCTGTATGTGACCTACTGTCTCTTTAAGACTGAAGGCCACCTTGAGGTTTCTAGAATTAACCGCTATAGTTCATATGCGTGATAATGAAGGCAGTGATACGACAGCAATATGTATCAGTTATTAGGAAATTTATTCAAAATGATGTGCTGTTGCAAAACTGCTGCAACATTGCAAAGCTCATTGTGGTAAGATGCACAGCGACAGGAAAATAAGGATCAAATCTTACAAGCGTGCAAAAGCGTTTAGTTAGCTACCACAATGCACATAAAGCGAACAGCCTGGGGATCATCTAGGTTGTAAAAAGTGAAAAAACATCATTTATCGCTGCCAAAAAAGAAATGGAGGAGCAGCCGGAGTCATGCGTGTGGCGCCCTGCCAACCTGCTCATCTTGGAGGAGCAGCCGGAGTCATGCGTGTGGCGCCCTGCCAATCTGCTCATCTTGGAGGAGCAGCCGGAGTCATGCGTGTGGCGCCATGCCAATCTGCTCATCTTGGAGCAGCAGCCGGAGTCATGCGTGAGGCGCCATGCCAATCTGCTCATCTTGGAGGAGCAGCCGGAGTCATGCGTGTGGCACCATGCCAATCTGCTCATCTTGGAGGAGCAGCCGGAGTCATGCGTGTGGCACCATGCCAATCTGCTACAATGTGGGCTGCGTGTGTTTTTCAGTGAGTTAGCCATCGTCCCTTTTTTTAGATATCGCGTATGCCATGCGGGGCCTGGCGCCAGTTCCAGGCAGCACAGGTCATTGGGTAAGGGAGACACGTGGCAAGATGTCAGTCTGGTACTGGGCACACACACACACACACTAAGAGTGACTGCCACCTCTGAAAGGATGGCATTCCTTACAGCCGCAGATCACATGCACACCGCCCATGATCGGCACTGAATTAGCTGTGACATTTACCGCGGCGCATTCGTCCTACGCAACTCTCACTGCTTACAAATGGCAGTGTAAGGAAACCTGTCCTGTTGTGCATGCATCGCTGAAACATTACTCACAGCAGTAGTCTCGTATTGTAAATAAACACAAAGCCTAACAGAGTCTGCAAGCGGCTCTTAAATATTTCACAGAACTCCTTGCAATATTCATATTATTTGATAAGATGCCAGCGTGAGAACAGGCTGCGTTCGCCGAGTGTGAAATAGCCTTCTGTGAGCTAAGGCGTCGCGCTCTGGCTGGTGCCGTCCTCAGCAGCCACCTATGCGAGTGGCTTTGGCACTGCGAAGGCTGTTATAGCTCTGCACCTGAGAGATCAGTCTGAGGGTAGCATTAATAGTGACTCCTGGCCTTTATTATCCATATTACTCAAATGATTGCCAAATGGCAACTTTTGGACCATCTCGCTTAAATGTTAATCAGTAAAAAAAATAAATGTTCTCCAGTGAGTCATGTTAAATATATACTGGTGTCTTAAAAAGATATAAGATGTAAGTTATTTTATTCACTTTCCCCTTCAGGGAGAAAAGGGTAGCCCTCAGAAATTAAGTTAGAATTACTCTTGAACTGCCTCTGTCACAAAAAAAGGTCACGTTGATGGCATAGTGACAGCTGGAATGTGAGATGCTCATGAGAGGCCATCAAAGAAAGGAATTTTGCAATTACCTCTTCAAAGTGGACCAGGTAGACTGCCAGCTCAGACTGATTTGGCTGCAGTCCCCTGCAGCACTGGAGGGGCCCGGGACCCCTCTGATGGCCTCAGAACCTTTGTGTTCAGAGGTGTGAACTTACAGACTTCAAATGCCACAAATATATATAAAACTGGAAAACCATTTAGACAGATTACAAATAATGCGCTTACTCCATCAATGACAAGGAGCTGCTTCTGTTTACACCTTTAAAGAAGACGAACACAAACTAAGAGCCAGATGTACGCAGAGAAGGCCAAATACACACAATCAGACAGAGATATTAATAACTACTGGATTTTAGCTGACTCTAACATCATTAGACGCAATGCTTCCATTTTACATTTTTAGTGTGATGATATTCAAAAGAATTTAAAGCAGGACCTCTTGTTGCCTGGAGGTTTTAATTAAGTAAAAACCCCAGTTTGAGTGGTAGAAATTTGAGTTTGAACCTTTCTTTCACCTTGTCTTTGAAGCGTGTCTCCGTATAATTTAATTTGAAAGCTGCCAGTGTGATGCGATCCTTTCAAAAATGTGACATAAGAGTGACGTTTAAACAGAATGTTGCTATTAGCAATGAAGGCAGAAGGTTACATTTCTACGGTTCTCAGACTAGCACCACTAAGGAAACCGACAGGGAATAAGCAAATAAAAATACAATGGCTGACGCAGGACAGCATGTCTGTATTGTGAATAGAGTTTGGCTTATTTAAAGCACAATAATCGTTGTATCATTCAGTCTTATCATTCTGGAGACCTCAAATGCCATCATTTCTTAGTAGCATAAAATTTTTAGGATGGTATTAAATACAATTTTTTTAAAAGTAGTTGTTGGTTTAATATGATTGTGAGTTTAAAGTGCATATTTATTACATTTATGGTCTTTTAAATTAAATATTGTTTTGGTTTCATTTTTATCTGTAAAACATGCAGTAATACCTACTAGTAATGCAAACCTGCTAGAAATGCCTGCAGTGATACCTGCTAGTAACGCATGCAGTAATACATGCAGTAATATCTGCCAATAACACATGCAGTAATACCTGCCAGTAATGCATGCAGTGATCCACGGCAGTGATGCATGTGGTAGTACCTGCCTGTAACGTATGCAGAAATACCAACTAATGAAAAAAATCCCTGGCAGTAACACATGCAGTAATGCCTGCCAGTGACACATGTATTAATGGCTGCCAGCAATGCATGTAGTGATAACTGGCAGAAACGCATGCAGGACCAACTGCCAATATTGCATGCAGTGAAACCTGCCAGTAATGCATTCAGTAAATCTTGCGAGTAATATATGCTGTAATACCTGCCGGTAAGACATGCGATAATACCTGCCAGTGATGCATGCATTCCGTTCAGTTTGAATGCAGTGGCTGGTTAATGTAAAAATACTACACTACACTGTTCCAAATTCAATTATTTCCGACAGCCGGACACAGCTCAGGTGGTCTCTGACTGAAATTAGCATAGCTCTGATGACTTCGGGCTACATCCATGAACTCACAGCGTCCATCTTTGGAAGGAAAGCAGCAGCTTTTCGTGAAGCACTTGTTCCAGGCCCACAAGCAACACGGGTGAAACCATGGGTGCTTATTGGGAGGAAACGAGAAACATTGACCTAGTCTGTGTCACCTAGCCATAATTCCAGCTGCCGAGTGCATTGATGAAAGGAAGGTGTAGAAGATCCATAAGTGACAGTGTGACTATACCCAAACAAAGGCTGTGGCATACACTGTCACTGCTAGCAACAAAAGGGCAAACCTGCCAGCCTTCTGCCAAAGCGGCTTCGCTCCTCAGAGCCAGAGATCTTTTATTTCTGTACATCTATATATATAAGGTTGATTTATAGGTGTACAGTAATACAGCCAAAAAGTGCGACAGTTTAGTGTCAACTGCAGGACACATACAGAATCCAGGATGTATTTTGAAAGTATAAGGTGATGTTAGTAAAAGTCGTTCAACTGACTGACTTATAATATCTTACGAAAGTAACGGAACCCCTATCACGCTGCTTGGGTGCCAATGTTGCAGAAAGTGACCTTCCTTGGTTGAGTTGTCTAAATAGGCCTCTTTATAGAGATGTATATTAATGTGAATTTGGTTTAATGCTCCCATAACCGTCATTGTCTGTAAATTGCAGCTGTTATTATTGCTGTTAGCCTTACAGATTAAGGAAAGCAGAACTATTATTCCTAAGTGAATAATGAGGGTAATGGGTGAATCTGGAACCACAGAGCAAAACTCCCAAACAAACAGGAGTCTCCATTAGGAGCTATTACATTCACCTTAGATTATTTAAGGGTAGAATGAAAAGTTATTTCTGACATAAAACAGTAAAAGAAATGTTAAAAATATCACAGCCCCCTTATTTTACTCAATAATTAACCACAAACCCGTGTGCAAATATTACCATTGAACTGCCCTGAATCAAGAAAGAAGCAAATTCATTTTTTCCGGAAAAGAGTCTGCCTGTTCCCACCCTCAGCTAATGTGCCGGGGCCCAGCCGGTGCCCTTTCTGTAGGACCTGGGCGGCACCCGCAAGGGCACCTCCCTAGTGGGTGCAGGGGACCCTCTGGAAGGTCACAGGTCGTCTCCAGGAGGAAGCAACAAGCTGTGAGAGGTGGAGGCGCGGCCCCCGCACATGTGCGGCAGCTGTGTGCGCAGTGCCGAGCTGTCAGAGACCATCACGCTAAAATGGGCCAGGTTGCTACCCAGCAGACCCATCGTAACTCAGTTATAATTACACGGCTGTGTGATGTTTAAAGCTGCGCAGCCCAGAACATTTTAGAAGCGTTAAATAAAAATGAGCTCTGCCAAAAGTGATGTATTAATAACCGTCTCGTCGTCATGTGAGATCAATACCAAATGGCTTCGTCTTTATTGGCCAGGGCCTCCCGTGTGGGAAGGTCTAAACCAGCCATGGGGGCGGAGCACTGATCCTTAGTGTTATTGTCAATTTAATTATCAGATGTTGCAACAGCTATATTTTAATATTGAAAATGTTTTTGTACCACACATTCTCACATGCAGATATTCATATGTGCATCTGAATATTTTTGCACATTATTTCAAAGCTGCACAGTGCATCAATGATACAACTATATACGGAACTGTAATGGTGAAAAATTAATCTTTCTGTTAATCATACATTGCCTAATTTCATTGGGTTTCTTCTGTGCTATGTGTAGTTGTGTATTATTATTACATAATGGATGTATTACATGTAAGCAGCAGCGAGTGACACTGATGGGAATACGCAGCTAAAAAGCAGTTTTTCTTCACCCGCTAACTGGTCGGCTTTGACCCTGGCAGCTATACCCAGTGCGGCACAGTGGGTAATTATTAACCCCAATTTGTAAGGATCGGGATCATTTACATCCCCTTTATGATCGGCAGTGTGAACAGGAGTGGAGCCGTGCATGCTTGTGGGGCGGGGGCAGCGGCTGTGGCCGTGTGACTGGGGCCCAGCCTCCCCCATGTGTTTCCAATACCCAGGCTGGTGGGGGGTGGGGATCCCCAGCCCCAAGGCTCCCACGCTTGGCAGCGCTCAGCAGGCGAGCGTGGCCCCTGGCTGTGGCCCCTGGTGCCTTCCTCCTGTAGCCAAGAAGAGATGAAGAGACCTGAAGCAAATATGTAAAACACAGAGACAGCAAAGAGCTATGCACTGTTACAGTGCGCTACTGTCACCCATACTCAATTATGCACTATTAGTGCGCTACTGTAACCCATACTCAATTATGCACTGTTAGTGTGCTACTGTCACCCATTCTCAATTATGCACTGTTAGTGTGCTACTGTCACCCATACTCGATTATGCACTGTTAGTGTGCTACTGTCACCCATACTCGATTATGCACTGTTACAGTATTGTGCTACTGTCACCGATACTCGATTATGCACTGTTACAGCCTGTCACCCATACTCGATTATGCACTGTTACAGTATTGTGCTACTGTCACCGATACTCGATTATGCACTGTTACAGC
>JAODUD010000092.1:535370-545793 GCA_026784285.1 Stomatorhinus walkeri | reverse complement strand
AGCCTAGCAACTGCACCTGTGTGAATGTGAGGTGTCTCACATGCAGCCTAGCAACTGCACCTGTGTGAATGTGAGGTGTCTCACATGCAGCCTAGCAACTGCACCTGTGTGAATGTGAGGTTCTCTCAAGCCAGCCGGCCCCACCCTCACCGACATTCCTGAATGGTGGGTCAAGAAGCAGTGAAAGTGGAAACGTGTAACTCCTAAGGCATTGGGGCAGGTGCTGAATTTGAGTCCAGTGCAGGACGCACCGACTTCAGGCCGTGAAGCAGAGCCTAACCTGCCGCTATGGATGATGGGGGCACAATGTGAGAAAGGGAGCGTCTGCTTTAGCACTGCTAGGCATGCTGGGAATCACAGGGCAGCTAATCAATCCATATACATTAATGACAGACACATTGATTGGATCCTGTGTGTATGAGTGTTGGCTACTGCCAATAACTACAGGACCCTTCATATTTAAAAAATAAAATATATTTATCATACTGGGCTAGTGTGTCTGAATACAGCATGCATATCTCACTGCATGCATATCTCATTGCATGCAATTCTCACTCCCTCATCTCGTTACATTGTTTTCAGTTTGTCCCAGTTTATTAGCTGTAAGTGATCATCCTCACTCCTTGCCTGTCCTTGTGACCTGGCTTCAGCTGTTTTCTCTCATGCATTATCAGCATATGAAAGTTGAAACCTGTCAGTTTTTCTTCCAAAATTGCCTTCTACTCATCTGTTAGAGATTTAATTATACATTCACCAGGATAAGGTTTCAACACAGGTTACAGCTTCATGGTCGCATCTACCAGATGGCATCAAGGCTTGTGTGTGAGAGTCCATTTATTATTAATGCAGATCTCACTGAGTTAAGACAGCTTTTAAATTGGACTTTGCCTCTTTATTTACAGTTTGACTTCGCAGGAAAACAGAGGCTTTGTTCCCACACCATCAGTTAGAATGATGGAGCCGCAGCAGTGAGGCTCGACATGCCTTTCTAAACATCTATTATGCAGCAAAGGTTCTTCATGCATAATGTAGAGCAGTTGGTTTTAGAGACGAGTCTCCGGGACAAAGAGCAGCAAGCGGTACACCTGTTGTGGAAGCGCAACAAAAGGCGGCACGTACAGTACAAGAGCAAGCAGCAGCCCCCATGCCAAACGTCGCTAGCGAGCCCCCGATCTGCAGCCGCTGCAGCCAGGAGGAGCGGCGCAGGCTGTCCTGCACGGCATACCAGCCAAAGTTGAGCAAGTTGTTACTCCAAGAATAAATCAGCGCAAAACACGATCACAGTGATGCTGACATTATATCTGCACACGTTTTGTGGGAACGAGGCACAGTAGCTGAGTCATTTATACAACGTAAAGCTCCTGACTGCTCGATCAGTGCCTCAGTTTGCCATTGCAGCCCCATGCAAATCATGGTAAATATATGACCCTGAACTCACATGGCAATTGCCGCTCAGAAAGTACAGTGCAAACTCCAAGAAAAATATAGAGTGAAGCCTTACACTAGAAAACTTGTGGAATTTCATTGCCTTATAGTTCAGATATGCAATGCCTTTTGCAGTGATGATCCCATTCATTACATCATGTCAATATTACACTTTAATCCTGTGTTTCACAGAACTGGGATGTCGTTGGATATAATAATTTACTACATTTAACCAGAGAACTGTGCTAATTGCATACAGCAGGTGCTGTATTTGATCTAAATAAGGCATTTGTATATCAGGAGTTTCAATTGGCTATTCCTGATTGTTTAAATGATTAAATATAGAGGTAAGCCCCTGATCCGTGTCCTGGCTTATCCAATTAATTCTCTACATAAGCCTAATAGTGCTTAATGATGTTATCTCACCTAATTAACCTGCAGAGAAATTCCATTTCAGGAAGGGAATGAACATGTTTCAATGCCTGTTCATTGCAGTTAAAGGGCTAACAGGATAGAATCACATCATGAGCAGTGATGAAGCACTCCTCACAGTGCTTCTCCTTCTGAGGGACTAGATGTGATTTTGTGTCGTCTGTGTGCAGGGACCTGCTTATAGAAACACCTGTAACGTATCACGCATCGTCATGGCAATGGCGAGCTGCCGGCCAGTGCAGTGAAGGTGTGCAGTGCAGATGTGCAGTGCCGGCATGCAGTGCAGGTGTGCAGTGTGGCGATCTGCTACATTCACATGCGACACTGACTTATTAACGCTAAAGACTGTGTGGGAGTACCATTAACGGCGTGTCATTACTTAATTGGATATTGATGTGGTTAATTGAGGCCAAGCCAGGCTGCTGTCCTCCTGGCCCTATTTAATTGCACTGAGACGCTGAAGTTCTGAGTGGCTAGCAGCTGCTTTACCGCTACCACTTAGGGACACCCCGGGAAGCTGACTTCTCCTTCTGAGGGAGAGACACGCCTGTTGGTCTCTGACACGACTCTCTAATTTGGATGTGTTGGTTCAGGATCTGAGCTATTTAACTATCTTCCAATAATAAAATTATGATAAGGATGAATGGTCAGATGATGGATGTATGGAATAACATTAATGCTGGTGACTGAGAGACAGGGGTTCAGTGGGTGGCATGTTCCCTGACACCCTCAGTGCTGGGGGGGTCAGACTCCGCCCCCCACTTTGCATGCTCCTCCCATGCTCCAAAGGAGTGCAGGCAAGACAATGGGTTTCTCTGCATTGCTGATGGCACCCCCTGTCCCCGGAGTCCCCCGCCTTCTACCCTATGCTGTCTGCAATAGGCAGCTGGAATACACACGCATGGTAATGCTGTTAGGGGCACATGCAGGAATGAGTCGCATTTTTCTAATTTGTCGTCACAGACAACCTGCTGTTTACACACACTAGCTTTTGACAGAGAAGGAATAATAGCTGCATGACGGCGGACAGAAGCGGGTGCTAATCACTGGAATCACTGCCCAGGGCTCCACCTTGAGGTCTGGAGGACCTATTGCGTGCTGCGGTCCAGGACGCCTGCCCTGCTTTCCCATTCCTTGTGATTATTGTTCATTAAAGTTTTGCCTTGAGGCGACATCATCACTTACAGCCAAAGACTCATATCATTATCAGCATGCTGCTAATTGCCCACATTGATACTGATGTGAGCCAGTTACACACTTTTTGGGAAGTTTTCTGTCTGCTGACAGAGAGATGGCATGATCCCTGATTTCCTGTCTTTTTCCAGATTTTGCCAGTGTCTAATGGCTGCATCATGCGAAATCTACTCCAGTGTCAACAATTGCTGTGTAGTTACAATGGCACTTGTCTGAAATCCATGTAATGTGTGTAAAGTGCTCTACGATTTTTATATTTCATTGACTTACACATACCTGGAGAGTAGAGTGGTGGCTCTGGGGCTCTGTGCCAACAGCTAGAAGGTTGCTGGTTTGAATCCCCTGAATGTCAGGAGTGCTTCTGCTCTGCCGGGCCCGTGAGGAGGGCCCTTAATCTGCAGTTCCTTTGTCCTGGGTATGATGTTCACCTACATCCAAGCCCTGCAAGCAGCCAGCATTGGCTCTCCAGCCGCCGGAAAACACCTCATACTGTTCCATGCCACTTGAACTCCTGTGGTGCTGAGGCATCACCCTCCATACAGCTGCTCTCAGGTTCTCGTCCCTGGGGTGGTTTGCTGTGTGGTGCTTGCGGCAACGCGCTGCAATCAGCGTCTGCTCTATACCTCTCTCTCTCATGTTATACCCATCTCCTGTAACCCCTTATGCCATCCAGGATTGCACAGAAATATATAATATATTTCGATATATTGAAAAATATTTAACAAATCTATCTAAAAGCCGTGTAACATTATTGTGGCATGACAAAAATGGTTTATGTGTCAATTGTCAGTTCATGGGTTTATAAAATATCAACATATTTACCCAGGTAAATATGTAATATTAACATAAACATGGTGGATGGTTTTAAGTCGAACCATGAAATAAGAGTGATATTTTTTTGGCTGAAAATCTTGAAATCACCGTTAATGAATCTGCGCAAAGCGTGGGGTGGTCCCGGAAGAGGTGACTGCGAGAGTCCTCAGAGCGCCTCGACTCCTGAACCGTGACGACGGCCTTTGGACTGCCGGGGCTGACGTGCATCAGTAGCGTGGGAGAGCATCGGTCCTCAACCAGGATCCCTGATTAACAGACAGCGAGTTTCTGAACTGCTTTAGGAAAGGCACAATTAGACCACTCTAGGAATGCGACTCTCTGCTAAAAATACTGCTTCTTTCATGTTAATCTGGGATGCATGCACCCTTAGAGACATCAGACAAATGTAAGCCACATGCCCTTGGCTTAGTTTACAGCCCTTCGCGGAGTGAGGAGGTACCTCCAGATGGGAGTGAGGATGGTGCCTCCAGATGGGAGTGAAGAGGGTGCCTCCAGATGGGAGTGAGGAGGTACCTCCAGATGGGAGTGAAGAGGGTGCCTCCAGATGGGAGTGAGGAGGTGCCTCCAGATGGGAGTGAGGATGGTGCCTCCAGATGGGAGTGAGGAGATACCTCCAGATGGGAGTGAAGAGGGTGCCTCCAGATGGGAGTGAGGAGGTGCCTCCAGATGGGAGTGAGGATTTGCCTCCAGATGGGAGTGAGGATGGTGCCTCCAGATGGGAGTGAAGAGGTGCCTCCAGATGGGAGTGAGGAGGTACCTCCAGATGGGAGTGAAGAGGGTGCCTCCAGATGGGAGTGAGGAGGTACCTCCAGAGCTTTTCTGAGGGCACTCCGATGTTCACTTCACAGATCAACAAGTGTCCTGAGCCCAAGTTAGAAATGTCTTTCCAGCATTATGCCAAATCATAATTTCTTTTTCTTAGAAATTCTGTATTCGTTAAAATGAATCACTTTTGTGTTTTTTTAGGTATAGACAGCATTAAGAAAAATGATACAGAATAATCTGGTAGAGAATAACCTTCTGGCATGTTCCTTAACTGTGTCACCTCTTTAGTTTCTGCTGGAAGTGAATCCACACAAAGTGACATCAGTGTCCACAAACGTGCATCTCTGGAGGTCTTTGACAGGAGCGGTGACTCGTTAGGTAATACTATGGTTTCTCCTCTGCTTGGGGGGTTAGGGGTTCGAATGACGCTCATGCTTTGCTCACATAGTTGGTAAGTGCAGGGACTCATTGCTACAGAAACTGACATTCAAATTTAAATACGCAAATAATTAAGGGGCTGTAGCAATAAAATAAAGTTAGCTGAGGACCTGAATCCACTGAATGGCCAGGCTATACCATCACTGGATTGTTATACCATCACTGGATTGTTATACCATCACTGGATTGTTATACCATCAATGGCGCAGCCACATTCTGGGACGACAACGCCAAGATTTGGATAGAACTGTGAAAGAGGGTTGAGGGAGAATGAGGGTCCATTTTCACACATGAACTGGCCACCACAGAAGCCCGATCTTAACCCAGCTGAAAGTGTTTGGGATGTGCTGGGGACAATGTTACGCAGTGGCTCAACTCTCCCATTGTCGAAAGAACAATAGAGGTCCTATTGTGCTCATTTTCACTGTTCATAATTTTATTTTTGGAGGTCTACTACAATAGATTTACATTCTTCAGTGTTCCAACAACACCGTTTTTCTTATACTGTACATCTTTATTCACTGTCTGAAATGCTCTGTTAGAACTTTAAGCCACACCCCCGATGAGCCCAGTGTGCTCTAATTGGTCAGTTTGCCCTAGGCATTCTGCCCTTCCCTTGTACTCTACAGACAGATTTTTGCAGGTAGGCAGCCAATAAAGATTGCGTTACAAGGTGACCTCACCATGTCACAGAAGTAAAGGCTAAAATTCCAGTGAGACATTTCAGGCAGATTAAAGAAGAATGGTTTCTGCGGTGAGAGTTACTCCCTTTGGCGAGTACTTTGGGTCTTAAGACTTTGCAGTCCGTTTACATGCACATAAAGCTGTATAACAGACTGAAGGAAAGGGAACAACCAGCAACCCATAACGGGGGCCCCTTTAATTCGAATCTGGATGAAAATGAATGCTGAGACATTGTATCTGCTTGTGGAAACGATGCATGTTGTAATCAAAGCTTAAGGCGGTCCAACGAAATATTAAACTGTGCAACATTTTTTTTGTCCAGGCTGTGTACTTTTCCTGCTATTGGAGAGTCACTGGTTCTCTCCACATTATAAAATGTATTATGTATTACACAAACAGGCCAGTATGAGCTGTGCTCCAAGGTTCAGCTTGTACTGTGATACCGAAATACTTTTCCGAGTCTTGGTGCAAAACCAACGGTGTCTATCACTATGTACAAACATGAGAGATTATGTAGAATTAATAGAGCAGTATTACACTGTTTGAATAGTACAGTGACTCGACTCCAGACTAAGAGTAAGGAAACCCTGTTTACTGTACCATCAATGGCAGGATGAGTGATAGTAACTGGGGGCCACGAAAAGATTTAGGAATTTGAAAGCGCAGAGCAGGAGTGGATGTTGATACAGTAAATGCTGTGGGGAGGAGTGGCCACTCTTACGGGAATGTCACCCTTCAGATGGGAACCCAGGCGTGACCCTTGTGATCACAGCCCACAGTTTGAGCACACACGGGAACAATGATGTGACCGGGCTGTCAGACTCCAGAACATTCCGTAGCGTTTCGGGGCTCGCCGCGCTTCAGAGGGTTGCGGACTGGCGGCGGGTGGGGGGAGGGGATTAAGCCATGTTTCACCACTTTCAGAAACTTCTCAGAACTCCGCAATACAGTCCCGCCACCCGGGTCTGACTCAGCGCCCCTCACATGCATTGAGTGGGGGGTGTTGTTTTTGAAAATAAACAGTAGCCGAAAGAGAGAAGGATAGACTGTGTGAAAGACTGTGCTCCCTGAGGATTACTCCAGCCTCCTATCAATCACTGCTAGCTGTCTGAGCAGTAATGGAATGGTGTCTACAGCCAGGAAAGGAGATATTTTACTGCGGTGAGCACAGTGCATGTGCACGGTCGGCGTGCTTAGTGCAGCCTCACACACTCCACCCTCATACATTTACAAACACTGCTGCAGCCACAGTGCAGCCACAGTGCAGCTTGCGGTGGCCATAAATGCCCTATTAACTCAAACATGAAGTATTTCAGGGTTTAGCCTTCAGAGCCTCTTGCCTTTCAGAGCAGTTTGATTTCGGCCTTGTAACGCAGCACTGTTATCCATCATGGGCCGCGTTGTGCACCAGAACATGGGTCTTATTAATACCAATTAAATTCACATTCTGCACTTGTTTGGGGGAGCTGGGGGCAGGCTGGTGCCACCACTCCCATGAAAGCCAGCAGCTGTGAGGAACCAGCAGGCTGGGATACGGTCAGGGACAGAGAGGGCGGGGCTTCTGGGGACTGGTGCTGAGGGATAGGATCAGGGACAGAAAGGGTGGGGCTTCTGGGGTCTGGTGATGGGGGATAGGATCAGGGACAGAGAGGGCGGGATTTTGGGGACTGGTGCTGATGGATAGGATCAGGGACAGAAAGGGTGGGGCTTCTGGGGTCTGGTGCTGAGGGATAGGATCAGGTACAGAGAGGGTGGGGCTTCTGGGGTCTGGTGCTGAGGGATAGGATCAAGGACAGAGAGGGCGGGGCTTCTGGGGTCTGGTGCTGAGGGATAGGATCAGGGACAGAGAGGGTGTGGCTTCTGGGGTCTGGTGCTGAGGGATAGGATCAAGGACAGAGAAGGCGGGGGTTCTGGGGTCTGGTGCTGAGGGATAGGATTAGGGACAGAGAGGGTGTGGCTTCTGGGGTCTGGTGCTGAGGGATAGGATCAAGGACAGAGAGGGTGGGGCTTCTGGGGTCTGGTGCTGAGGGATAGGATCAGGGACAGAGAGGGTGGGGCTTCTGGGGACTGGTGCTGAGGGATAGGATCAAGGACAGAGAAGGCGGGGCTTCTGGGGTCTGGTGCTGGGCATTAGCCCTCAGACATTATGTGTGTTCAGTGCCATCTGTGCACATGCCTGGACTGCCGTTAGCTGCTTGGTGCTCACCGTGTTCAGCACCCTCTCCTTTACCCCTCGTTTTTTGACCTTTTATTCCTCTTTTATCCTGCATTCCACCTCCTGGTTGCATTCATTCCCATAGGTTGCCTTTGAAATGAAGGGATGTAATTTTTAAAATAAGTCACAGTTACTTAGTTATCTCCATCACACAGATAGTTGTATGATGGAGATAAAGCAGTATTTAAGTGTTAGCATAATGCACTACTGTACCTTTAAGGAGCCTCAAAACAGGATGGATATATTGACATGCATTGGCCACAATTTCTTCTTGGTAGTGAGCAGCTTACCGGGTATTTAGGGGTTCACGGCACTTTTACCGGCGCTTTCAAGGTCAAATGAATTTGCTGGCAGAGTGAAGCCAGTATGGGAGGCAACCAAAACACCGGCCTCCACTTCTGATTCTGTGGGAAAACACATGAAATAAGGGCAGGTGGCTCGTTAAAAATAGGAGCTGAAAAGTAGGACTGTGGAAACTGAAACACGCCTGAGAAATTGCACTAAATTACAACCTAATTTGACATCAACAAAAAGAGGTGTTTGGTAAACATTTTTAGAATGTTCTGGCGGCATAATTTAGGCAACCTTCAGGGGTCACATATTTTTATAAAAGAGATTATGGGTTAAGGTGTATGGATGTAGTGATAAATGTCTCAAGTCATTTCATAGTTAAAAATGATTTATTGGTAAACTTTTTAAAAGTCCTAAATCCTATGAATGAGGCATATTACCTTGGAAAGTATGTGCTATGCTTCGAAATCTGGACTGGTAGCCGTTGTGGGTCAGTCTCATTTCACCATGTTTTTAAGGTGAAGCATCTTTGAAATCTTGAGAAGTGATGAATAAACAAAATGCGTCATCGTTGTTATTATTATTGTTATTATTATTATTATTATTATTGTTATTATTATTGTTGTTGTTGTTTACCATGGTTCCGAACCTGAGCGTTTGTATCCTGTCGTCATCGGTGATGACATGCTGCTCAAACAGGCCTGAAGCCTGTATGCTTAGCTTTGCCTGTAACGATGCATGCTGGGAAATATCCTTAGCATATACATATATACTATGCTTGTGTTTACCAGGGGATGCTTACACAGAGTAGTGTAAAGGCACTGGATGCCCCATGCCTCTCGGCATGCTTAACTGGAATATTATATCAGTAATATTAGATTCAAAGCAAACATGTGGAAACGTATTGCTTGTGCGTTTGTTTTCTTCAGCAGACAGCAGAAGACACTGACTTAGCAAAGCTGTCCAGCACGTCCCAGACCTGGAGTGCGGTTCAGACGCAGCGAAGAGAGCAGAGACGTTTCCACAATGGGGGATGTCGCCAGCCACTGCTAACTCCTGCCTTGGGAGCTCCTGTGTCAGGGTGCATAAACATGGCCAGTGTCTGCTGCTTACAGGACAGTTCCCTGAGCAGTGGGTAGGGGTCTGGCTCCACGCTCCACCGCCAACAACAGTCTCCCTTTCAAAACATCTCTCCTCTTCCCTTACTGGATGATTTTCCATACAGACCTTGCAAAGAATATTCACTAACAATTTGGGAACTAAATTCAGGCACAAATAACACACTAGTACACTCTCACTTGATGTGTTACAGTTTTTCTCGATTGTTAGCATTCTTTGGTCCAACCTGAGGTCACACAGACTAAGCTTTTCACACAGACCACGACCCAGAAGTCTGTGCGGCTCATTCAGTGACCATGAACTCTTTTCTCATTCATACTGTAGAACATATACAAAACATATGTTTGCGGCACATTTTTTAAACGCTAACGCAATGTTAGTAACACGTTCAGAACGGAATGAATTTCATACATTACATAACCATATTGCAATATTTAGAAAATCTTAGCAGAATAATTATATAATGAAATAATTCTCATTCCAAACGTGTGCGGCACTGTCCAATGCTGTTTTGGGGTGACCTGCATAATCGACTTGTGCCAGGGGAGGAGAGAAGTCTAGCAGCAGGAAAGTCCCCTGCTTTGGACACTGTCTGGGATAATGTGGCATTCACCCACTCTGCTGCCATCACTGGCTTGCTGCACATCTCAGCGTGTCACCATTCCTGCCTCCATACTTTTCTTTCCTAAACCCTATAGAGGATTTTGGAGGTGGAAGGTTTATGACTCCCCTCCAGATGACACATGCATGTCCTTACTGGATGACATGAATGTGGGGGGGGGTCTGACCACTACCAGGATTAGATAAGACTTCCCAGAATATATTTTCCAATGTGCATCACCTGAGAAAGCATAAGATGTGATATACACAGCAGAGAAGGAGGACTAGAACCCTCACAGTTCTGTAAAGTATGTAGCAGAGAGGGAGGGCTGGAACCCTCAGATCACTATACAGTATGCAGCAGGGAGGGAGAGCTACAACCCTCACAGTGCTGTACAGTATGCAGCAGGGAGGGAGAGCTACAAC
>JAODUD010000092.1:441880-479970 GCA_026784285.1 Stomatorhinus walkeri | reverse complement strand
CCCCCCACCACAACCGCCTGCAGGCCACACTGAGCAGGAGTAGGCTCTGCTGGTGATGAGGGGCCAGATAATACCATCCCCACCCCACTCTTCCACCTTCCTTTTGCCACCCCCACACCTACACACACACACACACACACACACCCTGGAGCACCTCAGAAATACCTGCTCAGTATTCTAGGAGCGACAGTGAGGGGGTGGGAGTGAGGGGGAGGGGGTATGTCTGCAGAGGAGAGATACAAAGGCTACAGAAACAAAGCGGAACATCTGCTGGAGCGATTGCGAGTAAACATGTTTGACAGTTACTGTTTACAGTGACGGTGACACCGGTCGGCCATATCAAAGCGCAGTGATATTTGCAGTGAGCCAAACTGCAGCAGCGCTAGACGAGCCACACAGGCGCCGGCTCTCTCTTACTCTCACACTTCACTATTTGTTTGACCTGGACTATTAAAGCGTATTCATTTGTATGAAATACAATTTGAGATAATGGCTGCTATTAATTTGCAAGGAGTATATCAGTTAGATTCTCCTCATTGTCCTTCATTGTCTTTTATTAATTTTATTTTTTTTTATCTCCCAAGTTCAAAGGAAATTAGGAGGGGAGATTTTTTGAGGCTTGGCTCTAGCGTGCCGCTGCGGGGGGGCCGCTGTCGCGGCTCAGCCGAGCCAACGGGCACCTTCTCTGCTCCCCCTCTAGGGGATGTGAACCCACAGCCTTCCGGCTCAGCCTTTTTAACAACAGTGCATTCGCTCCAAAGTGGCTGAGCCATCACTTCTTAATATAAAAAATGCTTTTCAGCTTCCTTTTTCGTTTCACCTCTTTAGCTTGAGAAAATGGCAATATGTACAGCTATATTTACTCTGCTGCAAAAGTCTTTTAGTAATATCATATTACTAGGCATAATATGTGGTAAATAACAACATCAAGACACTATGACCCTGTAATGAGTAAATGGTGATGAAAGATGATGTTAATAATAATAATCATCATCATCTGTTCAAACTGTCTTATTCAGTGATAGTCACCTACACTTCCTGTCCCAGCCCCGTACTCCGTTCAAAAAGTTCAGTCACAAGTCCTAACAAATGAAGCGCGTGCACGGGAAGCCCCGCCCACAGGCCAGAGGCGCCGGTGGAAGACCCTGTTTGCTCACGAGCGCTGCCTCCGCCGCCGTGTAGCTCAGCTCACACCTGCGAGGGAGTGATGGGCTCATTAAACGGACGCAGCGGTGCACGGGGGCAGCTTCGTGTGTAAGGGGGGAAAGGAAGCTGCACGGCAGCGCAACACATCGCGGGACTCGCGCGTTACCGCCTGTCTTCTGTCCTTGCCCTTCTGAACACAGCGCCTGTGCGCGTTCCCGCCATTCGTGAGATTCTCCCGGATTATGACATGCAGGCAGGGTAATCAGCAAAAAAAAAGTCGCAAATAATCTCTTCCTTGTGAAATTTGATTTCTAAAAAACAACAAATGACAAATGTGCATACGGTTCCAACTCTTAAAAATGTACGTAAGACACAAACATCGGCTTAGGGGACGTGGCTACAGATACCCTCTATGTGACATTAATTTCTGGAAAAACATTGAGACACCACTCCGTATTTTTTTTTTAAAAATCTGCATTCTTAAAGTAAATCCCGGTTTAATCCTGGTTCTGCAGCCAAAAGGGTACACTGTGTTGAGGCTTCTTTCAGGCTCAAAGTTTCTAAGACAGTGCACAAGAACAAGGTGAAGCAGGAGAGACTGGCAGTAACCAAAACCCAGCCAAGTTGAGGGTAGAAACAACTTTCTTGTGCCAAAGATGACCGTCAACTTATCCGGCAGTGCCTCAGATATCGGAGGATGACCTCAAGTGACCTTCAAAAAGAATGGGAAACACTAAGTGCAGGTGTACGCTAGTGGGACGGTCCCTATCAGGCTGCTAGAAGCAGGACTGAAGTCCCATAAAGCAAAGAAGGAGCCCTTCAGTAATGAGAAGCAGGGAAGGACCAGGCTGCAGTTTGCAAAAAAGAATGTCACAGACGCATAACCATAAATTGAGAAATGAGTGAAACACACACTTTTGCTGTGGTCTCCTAATTTTTCCAGAGCTATCTTTATAAGACTCTAATTTATGCCAGTCTGTGACGTAGGCGGTCCGGGCTTAATCTCCCCCTTGATGATTTGCCATTTGTCATGGTTTATTGTTAAGGCTGATTAACAGTTCAGCAGTGGTTAAAACGTGGCGTATACACACACCAGCCTACATGTCGGTGTTTGTCTCAGGTATAGAACACAAGATTATTACATCACATCCTGTCTGCTTTAAATGCACTACCTCGCAGTCAGAAAAAAGACTTCTCCACAAAACCTACAGTAATCAGAGAGAACAAAAATAGGTTAATTAAAATAAAATAAAAACAATTTTGCGGTATGACCATCTGACATAATGGATATGGAAGCCCAGTGAGAAATGCATATGAGGAAAAATACATAAATGAGGGAATTTTATGTTTTTAAAAAGTGACGTCTGTATAAATTCGCATTACCTGGACAGATGAGGATACAATGTCCGCTTGTGCTTTCTGGAATGCACGGGCGACAGCGAGGGTGACAGCAGTGGCGATTTCGTGTGAAGGGCTGTCAAACACCGATGTCGCCACTTTAACACCCCAGACAGCAAACAAAAACAGAACATCTGACTTGAAGATCAGTTGGCAGAAGCAAATATGAATGCCTTGCTTATTTAAGTGATGTGGACAACATGCCTCACGCAAACACTTTGCGAGCTGTCGCCTTTACAGATCCTCCTAACCTGCCCGTCACTGTCTCTGAACGTTACGGACTCTTTGGTAGAACTAAAGCTACGCTTTGAGCCGAAAGTCTTAATACTGAGATCTGGATGAACCTTCTTTGCCCGGCATTGCGAATCGTTTCAGCAAGAAACTGATGATAATGTTGCTGAGACTACAGAACAATTGTTGACGTTAAATAAGACTTTTTAGAAAACCACATACAATCTCAAAATATTAAATAATGATTACTGGGCAATGATCGGGACAAATTTACCAAAACTGGGCTCACGTTCTGTTCGGTTCAGTTACATAATCACTGTCAACTATTTTGATGTAAAAAAACAACATCTGCTTTGTTATTATTGCTGCTATTGTGAAAGCATCGCCATTAAAACGATAAATTTAGTAGTAAATTAAAATCATGTATTTAAATGTAATTTAATGAAAATTTCGATGGGGATGTTATTGCCATTATTAAATCAAAATCTTGATTTAATTTTAATATTCGTTCTTTTTAGACATCTTGAATTAAGTCCTTGTAAAATTATACGATGGCTGAACGGAAATATCCTGAGACAGCATTATAATTTAATATCGTTATGTTATTTTATATTTTGAAATGTAAGTCCGAAAAATAATATTATTCATTAATAGATGAATCCAATGTCTGTATATTTCTATATCTTTTATTAAATAAACACAATTTCCTGTTTTTATATACGCAATGTCAAGTTGAGTATTGACTGTATGAGAGCTCGTATTTCCTTGGTATTGCACTGGATTACTTTAAAAGCGCTCGCTGCAAACGCTCACCCAGACTTTGGTTAATATTTAGTGAAGCTTCGGGACCTCAGATCTTTAAAGTATCCGTCTATATCACTGACTCCTCGTTTTGTGCTCGTTGACACTCAATGGGATTCTTCAAATGCATGTCCTTAGTTAGCCGGGAGAAGAAATACGCATGCGGTAAACTCGTGATAAGGACCTCGAGGTAAAAGTTAGCCATATATTTTATAATAAAAAGCCGAGCTGCCGAGGCCAAGTCTGTGAGCTGATTACGTTTCGAGCAAAACCTGCTCTCTCACGCACGCGGAGTAGTAAGTCTTTTATCACTGGGTGGCACTGGCGGTGCCTGCAGCTATTGCCCGCCTCGAGGTTAGTAGTTTGAACGGGATCCCATCATCAAACTTCATAATAACGCTGGGTTTGCCACAGCTGCGGTATGACCCTTTGTGACGGATCAGATATCAGCTGGATGAAAAAGTGCCCGTCTTTGGTGTGAAATAATCATGTCTATCAATTCAGGCACGAAATGTTCTCCTTTTTTTGCATTTGATTTGCGATTTTCTCTTGCGTTATTTTTATGTTTCATTGTTGACGTTCCAAAAAGGCGAAACTAAACACGCAGTTTCTGTTATTCGCCTGTTTGTATTTCATAATAAATCGCCAACATTTAAGCAGCAGCCTTTAAACATGTGCGAAACGGGCGGTTAAATAATGTCAATCTAGGAAGCTGTTACGTTAATATTTAAGGATGTTAATATTGCTCATGTCGCAAAACGCATCGTTAACATTTTATGTTGATTTTTTTCCGTATACGTTTTTCCCGTTTTTTATAATGTATAAATAAATTCTACAATAAGTGATGATAATGGCCTGAGATTAAATATACTGAAATGACCATCAAGAAAACGATGGTTATGATTATTAAGTTAATAATTTATACAATTACGTAAAATGTTACTAAATTATGGCATCGGTAATAACAGTTTTAAAACAATGTTGCCAAATAGCTAATCTGCGTCTCTGCTCTCTCTCCTGCCGTTTCGATCTTAGTTTGTTACATTACTAGGAACTTGTGTGTACTTGTAATGTTATTTATCACAGACCTAGGTTTATATCTATAATAAACAAATTGTCAATACTTTAAGTAAATGCAATTCCTGTCGTTTGTGGCTAACGGTGTTATTGAAAAGCTTGTCGTTTTTCTTTGATCATTCACTGTTATTGTTGGAGGATCTACACCAGCAGTTCTGCACCCCGAAGCGGTAAAGAGCTCAATTTCCCTGCTTAGAATATCCTGAATGACGCCGCCGGAGCCCTTCGCTGGCAGCGCTGCCTTTAAGTTGGATGTTGTTGACACATCACAATATAATCTAATACTATGATAATATGTATTATATATTCTATTTTTATCTATTATATAATAATACGTAAAAGTAGAATATTGTAAACTCCACTGGAAATTTGTCAGTTTTCGATGCAGGGTGCAGCAGTTTGAGTGGTTCTGTTACTATATAGAATATTTTATTTGGTTATAAGAAAAATATTTGAGTTTCCCCGGTAATAAAATCTGTATTCTTCACATTTTCCAAATAGGAAGCTTTTTTCATCACACGCTATACAGTTGAATTAGATCAATATGATTAAAATACGTGTTTATCTTTAACTTTTCACCTTACGTTTTACTATTTCTTTGTTTCCGTCACACTGTGACGGCCTGCGCGTTGCCTAATTTGAGAGTATTATTTGAGAATAATTTGAGAATAATTGAGAATACTTGAACTCCCACGCAAATGTATGGCATATGCAATTTCATTGTTAGTACCATAATTGTGTAGTGGTAATGGGGAAATTATTATTTTTCTAATAGAAATGTTAGTTTGTATTCAGTTAATGTTTTGTAAGGTGAGAATTACCTTTCGATTACCGTTATCTAATGACAATCCATAGCAAATGTGTAGTTAAAAGTCGCCTAAGACGGCTTTTCGTGGTTTGTTTTCTTTTTCATATGACATTCTGTTCAGCATTTTTAGATTTGCGTACGAATGGAAAAAAAACATATCGAATTGTCGGTTTCCAGAAAATGGTTATTAAGCTGCAGTTAATATTCAATGTTGAGAGTTAATTTAATCGGTTATTAACGGTGTGTGTGTGTGTGCGTGTGTGTAATATATATAAAGTGCAAAGCAACTTAAGAATGTTAAATATAGACTGGCAATGCTACCAAATTAGCTATTAAAAGGTGTTTCGAAACAAACCAGACGAGCCAAGGTAACACTGGAGCTCTGTGATACACATTACCCATAAAATCATTATTGGCACCAAATGTCAACATCATCCTCACAAAGATTAAAATGTGTGGATATTGATATGAAGGCCAAAAGACGGATTTCTTCAATAATTCAGAATTTTCTTCAGCGAAATTTCTGTAGGAAAAAAGAATCGCGATTTAATTGTGAACTTTGGTGGTGCGTTGACATTGTCTGCGGTGTCTTAAATTAGTTTTTTTTAAGCTGGGAGAGAGACAGCTTTCAAAGGCAGCTGATTGAAATGGCGTGTGTCTATATGTTGGAAGCCAAGTGAGGGACAAAGCCCCGCGAAGTCATGGCCACTGAAGCAATTATTCCTCAACGCTGAATTTGGATTAGAGCAATGGAAAGAAGCATATGTTTGGCCTGGGGCGGCGCTCCCCACGCCGGGCTTTACAGAATGTGGGAAGAAAAAGCGACTGAAGCCGGAATATAAACTGTATTAAGAGAAAGAGGACATAAAAGCGTTTTCTTATTAGGGCTAAGAGTGGTGGCATATATTAAACACCCGATGAGCTTTCTAACGTTCCGAGTGATTACATTGTATTCCAGATGACTGTGATGATTTCGCGCCATGATTTTTGTCTTGTGTTTTATTTCTGATTTATAAAAAAAACATATTATTTTGTATTTTATTTTCGTATTCATCGAAACCGCCGGCCTATAGGACAGTTTAAACTGTTCACAGTTGTATTACAGTATGATTCTAAATATGGTCATTTGATGTAGGAAACTGGGTTACGCCTACAATAATTCTGAGTTAGCCCGCAGCAACTGAGAGGGGGTGCAAACACAGTGAAAGGTAGAACCATGAATGTCGGACAACCATGTGTTAAAAAAAAAAAAATTATTTGACGTTTAAAATTCATTCGGGTTAAGGTTAAGGAAAACCCAGACGGTTGTTTTGGTGTCGAAATATATGAAGAATGCTGCATAATATTAGAATATAGGTGATGTGTGTACATTATCACCATTCTGTCTCAGATCCGGCACTCATCTAAATATGGATTAGGGACGGACGCAATCAGTCAGATTTATCTCACCTAAACTGAAGCAAAATAATATCATTGACTAAATGTGGAGCACCGCGCTGTTATCGAAATTCTATGATAGAAGTCGTCTGTGAACAATATACATGCTTTATCAAATAACTTAACGTGACGTATAATTGCATATTCACTCTGCAGTCCTTGATATGTTATATTCTAGTCCGCGTATCTATTATATAACTGTTATTAATTAAAATGTTTTTGCTTTTGCTCAGAGCACACGCTAAGATGCTTACAACGTTGACTTTAAACCTAATGTTACTCTTGTATTAAAACAATATGCATTTCTGAGTAAAACAAACGGATTAACTTCACAATAATCAAAACACAAGGCCACTAATGTCGTCCTTTATCTCTCTCGATGGTTAACATTGGCTCCGCTTCAAATATCCGCCGATTTTATCAATTTTTTCCTCCTACCACTGTGAGTTGGTTTCTTAAATTAACTAAGAAAGTGACAGTTGCTTAGTTTTCATAGTTAAACTTATTGACAGACGTCAGGTCGGTTTAATTGAATCGGCGCTTCAGCTCCCCCCCTCCCCTCCCCCTCTCCTCCTCTCTCCCTCCCGTTTTTTTCTAGAAGACTCCTTTCTGCCGCAGGTAATCATAAATGATTTGATGATGTCAATTTGACCTTTCTCGGCACGGGGGCCCGTGTCCCAGCGGAAGGATGAGGTCAGTCAGGGTAGTAAAAACGCAAAAAGGTCTACGTTAAAGCAGTAGATAATTAGTCACTTTACTGCTTCACTGAAAACTTAAAGGAATCACATGAGTGAATTCACGAATACCACTGGTGTATAACCTGTTTTTTAAAATGCCATGAAATTACATACACGCATAAATATCAATGTTACATAGTATTTAATACACGGTTACTTTGTTTTCGTAAATCTTTGTTATCCATGTGACAATATTATTCAACATACAACTCTAAATAATTGATTATTAACAAATGTGCACAGAGTGCGGGCCAATTCACCCCGAGTTCTGTTGGGAGCTGCTGTTCCATATTTTCGTCCGGAGCTGCGTATCCATAAGACGGCTTTTCGACTTTATTTATGCTGCCACATAGCTTCTCAAACGACACAGCGCACGGACGATTAAACGACAGTTTTACCATCAGTTAATAAACCAGCTTCCTCATCAGGATTTAACATTCTTTGGACCACATTTCGGATTACACAATTCACAGTTATTCCCATTGCTCAACTGTGTGTAAAATACTTCCTTTATTTAATTACAAAATAACTTAAATTACGCTAACGTGCCAGTTTAACGCAATACGTTGTTCGCCCTTTCGTATGTACACAAAATAATCCATTTTAACAGCAATGTTATTAATTAATAACAAAAACTGAAGAGAATAAAGTGAATTAATTAATATTTCAATTAAGACCGTGGTGGTTAGTGAAAAAGAAGGAAACTATACGCTGGTGAATTGAAGTGCAATCAGATGTAATTCATTTATATCAAACTAGGGGTTATGGCTACAATCGGCCAAGTACAGCTACATACCGCGAGTCATTGCTGAGATGTGAGAGCTTCTCTTTTGTTACAACATCATTGTCGTTGCAGAAGAGTATTGATAAATGTACACCATAAGAATTACACTAAAATGAATTGAATGGCTTATCAGACCAGTTAAAAAACACGAGTTTCATTTTTGCTTGGGGTTTTGCCTAGTTGGTAGTTTGTGTCTCGTAGGAAATTATAAATTAGACAATTAAAGGGATACGTTAAATGTTTCGTTATGCGCCGTGGCTGTTCGCTGGTTTAATGTTTGTTTCCTCGTTTAATTGAAAACAAAATTGCAGCTGAGATCTGGCGATACCACAGAGGTGCTCGTCAGAGTGCCGCTCTCCTGTACATATGATTTGTTTAGATGAGCTGAGCAGATGCGGCCACGTCACTCCACCTGCAGGTCGCCGTACGTACACCTTAGTATCGCTCATTATACAGTCAACTTCTTTTCACCTGAAAAGCAAAATGTTTATCCGTACCGAAGATCTAACAGGATTTCAAACAGTGTTATAGCGTTACCAATCTGAGCAGCCGTTTTAATTCGCTCTCACTGGAATTCTATGGTCAGAACTACTAATGTGTAACGTTTGTTTAAATTCATCACCGCTGACTGCTTAAATTGTATTTACCTTGCAGTTTAAATCTCATAAAACAAATACTTAATTTACTAATTATACGCAAATAGTGCTACATTGGTCTATTATTATTATTATTATTATTATTATTATTTCTACATATACAAGCAACATTTTAGCATATAACCGAAAATAATATTCGTTTGGTCGTAAGAAATATAAATCTATAGATCTCGCAAACACACATGGGTCAATAAAATGACCATTTAATAGAAAAGTATTTCAGACCGATGTGGCGTCAGGGATGATGCAATATGTTATTTCCTCTTACGATACAGTTCTCTGAACTCCCGGAGTCGAAAGTTTTAGCTGGTATTGAGATTACCATTATTATTATTACACATGAGGGAAACCACGGCTGCATATTGCAAATAGAAACCGTCTAGGGAGAGTTAAACTGAATTACACTAACAGTGCTAAATAAAAATACTGTCATGAACGAAAATACGCTCGTGTACACCAACCACGGAATAAAAACAATATATGTGTATAACCATCGACATAAAGCGTATCAAATATTTATTTTCTGGGCAACAAAGGACTATAATACATAGACAAGAATGAGAAGCTGTCAGCACAGCTCAGTACAACACAGCTACACGAAAAGCCGCCTCCAATCCAGACACTGGACACGGGCCTACAGGGTGTCACGTGGCCTCAAAAATGTTAAACTCTTTCAAACAAGTTTAAAAAAAATCAAAAGACAATATCCATTTATTGCTGTAATGATGCTTCAAGGAAAGAGCAAAGGGAAAATTATAATCCGCTTGGCACATAACACATTTTCCTGTCAAACGAAAACCCGAATGCAATACAGTTCGTCTCTCGTTATCTTGTCGGTTTTGCTGTATTCGTTTTAAAATCGAATAATGAAGTACAGGGAAACGAAAGTTTATTTCTAGGAGTTTGTTCAGGTGCTTTCTTGTCGCCTCAACATGCTACAGGAGGGCTGAATGAAAAGATCCCAGAGGAAAATAAGAAACGTGTTTGCTAACAACCACATGAAGAACTAATCGAATAAAACCCACTAAAACAGGAGGAACCAGATAAATAAAAAAGCTTCAACAGACGCACCATATTTACAATTCCCATTAAATTACACTTAAATAAATATATACATACATGAACACTGATTCCCTTATATAACCGTGAATCGTGTTAGAATTCAAAATTCAAGTTGGTCGCTTTACCTTGGCGTGGAAGTCTATCACTGAAGTCATGACATGGAACTGTGTTTTTTTTTTCAAGTTTATTTTTCACAATACTGATAAAAATGCATCCTTTTACTTTCTCTTCATATGGCTACAATTGTAACTTGCGATATATGAGGGTTGCTGAAATTCATCTGTCCGTCGCAGCTCATAAAGAGGGGGGGGACGTCAAAAGTCCTCCAAGTGACGGGGGCTCCTATTATTCACTTATTTATTTTCAAGCAGCTCCATCTCTTTTTCCGTGTGATTATTTAATTTATTGGAGGGGTGCCTGACTTCCCATGATTCCACAGTTGAAATTTGAAATGTGGTGAAACTGACGTAAAATCGTAGGATCCGGGGGTGGTCTGTACGATTTCTTGATCATTTGTATCGCTAAATATTTATAATGGACTACTTGTGCGAGGTGACTCACTTCCTGTGCTTCTCCTCTTTATCTCCACTTTTGGTGCCGTTGTCATTGTGGTTGTTATTGTTGAGGTACATCTTGTCCATGGCTTTTACTGCCTCCGTCAGATAGTTCTGTAACGCCGTTAAGGCTGCGCACATTGCTGGGGTACCGAATCCATGCGAAATTAGGCTGAAGTGGCTCAAACAGCTCTGAATCCCTGGCTCAAGAATAGGCTGTGGTCGGGAATTCCCCAAGGGAGTACGGTCCTGGGAAAGCAGGTCTGTGAATTCTTTGCAGATTTGTCTAAAAGAAACAGCGAATTTATGTCAGCGTGAGCGTCTACGCAATTTCAGCATAATGACGTGGCGAAATACGCAACTCATTCTTGAAAATTTTGGGGATACATGGCGCAGTTTAGTCTTCAATTTTAAGACACTAATGAATACAACAGCAAAATTAAGTGCGTGACACTTTCAAACTTGTAACTGCAGATTCAGTAGTCAAACTTTTTAAATTACCCACGACATAATCATGTGACAAACATGTTTATGCTACGCTTAATGTGTCACTGTAGCCGGGAACATTATTGAATTGGACATTGTAATAACAGTAGATTAACTTACTTTGTCGCTAGTAGCATGTTTTTTCTTTGGACTTGTTCATTTGGGTCAGAATGCTGACGGTTTACATATTCGGCTACTGCCTTGGCTGGGAACTCCGTTTCGCAGACATAACCAAAATCTCTGGCAAGATGAACTGCTTCGCCTAAGGAGGGAGAAACAATGTTTCGGTGCACATTATTAGAAGTCCACAATTAATCTCTATATTATTGAGTGTATTACAAACATACTGACGGAACGCCTATAGAAACACTGATATCTTAAAAAAACAGCATAACTGTTCTATATTGCTTTAATACCTTATTCGGATTTAAAGACAATATACCGTGCATGCAGATGAACACGTTATGGATATGTGCATTTTTACAGTGTAAGGCGTAATACTATGTTAAATCAAAAGACACCGAATTGCTGGGTCAACACGTTTATATACTGACCATTAATTCTGAAAAGGTTCTACGATCCACAATCGAAATTTAATTTCAAGTGGGAAGACATTAGTCTTCTTACAGTCTTACTGGAGTCATTCAACTGAGACATTTCGCCTTTTGTCCTTCCTATCCTCGGTTCTAATTTCCTGGACCAGGGTTTTGACTGCGGCACTTCCTGACACACAACATTCGAGGCTTTTTGAACGCATGAGTCATTTAGGATTTCAAACCGAAGCTCAGTACACCGGTATGTACAAAAAGGAGCGGACGTTACACGGCAATATCTACCTGGAAACGGCACTGTCCCTCAACAGATAATTGATTGCCTTTGTATACCAACCCCCACTCCCCTATCGCAACCCAATCATACGTTTCTTCAGGCTTATTAACATATAATACACTTAATTTCAATGAAGCAAAAAAGCAATACAGCATTCAAGCCCTCAACTGCAATGATTAACAGGAACCAATGAACCATTCGAGGGTTTCACCTCGACGCACAACCCACCAAATGCCACTGCACGAAACAGCAACGTTCAATTTGCCAGCACAATGAGTTTCCGCTGCCGGTGCACGATAACCGCTTACCATATGCTACAGTCACATACGTTATACAATATATTTACATTTTTGTAACTGGAAGATCTGTCTACTTTTGAAATAAACAGCCCTGTTTGTTGTACTGTGTTATCAACAAAATACAATAACATTTTTGCCATTGATTACACAGTTACATGGGGATATACTTTAAAAAATCAATTTCCTTTCAGAAAATATATTCTGGATGGCGGTGTGATAAAACGTATGTTCCACACCTGGCAGAATGTAACCTCGGCTCGACCGTGCTTACACTCTGATATGGGCCTTTGTGGCTTTAGCAGAAAACAAAAGAAACATTTTCCATAGCTGCTTTGTATTGACCATAATCTAACATTATTGTGACATATGCCTTTAATGTATTATCGATTGCACGGTAGGTGTGAAATGAAATAAGGAAAGTTTTGACTGATTCTTAAAAAGACCTTTCTGTAATTTCCGTGAACAACAAAATTCCAGACAGCCGCGCACACGTAACTTACCCTCCACTAGTGACGTCAGCAGTGTAACGTTTGCGGCCTTGCGTCTGCCTGCTGGTAGGTTTAACCCAATTTTGTCCAGTTTTTCTCTTAAGGACCTTCCACCGTTTTTAGATTTAGCCCTATATTGAAACCAGAGGAAAATACGCTCAGGTCCTCATCCATACAAAGCAACATACAAAAAAATCCTCATGACCGCACATCAATAGTTAAATAGTCAATGCATCTACATCTGTTTATATAAAACATCAGTCATTTCCATACGGCATAAAACGAATGCATGCACTCCTTAAAATGACTCCAACCACAGTACTGTCTACGATGTTTCAGTGCAGCAGCATCTTTGTAACTATTTTGTATTATTCATATTCATTTATATGATTCCGATTCATTGACAGTTTGTAATGTTTCAATAATTTAACAATGTCGAAGGTTTGCAGAGAAAAATGGCCCAAGGCGAAGCCAAGACAAAGGCGGACAGCATTGTTCATTTTATTAACATACATTTTTAGATTCGATATGCTTTTATGATTCTTAAATATCACGTTTGTTTATATTCGGTTTATCTCAGCCAATTTTAACGACCTATGTTTTCTCAGATAGAGTCAGTAACATGTCAAGGCAAGGACATTGTTATCTGTTATTGAAAATCTCGGTCGAGTTAAATGGTCTTGCCTTTATTGTGATAGTTAGTGTACACATGGATGAACCCAAACCAAGCAAACGAAGAGCCCACCTCCTCAGCACCCCTCCCAGCAGAGAGGCATTCAGGCACTCGGGCGGAGAGAGGCGTCTCTGCACTTCCGCCACCGTGACCTTGTATTTTGATGTTGAGCTGAGCAGAGACAGGCGACCCGGAACAGAACAGAACACTTCGTTGGGGTTTATCACGCCGCCGAAGAGACCATCCTTACTCATTGGGATGGTGGAGATGGTGCTGCCTGTGTTTTTAGAGAGCGAAACCGGACCTACAACGAAGAAACGTGTCAGAAATGCACTCGTTATCCACGCCCGTTCAAAGAATCCGAAAGAAAGGCGCTCGTACAAGTCCATCATCGGCTATTTTCTGGAAAGCTGTTTACTAGTAATATTGTCGGGAACAGCATAAAGATTAAAGATAACTGAACAGTGTAACTGTCATTTGCACATTTCCGCCCAGTCTCCATTTAATTAGTAGCATTCTTTAAAAAACACACACACACATGTAATCCAACACGTAACCACAGTGCAGCATGTCAGTACTACCGCCCGATAAACGCATTTCGATTTAATATTGGTTATATTACTCTGCTCCACAACATAAAACACAACAATTTGTAACCTGCTGACTTTATAATAGAAGCTAAATCTTTCAAACAGTGTGCCCAGCCTAGGAAACGCATCAGATTGACTGAAACGTAATAACGATGTCTTGTAAATTATGTATACTGTAACGCAATTTAAGTAAATATTTTTTGTAGAATATTTCAAAATTTTACACATATTATGGAGTTGCTATATGTGTGTTTCTTATGTATTTTTTCACCATTCATACTAGCTGTTGCACACTTGATTTTTACAATTTAAGACTTATAAATACGGTTATTTGATGACGTTTTGTTTAGGATACCGCTGTCTTCAGGAAACAAAAGAATTGGCAATTTTGGACAGACTTGTGACGTTAATCGCTCAGGGGAGGCTAATAGAGACAATAGGAGTTAAACGAACTCTTGAGATTACTAATATAAGAGCCAATTATCATGTTGATGTGCAAAGAGTATCTCTTAAGATTTGTCCCCCACGTATCTCATCTGACTTTAGAAAAACTCTTATAAGCTGCGTATTTACAGGAGGTGAAAAAAACTACCGAACTCCAGTTTATTGCGGCTCACGTAGCCGTAATACGCAGCACTGCACGCGCTCAAAGTGCCGTTTACCGAAATTTTATTAGTTAATGGTCATCAAATAACTGAGAATTGTATCGCGGCATTTAAAAAAAAAAGTGTGAAGCTGCAAATAATTTCAATTAAACTGTTTGCAGCCCCCCAACTCTAATCACACATCATTAGCAGCTGATTTATTTAAAATATCAGGGTACTGAAACGATAACATAACAGAGAACAAGCCTCGACAGAGCGACTTGCTTTCCAAATACACTCTTCTGGACGTTAACAAATGTACTTGTTATGATATCTCTTAAGAGCATATTTGTATATATCCTAATCAGAAACAATTAACTCAAAGGCGAAGGTAATCTTGTCTAATACGCCCGAATTGTTTACCCCACAGCGTAAAGCTTATATTTAAAAAATATCGCTTACCTTTCTTAATGACAGTCTGGTCTTGAATATTTATGCCTTGCTCGTCGACGTGCTGAAAAATAATCGAAATTTTAATTTACAGAGGCTTTATATAGCATAACGAGCTGCTTTCACAGGTGCTGTTTTTGAAGGGCGGTGGGAGAGCGCGTGAGAGCAGTTAGCATTAGTGGATGAGGATAAAAGTATATAAACTGTTTACAGGATTGCAACACCAATGACTTAACGAAGTAACTTTGAAATAGTAAAAGTCGAGGTGCACTGCTACACTAAGAATGAATTACTGTTTACATAATGTCTAACTGTGATTACAAATCGAGCACATCGCGCCTGAAATTCGAGATTGTTCAAGTTGCATGACAAATGAGCTCAATCAACGGAAAGTCTATTTCCTTCATAAAAGAGGCACGTCAATATTGCATTTCTCACTTACTTGAGTTGCAACCGACTGAATGTAAATGTTTATTGGGAATTTATTTTTATTATATTGAATTCTTTCCTATTAGCAATTGAACGTTAAGCTAATTCGACGCACGTTATATACAATAAAGAGGTTCACGTAGCGTAATATATCTTTGAGGCATCTTCGGCATAACATGAATTAAGGCCCCCAATTAATTAACCTTCAAATTTTTGTGACATAATATGCGACTATTTGCAGATTTACTACTAATCTATTTCCATTATCGCTGGTCAAAAATTAGTAAAAGAGGAAGCATGACACTAATATGCGATAAAATACACTATGGAGTTCGTTCGTAATGATAATTGTATTGATTTGTGCACATTTATTTATTTTATTTCATGGCGAGGATGCTGATTTTTGTCGATTACTATTGTCAATATTTAATATAAATATTGTATATTTTGTATAATATTGCAAATTTGTAAAGTGACACCTTGTTCTTCATCTTATCAGATTACGAAGTGCGGGCGGAAAAAAAATTATCAGGACGGTGATTATGTGGGAGAATAAAATGTATTACGTCAGTTTTGTCAGCAAATTGCAGTGCTTTGAAATGCAACATGTTGGTAGCCTAAATGCATTTAAATTGTCTTACCTGAACATCTTCTAGGGGGTGAGGTATTCCATGGATAGAGATAGAATCTGTGAGTCCAGAATCGATTCCGTGTCCTGACGGTAGAAGGACTTCTCTCCGGTAGTCCCGACATAGCTGAGGCGGCAAGCCGCGATGCTGATGCAGCAAACTGCTCTCCTGGCTCTGCCTTTGTCCCGGCCAGCCGGGGTGCTGCGGCTGCGGCTGGCTGTGCAGAGAGTTGAGGGAGTAGGGGTCGTTGACGTGCGAGTAAGGGTCCTGAGACTGCGGATAGATGGGCTGGTAAGGTGGAGGGAAGTACGGGGGCTGGAAGTCGGAGTTGGGAGTGTGGGAGAGCGGCGGAGCGCTGGCGTACGGAGACTGAGCCACGCTCCCCAGCTGAGATAATCTGGCCGTCCCATTGCTACCGTCGTGACGATCCTATGAAAAAGAAAAGAAGAATATGTCCCATTTTACAATATTATTTGCAACGACCCATTAAAAATTCAAGTGGCGCAATTTTATCCAAATTTTTGCAGCGCTATTTCATGGCAAGAAAAATCATCACTATTAATTAAAATCCATAAAGTAGCCAAAACAAGATGCATACACGTGTAGGCCTGATACGAACATCAGTAAGTAAATAAAATCATAATAATTACGACGCAGTCGACGGGGTTTCAGGTAAATGATCAGGCAGCAATTATGCATAACTGTTTTAGTGTGTGTATGATATAAAGTATTAAGGATTTTCGTGCGTGTGTCACGCTTCCGCTGACCGATTGCTGTTGGCAAATTGTAGTAATACAAGAAACGCCTCCAGGAGACTTAATAAAATGCTTGGAATCGGTGCTTAAATACAAAGTTTTACTCGTATGCATCCTCTGTCCGCAATACTTACCATCGCGGAAAAACTGTGTACTAACATCTGCGAAACGATTCGAAAAATTCTGACAGCAGAATTTTAGGAATAAAAGGAAACAAAAAAAGCCGATAAAAATAACAAAAAAGTAAATAAACGGAATTTAAATAAGCCCAGCAACACACTACTGGCAGTTCACAGTGTCGATGTTCATATATGCACCGCCGAAGCGCAGTAATCCATCAGAATTTGGTTAAATTCCCGTTGCCCTTCATTTCATTTTAAAATGCAGTGTTATGTCTCGTAGATTATTATTTAGAATGTTTCATATCCTCCTTCTGTCTTCCCGCTCTATAACTGAGCAGCCTGGCTCCGGCTCATATTAGCCGAGATCAGCTTCTTCCCTCGGACTCCTAATAGCAGATATTCATGACTATTAATATAACACGAATACTTAATAAGAGAAGAATGGTCGGAAATCGAGCGTGAAGCGAGGAAGCAACTCAAGGCAGAGTCTGCACTAAATGACGTCCATTGAACGGAGAATCAGTGTATCTAATCAGAGATGGAGAGGGAAAGAGAGAGAGGGAGTGAGGGAGAGAGAGGGAGACAAAAAGGGGGCACATTCTCCTGCGTCTGACGAATCAGAAAGAAGGGGGAACATTTTAAAAGGTTGGAGGGCAAGCCAAAGTGAGAAGACTGAATTAAAAGAGAAATAAAACGAAAAAGAGAAAGAAACCCCTCTGTACCTCGGTTTCGTTTGAAAATTCGGTGATTTCTAAGTTGCTCTGGACTGCCCCATTTTTATTGCACTGAACGCGGCTTTTCGGGCGACCAGTTGCCTTGTTTTTCATATCAGCTCCCGATGTTCCGCGTTCCGTGTTTGTTTTAGTTGTTCCGTTCGACTGATCCATGGCTGAGCCGTCTAACGCAACGGCCAAGTCGAGTGTTTGAGGCTAAGATGAAAAACGTCGAGAATTCGTGCTGACAGCGAGCAGAGTAGCATAAGCATTCCGCTCACTCCGTGCCCCATTTATAACGAGCTCTTCATCAGATAATAAATTCAACACCGAACAATCGACTGTCAGTTTAGAAAAGCGTACCAATGTCCATGGACCAAAACTTCGATAGTTAAGAAATAAGAAAAATAAGAAAGACACCGATCGAGAGCGAATTTCAACTCTCCAACGTCTGGTCTCGATCCTGGCGTGGCCCTGCAGTCTGAACCCGTTTGACTGGATACGCAACTTCTATACAACTGCCAAAATAAGTAACAAACCAAACCGCCCGGACACCTACAGAGTAAAAACAGCAGTACTTTCCATAATATGAATGTTTCAATGAAACAAGTTGCAAATCACAATGTAGTTCCAACTATTTAAATTTAAATTTAGCGTATTTTATTAATTTGTTGAGCGTCGGTACAGTGCTTTGACAATTTCTTGACATTTTATTTCTTAAACTAGAAAACACACCACACTCCTATGAATTGATTCACAATATTTGAAAACGTTGTTTAAAGTGTTCCTATTGTTAAGTTATGATATAAACAGCGTTAATGCATTCAAGCATTTTCTTTTTAAATATAGTTTATTATAAATTATGTAATACACGCGTACCTGGGGACCTGTAGCGGGTAAACAGAATATAACGTCTGTTATATTTAGTTTGGTATGTTCAGCCTTTATACATTCTCGTGTTATTGTCATTATTATTGTAATTATTATTGTTATTGTCATCATCATCAGTACTAAAATCATCGTACTTTATGTGGTTACAGTTTTATATATAAAATAAAATTCTAAACTAAAATACACTACATTTATTAATTCATTTACTTTAAGTTTTTTTCTTTAGTTCCCATACATATTAATTTTGTTTTCAGTGCATTTTTTACTGCTTTTTTACTATTGAATTTTAATTAAATTATGTTGGACGATGAAAAAGCCGCTTACCTCACAGTCTTCGTACTTAATATTATCCATTAATTTCCAAAGCATTTTCGGTTTTGTACGTGTTGAAAACGCTGCTGTCTTTTTTCACACAGCGAATTGTTTTCTGTGTCTTACAGTATTTTGCTGCTATTCTGTCTGCGCTCTGACATCTCCCTCTAATGGCGAAAGTAAAGGCTTGTTCCCTGCGCGGTAATATGTTTCTGATTTGCTCATTAGCATATAGGCAGCAGTCTGATTGCCAACTCACAGGCGTTGCGTGGACAGGTAAACCGAGACGTTTTCCAAGCAGAATGCCCGCCTTTCAGAGAATACATTTATTCCCCTTATGATATTTTAATTCCGATTGGGTCATCGTGATATGCTAATATTGAAATGCATGTCACTGGCAGGTTTAGACGCACATTTAAAACTTAAGCGTATCTGTCTGTCAATTGGCGAAGTGATTTTAAAAGGTCTACACATGGTAATGGATTTTAATGTATAATTTGTTTAACGACAATATAAATCCAATGGCCCCTTTAAATTTAGGCTGTGATTCACGCAACGTATCTGAAACATTCGCCTGAAATAAAAATTCTTTTCGGCATGTATATATTGTAAAAATATAGCATATAGATGTGGTTTCATTGATTCACTGAAGCTTTGGTAAGCTACATGATTGTCCCTCTCATGTTAAAATGACAACAGAGTAAATTGTTGTTTTAGCCTATTGAAGCCGGGGCGTTTAAAACCAGCCCTACTAGTGTTATGCAAACGGTAAACAGTCATTGCAGGTGAGGGGCTATAGTTGAGCAAACTAGTTTGCATTTAAAAAGAAAATAATTATCACAACAAAAAAGACACATTATTTTAATGTTAATGCGGAGTCGCAGCAGACAGTTTCAGCTTCGGTCCCTGGCGACAGCTAAAGACCGCTTTGTCGGGGGAAAACAGGTAAAGCTGTTCTAGGCGTTGGCTTCAATCTCCATTGGGGGGGGGGGGGCTAACTCCAAATCCGCTGCCATTAATGAAAGGTCAAGACTCGTACCCTCTCTCACAAGGATCACAAAATATGACGGTGAGATACAAGCTGAAATATTGGATTTCTCTTTTGGGTTCTCGTATTTTTTTAACTTGATGCCTCGTCTTCAATTTCTTTATAGGCATATACGCCACTAGTAAACACGCCGTATTTCTGGTATTTATGAAAAATGCACTTTAAAAAAATCATAAACAGAAATGGTACTCAAGGTACAAATAGAAGTAAATATAAATCTTTAGTACACTTTCGAATGCTTACATTTTAAAGCGAACGATCCTGTTTACTTTTGGTTTGAAATACATATTTCTGTAATTAGTGTTTTTACGAAAGAAAATGTCAGAATACGGCCGCATGGATAAATCAGCATTACAATGTTAAACTTCAGAAAAGGGCACCAGCGCTATATTGTATGCGAGTATGATTGTTAAGCCAAGGCCTATAATCGATTTTTTTTTCGAAAAGAGATTTGAATAATATTGAAGCGCTTGTACGTCATTAAATTAAACGTAAATTAAAGATATTTCGGGGGGGAACATTGTCTTCAGGACATACTGTGAACAGTCTAAGGCAGGATCTATTTAGTGACTGTCTTGTAGGCCTGACATAATCACTACGAAGGCCTGTTTTATTAACAGCCATATAGGGTGTTAAAATAATCGGGGCGCACGTTCTCCTTTATTTTCACGAAATATGCGTATTGTTAGTGTAGAAACTTAACGAACAGTGCAGCTCGTATGGGAAAAACATATCCCAGACCCCACAATTCAATATTCAATATACAATTCAGCACCAAAGAGATCCTGTGTTTTCCTTGAAATATGTCTTTACCCTTGGTTGGAAGCCAATCATTTAATCTCGGATTTAACGCCCTTTTGCCGTGCTATACAAATACATTAAAATGTTACATTGCTTCAGCCTTACAAATCATACTACAAGGCCCATTATTGCTGCCGGATGGTGCTCGTTCTTGCTAATGAAAAGTTGACGGCGGCGTTTTATGTTTCGTTTGGTTTTCTATTTAAATGACCGTGACGATATTTGACACATGATAGACAAGTATAAAATGTACTATTAAAGAGCACCTACCTGCCAATCCCCCATTTTGCCCATTATTGACATTGTTTTCTTCGTACTCTGTATGTTGGATCATGCACGGTGTTATCTCACTGAACCTCTGATCTCAAAGTGAAATTCTGCTTTTACCTGAACAGGATCATCTCACCTGGCCATAAAACAGGGCGCCACCGTGCGACGCATGCGCACCTCGCCGGCTCTGTAACTTCAAACTACCCTAAAAAGGACGTTAACAATTACCCTGCATATTATATAAATATAAATATTCGTACTCGTACTGAATATGCCAAAGAAATGTACTTTATTGAATAACAAAATTTAACCGCTGTGAAAGTTGAAACCTCACACCTTGACTGATACTCTAGAGGTACGACTAATGACAAAATAACCCCAACCTTTCCGTAGATTAAACTCTGGTCTCTGTAAGCAGTTGTAATGGGTCCCTTTCGTTCTCCTTCTCGCGATTTTGTTCTGAAATAAATCTGTATCGAATATTATTTCTACTGAATTAAATAAATGTGAGGATATGTGTTTTTGGCCTGTCGCAAAGGCATATAGCACAGACTGCAGTGTGAAAATTTAAATACCTATGCGGTTTGACTTGACCAATTTACCTGTTCGGAAATCGGAAACCAAAGAATACACACCGAACTTATTATTTCGTAAAATATTCCATAGCTCGTCACTTCTGTTTACAGTTGCCTAATTTAAAAGGTTAAAAGTTCTGAAAATAAGGGTAACACGGCGCTCATGGGGTGGTGCTTACGCTGTCAAATGAAGCGTGAAATAGCTGGTTCACTTATCAACGTACTCTTAAGAAACTCTATACAACTTGTATCAAATTACATATTTTAATATCACAAGTTTAAACAACGTAGCGCAGTTTCAGATATTTAGCACATTCGTTAGCCTATCAAATGAGCAAGAAGAGCCTTGAAGGACGACCACTAAGTCGCGGGTGTTAATAAATGCCGAATAGAAACAGCGACGTTTTTGGTAATAATAGCTATAACGAACGCACACGAAGCAGTGCACACCGTATAATGCGTATTATGTAGGCCTGTTATAATTCGTTGAAATTTGAGTCAGAACACTAAGCTATTAAGTAGGCCTGTTGTGTATTCTCATATATCCAAATATATATTCAAAAGACATCAGCTTGTTCAGAGGCAGTCTATACCAGATTTTAGAAAATCCACTTAAGTCTGCATCCAAGCAAATGCATGCTGAAGTAGATTACATGTGATCTACAAATGTGATTTCAGAATGGACACTTCAGACTGGTTACAGTTGGGTACAGTCTAGGAAACATTATGTTGCTGTTAGGCTTACCATACCTCCATACCTATTTAGTACAGTAATTCTGGAATATCTATCCTAAACTCTAAATGTAATGTATACCATAAATAAAATGAATAAATAATGAATACTCGTGTAATAAATCCCCAGTTATAGGCAGATTAACTGACAATTTACATATACTGTAAAGTATATGCATATCATATACATGACACGATATATATTAAATATTTACGTGAATTGAAATATAAACAAAGCAAAACTCAACCGGCATTTTGAATTTTCACGTTTTATGCCACATCAAATAAAGTCTTTGTACATTCTTAGAATAATGCCTCTGGCTTGAAATAGTCCAAGACAACTTAGTTACACAAAGATAATGACTAAAGGTTACATACGGTTTATTTTGTAGCACGCCTTTACACACACGCACACACAGACCAGGGCCCGCCCGCAATAAGGAAATAATTAGTTCTCTGGCGCCATCATCTGACGAAAAACGGACTTATCGGACTTATCTTTGACTGGTCTCTGCGGAAAAACGTGGATACATGAGCGAACCCTTCTTGCTTTAATGTAGCTAATACGTAAAAGGAGACCGCATTTCCATTGTCATTCAGGGCATTAGGGAAGTAATGTTAGGCTGAAAATGGTCGATTTTTAAGCTTTTCATTAATGCTTTGAAAAAGTTTTTTGTAAGAATCTGATTCGGTCTTAGAAATAAAATATATTGATCAAAGAAGCGTCACCGGTACTTAAATATGTTTCTGTATAAGACGGTTTGATGTCTTTACATCACATTCATGTGTTTATCTATTGTCGTACGTTTTGGAGATTAAAGATGTAGTCTTACGGCGCCACCTAGTGATTGGAAAAGTAGATTTATCTTTCGACCTAAATGTATTCACTGCTCTATTTCAACATAATGTATATCGAGCTTTGATATTGAAACTAAACAAAACCTCTTCCAAAATATTAAAAATATCAGGACAAATGTTGCACAGTGAGCTCTTAGTAAACTATAGGGGGCGGTGTGTGAATCGGCGGGCTAAGACGCCCAGCCTGCGATCAGTCACGTGACCTTTAGCCTGCCACGACCTGTCTGCACCCATATGCACAAAAATGCATCAAGGGGGAATGCCTCTACGTAAAGGCTTAATTCACCAATCGCAGAATCAAAACATTACTCCATTATAATCTTCCATATTCCAATTTTATTTCTATGAAAGACTGCAACAGGAGAACATGTAGTACAGAATTTCAACCAGAACTTCAGTGAGTGAGCTTCACAGAAAATATTTCAAGCTAACCTTGCCGCCTTTTTCTGTAGACAGTTGGACTGAACTGGCAAGTGCAATACATGGTCGGTGTTTGCCGCACATGGAAACATCCCTTCATCCCGTAAAGCTCTTCCGTATAGGTTTAGAGTGTTTGTCTGAATATCAGATCCCCAGGCATCGTGCGGCTCCTTCTGGACAAAGAGTAGTTAAAAATAACGATAATTTTTAATACAAAAATACATGAAACGTTTGACGGTTTTATAAGGACATAAACTTTATACGCAAAGTGGAAGTTCTCCCAACTACTGCAAACAAAATTTTCCTATGAAAGATCTTAAAACAGGATAAGAGGCGTTTCCACCTAAAATATGGTTAGGGTGTTTTACTTGGTTTACAAATGACTGGAGTTCTGCAAAGAAAGGGTCCAGAACACCTTCAGCAGTGTGCCAATTTATATTCTTCAATTTATGACCTTAGACACAAAATACCCCACCCTCAGAAAATGTGAACACAACAGCTGATCTTCCAGAGTAACCATTTTCTGTCTTTAATAATGGCAGACAGCAATTCAAAAGGGAGGGGATAGATATATATATACACACAACACACCGAATTGTTCAATTTACACCACATTTATATATAATATATAAAAGCTATGGCAGGCAGTGATGAGCGATGGGCCTCTCCACCCACGGCTGCACAGGTGGCCACTTCAGAAGATAAGGCTTACGCAACGGCCGCTACACTCCAGCGCTCAGACCGCCTCATCAGCAGCACCCTAAATCACAGCCATATGGAGTCCATTCATCCATCCATCCACGAGTCGAAGCAGAAAGGCAGCGGCCCAAGCAGCCTCCCTGCACACAGGCAGAGTCCCTGTGCAGGCAAGGCCAAGTGACGCCACTGGGAGAAACAGGAGGACAGACAGTCCCCAATGTGTGACATCATATACACCTCCGGAGTACACCACCACCCATTGAAAGTTCCAAATAATTACATAAAAAAATCAGTAAAGTGTGTGTGGGGGGGTATATTTAATGGCTGTTGAGTCCCAGAGGCACCCCAACGCAGGCGCACACACACACACACACACACACACACACACGCGCGCAGACTGTATGGGAAGGGACCAGTCGGGGCCTTCAGGAGCTGGTCAGGGCCGGGATGTCGGAGGTGACGCTGTCCAGTGGCTGCCAGTGACAGTTCATGAGCGAATCGTACAGCTCCTCACTGCGCTCCATGTACTGCCTGTTGAGAGTGTCCACATCCACCTGGGGGTTGGGGTCTGAGAGGGAAGGCGGATATCAGCACCAAGCATGGGCGGGGCATGTCCCACGAGGGGACACAGCCACCCACCATCATTTAAACAGTCAACATGATTAACTTCCCCAACACTGGCTAATGCCATGGAATCAGACCCAAACCATAAATTAAACAACCGTCCGTACAGCCAAATCCCCTTTTAATTCAATTGTAATCTTTTTATTGTCAAGGCCTAATTTTTTCATAGATCAGTTGTGAACTTATTTTTTGGAGACTGATATACTGAAGCCGTCTCTAAACAACTCACTCGCAATCTCTGGTGTAAACCAGGCACCAACCGAAAGGCTCCTGTGAAATTTAGAGTATTCAAGTTCCTGGGGACAGGAGTTACATACTCGGCCTTTTATGAAAGCTACAGTGAACGGTAGCTACGAAAAGATAAACTAGCACAGCAGGCAGCCCCACGAATGCCACTGAACACAGCCACACACGACACGCGGGATAAGGATTTACCTTCAACAGCTTCATCAGCATCCTCTGCAGACCCTTCAGTTTGCTGAAAGGATGGAGATCCATCATTCTCAACTGGTCCAAACAGCCCCAAACCATTAAGAGCAAAGCACAGTGCCCTTTATATTTACCACAGATCAGGGGTCTATTACAAACTTAGCTGGATAACTTGTCAGATTTAAGGTACTGCAATTTAAATAGACTTATTTAAGGTAGTCTGGACGTAATTAAGAGTCTATTTAAATTGCAGTACCTTAAATCCGACAAGTTATCTGGCTAAGTGAGAAATCTCACTTTGTTAGCACAGGAAAACATCTGAGGCCCGTATCACAAAGTCACATACCAAGACCACAATTACAAAACAGCAAGCAAGGCTCAGCTGAATGAAGGGGAACGCAGCCCCTACCTCTGCAGTCGTGAGGGTATCTGTGTGCATTGGTGGCATGGGAGGCATGCCCATGGGAGGGGGGGGGGGCATCATGCCAGGGCCCGGGGGGGGTGCCCCGTAAGGCCCATAGCCGTAGTTGTAACTGCTGTACTGCTCATAGCCCCACTGCGGGTAGTAGCTCTGGTACGGCTGCTGGTAGTATGATTGCTGATAGCCATTGTAATTGCCGTAATTGTTGTAGTTGTAATTGTTGTAGTTGTAATTTTGCTGGTAATTATTCATCTTGTTGCTGAAAAAAAAAACATGGGAATATATTAGGATTATGTATGTACCACTTTAAGGTTTCAGTTAACCAATTCAAACAAACCAATTAAAAAATTAAAAATATAGCACAAATGCTATTAGAGCACAGATTAAATAATGAAACTCCCAATGGCAACACTGGAAAGTGCCAATCTAACCAAGAGATAAAGTGCATATGTAGAAGCAGGAAGCCTTCTGACTGAGGGCCACAATCGTCATCATCTGAACACCAGATTATACTTACCAATTATTCACTTTTCCTAAAGCCAAAACAAATGATACTGAGCAAATCCTCAGCTTACTGCCGCAAATAATCAAGGGAAATTTTAGGGCAGGTGGGGGCCCTCTTACAGCTGTGACTGGCTGGTGTGGGGCCACACCCACCACAGGAGATCTTTCATTCGTTAGGTGACAGTCATGTGACTTCCCAGGTGTACCCGATTCCTCACTCCCTAACGACCACTGCAAACGACCCTCCCCGCCAACTCCGTCGGTGATACTGTTCAAGCATAAAGTGCAATTTACAGCAGCGAAGGTTTCAAACGACTCAGTAAGGGTGATGAGTCTCCTGCCGCCTTCATTAATCAGCCGCTCCGACACTGCAGCTCGTTAGCCGCTAGCAGAATGTAGCCCTGTCCCGGCAACGGGCCGCGGGCCTCTCCCTGGAGACTCACCCCTTGTTGACGGCGATGCTGATACGGATGGGCTTGCCCCCCAGGCCGCTGGCGTTCTGGCACTCCTCCAGAGCCTTCCTTTGCTCGTTCTCATCGCCGAACTTGACGAAGCCGTAGCCTCTGTGTGAACAGAGCCCTGGCAGCAGTCAGCCTCCCCCCCAGCACTACAGGCGCGGTATCATGCAAACTAGAAAAAACTTACAAAAAATATTGTATATTTATGGAAGAACTGAAAAATGTTGTTTTACTTTTAATATGAAGTGGCATCACTTCAATTGTGTGTAGCTCTTGCTTATCCTATATGGGGAAAACAATAGTTTTAGCTGGAACAAAAGCAAACCACATTACCACTGTAAGTCTTCCTCCATATAAATGCTACGATAGACGAGGCAAAAAGTTGCAAGGAGCGCTGTGATAGGCCAACGTGTAAAGAGGGCTTCCAGTGAAAGCCACCCAGGGTACAGGTGACACTCAGGTCACGCCAAACCGAAGGACATCTGAATTCTGCAAACGTTCAAGACCAAGACCACACACTTTGGGAGAATTCAAAAAGTGAGCCATTTAAAACAGGGCTTGACAACACTGTCAATCTGAAAAACAAAATCAAGTTACAGAACAAAAACTGTACATCCCAGGGGAGACAATCTTCAGCCTGAATCTGGGCTCTCACCATCGCAGCGTACTTCAGAAAAACATCAAAGTGGATTAGAGCCCTTACTGATTTGCACAACACTACTTTGCTATTTTACCTCGAGTTTCCATACGGATCGGTGACCACTTTGCCCGCTTTGCACGTGGAGTATTTCTTCATGAAGAACTGGTGGAGCTGGAAGTCGTCCACCTCCGGAGTAAGATCACCGACAAAAACAGAATACTCTGGCCTGCAGAGCCAAGAGGAAGAACTCCCTCAGGCATGCGTGTGGCAAGGTCAGCCATGATCATAATCTGCTGTTCATGCAATGTCACCAGCAGCATGCACAACTGGAAAGCACAGGGCAGGGACCAAGACCTCAAACTCATACATATACCCAAGAACTCTGTATTAAAGATGTAAAAAGGTAAAAAAAAAAAAACAAAAACAATAATAAAAATGCTCACAATTAATGTGTTAATTGAAGTCATACTGTAAAATACACAAAGCTGAATACAGCCAGTTAGTTTGATTCGCCTCCTTTCCCACATTTTCTGGGTCCAAACGAGAAGGAACAGACTTACCCTGCCTCTGGTCTTTTGCCATATGTCGCATAGTTTAACTTAAACTTTCTGGGCTAAAAAAAAGCACAATAGAAAAAAGGTACCTCAGACCCTCATGAAAGTTGAATGGACACAGTTACATCAATTTGGGCATTAGTATGAGATACTATCAGAGTGTGGAAGCATTTTTTTAGTTACATACCTCTGCCTCTCAGTACAGGCCTTCCCGCTCGGTAGTAAGTTCATAACAGAGTTTATTTGGCAAGCTTCAGACACAGTGAATTAAAAAGTGGAAAAAAACTGGAGCTTAAGCTATCTGTCAATAGGGGCTGCTGGCCTGCATACTCTACATTTAAACACCAGGGGGAGCTCCACAATAAAACAAAGTATTACTAAAGGAAACACAGCTTTGTGATGTCGTCGTAATTAGTGAACAGTTAAGGAGAGAAAATGGAAGAGGCAGTCCAGGCCCTTCTTTCAACAAAACTTACCGGATTGGATCCTGGAACTAACTTCCCGTTCAGCCTGAGAACACAGCGGTCAACACTGGCTTCATCTGACATTTCTACAAAGCAGTAACCAGCAGAACCTCTGCAAAGAAAGGAGGACATATCAGACTCATTCAAACTTGCTGAAAGGGAAACAGAGATTGTAGTGAATGTTCAACGAATATGAAATACAGGCAAGGTGTGTCCTCAGACAAGTATGCCATGTATAAACAAAATGGCTGCCTACCCAGTCACTCTGTGACTTATGATTTTAACTCCACAAGCTGTCTCGCCCATGGCACTAAATGCTTCTTTGATGAAACTCTCATCCATGTAGGGGTCCAACTGAAAGAAGAACACAGGTGAGAAAGTCTTAAACACTGTACATGAACTCGGAACTTATACACATAAATAGAACCATACATTTAAAATAAATACGTTCAAACCCTGAATTCGTCTTTACATACATTACAGAATTACGGTACAGACCTGCAATGTATAACAGCATTTTATTGACGTGATAACACGCAGTTTTACTCAAACGGGATAAATCCTGCTTTTGCAGACCAATCGCCCGGTCTGCACCATGGTCACTTGCGGCACGTGCGGTCACAGCTGTAGCGCGAGGCCTGGCGCGGAATTCTACGGGCTTTTGGTCATTAGAGCGCTCGCGCGTCTCACCGCCAGCATTTCATTTTACATGTAAAATTTAAATGTACATTAAAATTGTTTCCCCATTCTTTACCACAAGAACAGGTTAGCATATCGCATATTTAATAACGAACTAAGTAACCAAAACGGGTAAATGCGACAGGTTAAAACGAATGTGGGTAGGAATATAAAACCAATGTCACGTAAAAGAAATTTAATAGATTTCACACCAGGAAGTACCACAAAATACAGTTCGTTGTAATTTAACAAGCGTAACTCGCCGTCGATAGCCATACAGTACGACGGCATGTTTTTTTAACAAATAAAAGAATAATTACGTACATCCCCCATCCACAAGCTTGTCATCCGGTTAAACATACTGCTATGTATCCACCTACTTTAATGTCTAAAAATATTAATTACGAAGAAAGGACAGACAACACACTACTGCTTGCTAACTACCGACGACGCAATGGCTTCCAGCGCAGCCCCAGTTAAGCCAAATGGTGTCCTCGCGCCGCCTGCAAAACAGGTTACTTCTTTCACATATACTGTCTTCAAATAGCTCATAAGTACTTTTATTTTTTATTAAAATATTATATAAAAAGCAAGTGCGATTTCCTAAGAGTTTACATAAGAGTTCCTGCGATTTACATAAGAAACAGGCGTATCCTTAGGTGCCTCACAGCAGCGGAAGCCATGAACAGTCACATGTGCTTCGGAGGACAACATGGAGTCCGTGCTGGAGCTGGTGGCTGGGAGTTACGAGCAGATTCTTTTCGGTTATCAGGTGCAGAAAGGCGAAAAGGTACATGGCTATGTAATTCATACGTGTGCTTATGTATCTGGACACACTGACTCTTACGAATGTTGGATGGCTAAGTTTTTCCGGAGACAAACTCTGTCTCGAACGTCGGTTTTTATCTTGTGTAGAAAAGGAAGAAGCGGAATTTCACAAATAAACACAAATTTGAGCTTTCGATTTTTACATCAACAAAATAGATAGGCGAATTACTGAAAATAAGAATTAAAAGCCATTGACCACTGCATAGTTCCATGAGTGTGTCTTGTGGTGTGCAGGAATGGACCCTGAAAGCCGAATTCACTCACCATGCTCACACAGCCTCCTTGTCTTCTGTGGCCGCTAACGAGCGGTACATCGCGACTGGCAGCAAAGACGAAACCATCCAGCTCTATGACATGAAAAATAAGAGAGAACACGGAGTCTTGCTCCATCACAATGGTGAGTTATACCATTGTCATGAAATTAAGTGAATCCATATACGTCCATTCACCAGTATCCCATAATCGCTTATCCTCTGGGTTGTGATGAAAATTAACCGTATCCCAGTCTGTTTCACTAGGTAACATGGGATACTGGGCACTCAGGACTACATGCCAGTCTTTCACAAGACATGCACACACAATAATGCACTTTGGGCAATCTCACTAAAGTACAGCCTTTAAATATTGTTTGATTGTGAGTGGATACACATTTAAACATGTGGAGAACATGAACACTCTACATACACCAAGGCAGGATAGGGATCGAACCCACAGTCCGGGAGATGGGAGGTCGCAGTGACGCTCCCTGAGCCATGCTGTCTGTACATGTGCAGTATGCATAACATTTCACGATTGAGTAGCACAATCAGTAGTGGAACAGAAATGCCACTGGTCATGGTGTTTGTCCTTAGCTAAAGGAGAATTTGAATCAGTGATCATCACTTAACTCTAGCTATCAGTTCATTTACGCATAGTGCCACCAAACTGGAGCATGATGTCACTGCTTGGATTTTGTTAATGAGTTTGACTGTTTGAACAGGTACAATTTCATGCCTTGAGTTTTACGGCGCTTCTCACCTTCTGAGCGGAGCAGAGGATGGATTGCTGTGTGTGTGGAGCACCCGGAAGTGGGAGTGTCTGAAATCCATCAAAGCTCATAGGTGGGTTTGTCTGCCAGGCCACACTTCTGAACACTCCAGTCAGCTGGGCTATTGTTTCTGTCATCTTTCAGGGGTTTAACTTATGGAAGAAGTTTTTGGGAACTGGGAAGAAAACAGGTTTTTTTTCTTATTTGTCAGGGGTCAAGTGTCATTTGTGTCTGTCCATCCGTCTGGAAAACTCGCTCTGTCCGTGGGAACTGACAGAACTCTCAGGTGACTCTTTGACTTAGCAGCCTTGCGCCCTGATGCATCTCCCCAGCTTTTGAATGGGTAATGACACAGTTGTTCCTGTCAGCTCTCTTTGGGTTATATTTTCAAGTTGTGTCAGTAAGTAGCCGTAAAGCCACATCCTGTGCAACACACTACGTCTTACTGATAAATTTAAACTAATCAAACATCAAAATACTGAAGATCAGGTCCCTTTGATGACTGGTATCATGGATTCAGTACAGATGTTTCTGTACTCGACCTTCGTCAGTTCAAACCATCTGTGTTCAGATCTGACTGTCTTTGTCCTGATTGCATTACACTGTCTTCTAATTGACGGTATCAGTCATATGAGTGCATTGTCTTTTTCTTCTGTGCATTATTATCATTATTGTCACTGAAATGTTGGCACGTCTCATTTCCTGGACCCTTACTGTTGCTTTAGGACCTGGAATCTCATTGATGGGAGGTCAGCCTTCATCAAAAATATTAAACAAAGTAAGTTGCAAGTTTGATCATCACTGGATTCTTTCTTTCAGCCTTTGATCTTAGAGGATTAAAAACATGCACTTTTTTTTAGGTGCTCATATTGTCATGTGGTCTCCTGCTGGAGATAAATATGTCGTGGTTGTGAATAACAAAATAGACATTTACAAGCTGGAGACGGCCACAGTGATAGGCACCTTCTCCTGTCCAAAGAGGATCTCATCCATCACGTTTCTGAGTGTAAGGCCACGTCTCTTTGGATTCCTCTTTCCGCAGCAATAACGTTGTCTTAGATTCTGTAGTGTTTTTGTTATAATTATTAATATACTCTGTTGAAAAATATGATTTTATCTGCACATTGCTCTGTTTTACTTTTCCTGTCTTGTAGTAGCAGCAGTATTATATATTGAACATTTTATGTGTTCATCTTCAAACTAAAGTGGTTTTGTCTCTCAGAATTCAGTCCTTGCTGTTGCTGGAGATGATGAAGTAGTGAGACTTTTCGATACTGATTCCCAGAAGTGTGTTTGTGAGTTCATCGCCCATGAGAACAGGTGTGGTCATTTATCTTTCTGCCATTGACAGGAAATAGGCTAAAGGTCTTACACTGGTTTACTGTTTGCAAAAATGTATTCCTGCATCTCATGCCAATTATTTCCTGAATGAAAGTATTTTATTTCAACTTTCTTTAATAGAGTAAAATCACTGGACAGTTGTACAGTGGGTGATCTCTGTGTCCTTGTCTCAGCATCAAATGATGGATTCATCAAATTATGGAACGTCTGTCTTGAAAAGGTGGTGTACATATTACAATATCATACTATCCCAGTCAATGAAACTTCACACCAGAGGTTGAGTTAGACCAAAGAAACACCTTTCACATATAAATATGTTGGGTTAACATTTTCTGCATTCAGCACTACGTGTGTGACAGTAAGCACTGCACGGTAGCTCCAGTGAGAGAGATTGTTCCCCTTTTAGGTGACGGAGGCCCCAACTTTGCTGGGGATGGTGAACACCACCGCCAGGCTGACCTGCTTGTCGGTGTGGCAGCCAGGTCCACAGGGGGAATGCAGTGCAGAGCAGGATATGCAGGCCGTTACCTCCCAAGGTACCGTAAAGTACTCAGTGATGGCTCTTCCATATCGTACTACTGGGATCATTTGCATGCGTCTGTACAAAGTTCCTTTTATATTTCTGAATTTGAAACCACTTCACATAATGCTATCGTTTTGTCCCAAACCCTGTCTAAATGTACACATTGTGTTGCTGCTTTATCTATGCTTTGTAATTGTATTAAAACGATATTTTGTCTATGATGTCTATGTTGGAACTTTTTTAAACCTAAAAGGGTGTTTAAAAAGGGGTGTGAACTAATGGAAATGGTAGAACTTGCATTGAGATTTGTACCAAATTTCTGTTGCATTCTTTGCTTTAGCATCCACGACTGCAACTGAACCCAAAAGGAGAAAGAAAGGAATTGTTTTCACAGAGGAAGTGATCATCGAGGAGCCCAGTTGCACGAAAAGAGTGAAAACACGGGGTAGTGAAAAGAAAAAGAAACAAAGTAATAAATAATCTTGTCAGGATTAATGAATCGTTTTAATGTCTTTATTACAAGTAAATCAAGTTCTCAGAGAATGAGTGGCTGCACTTTTCCGTCAGTGGTTTAAACTTTCGCGAACTGTAGCAGTCGGTTGCCCGCAGTATGTCGCTTGGATTGTTTCATGCCGTACTGTACTCTTGGTGCCAATCTGTATATGTTCACACGCGAATATCGTCAAGTTTAGCTCGGTGTGAAACTTCTATTAACGTATGTTCACCACAGTATACTTTGTCATTCCGGTGGTCTATAAGGGAACATTTCAGGGTTATGATGCACCGAAAGCTGTACATTCTACTAGGAGTCACACGGTTGTAAAAACCGAAGGCATCAAAACTTCCTGTGGTTTGTTTATTTTTCATCTGAATGATACAGGTTCTTGCATGAATGTTAACTATTGTTTACTATAAAGAAAAAAAAACCTTCCAAGTGTATCGCGTCATCAGTCCTGAGCTGGGTTACACGTGGGCCTCCAGCAAGCAACACTTCCGGAGTTTCACTTCCTGTTTGTAAGGGTTGGGCGATCGAGTAAAACCCGGAGTTCAATCTTCGCCGGTGTTTAATAATTTGGACAGTTTAAATCGACTATTACTTAATCTTTGTGAGTAAAACATATGCGCCGCCTAATTTTAGCTGTAGTTATTCATATTAAAAGCCAAACAGTCTGACTGAACCTCAGATTACTACATAGCTAATGCTCCTATTCCAATCAGTGTTTCGTATCTACATACGAATCTCAAGTAAACTAAAATTTAAAATGAGTAGCTACACGGCTACCTTGGTAACACCTTATTAAGTGTCAAAACAGATTGAATTTTTCATTGTGGTGCACATGTTTGTATTGTCGTACTTTCAGGCGACGAAATGCCCATTGACTGGATGGGATACGGATACTCCGCTCTGATTGTAATTGGAGGTATTGTGGGTTATGTTAAAGCAGGTAAGAACTCCGTGGGTAACTAACTGTCACTGTGATTGTCTTTATCGATGCATACTAAACGCGATGGTACATAATAGATATGCACTGTAACTTCAAGGATTCAGTACCCTCGCTCTTATGCATATTACGTATGTGGCGCATATTAATTTAAATTTAACGTTGGCAGTATAATCTTACACAACAGAACCTTTGAACTCGAACGCCTCTTAACTTACGAACCGTTCACCTTTTTTGGAGCTCGACCTTTCTTGCTAAAGCTTGTACGGACCGAGACGCGTGTCTTATGGGCTTTTTCACGAAGGCAAACGGGCTGCAGGGATGCCGATGCCTGTGAACCGCTCAGTGCCCTCGTCCGAGTTGCGAAAGCTGTGCTCCTGTGTTTGGTGTGAACGTTATGTACAGTACATTTAGCGTTACACTAATGATGGCCCCTAAGAAAACGATCAGAGACAGCAGCAAACAAAAGAGGGAAGTAGTGATAGTAACTGTAAAATAAAAAAGGAATTTATAGCGAGACTTGGTGGTGCACGTGTGTCTGCTCTCACGGAGGAGTATGGGGTTGTTATATGTCATGTTTTTTTTGCTTTTGTTTGTGCTGTTTTGTGTGTATTAGTTTTGTTTTATTTGTTAATGTTTTATCATTGGTTAGGTAGGTAAATAAGTTTAGACCTGCCCAAATCACAACTCGACCAGCCATCTGGAACGAATTAAGTCCGTGTTCCAAGGTACTACTGTATAAAATTCTTTATTTGTAAATGGTTTTGTGCCTGAACTGTGGATCACATATCCTGGCCAGACCATTAGTGCTCTAGATGATCCAAACGAAATAAAAGGAGTATAGATTTTTATTTTTTAAGCGTTTCATCGATTTCCTAATGAAACTCGTTGCTTGTGCTGTTCCGTGCCGCCCTGCCTGCTGTAGGGAGTGTCCCCTCTCTGGCTGCAGGTCTGCTTTTTGGAGGCTTCGCAGGACTTGGTACCTACAAGATATGTCAGAATCCAAAACACGTTTGGGTTCTTATAGGTGGGTACACGGCGTTTGCCTACTTCCAGAGCACAGATGTGATCTTCCTTAGCAGACTGATTTCTCCAGCACAGCATCATTAACGCATGTCAAACCTTGATGTTTCTGAAAAGCAACCTCGGCAAGTCTAGCGGGGGTCATGGGGTTCCGGTTTTTAAACTCCGGCAAGTTGATGCCAGCCGGCCTGATGGCAGCAGCCAGGTACGTCGCATGGCACACACCACATTCATTTACCCTGCTTAGCGTGGGTATCGCTCTGTCATAAAGGGTAATGAAACTGAAAGCTGAAGTGCGTTTTTCATGTTTTTTCAGGCGTCGATCTTTTTCTTGTAATAGTCATGCAGGTCAGAAGAGTGGATCAGACTTGTCACCCAATCACTAGGCACCACTTACAAACTTTTTTCGTTTTGGTTGCTTTGTGTTTAATCATCAAATCATTACCCGTTTTTCTTTTCTCTTCCAGTCTGGTGATGTTAGCTAGGACTGGACTACGCATGTTACAGAAACCCCATGGGCCATAGTGATTATCAGCAGAAGTCTCCGGATCCCATGTATACTAATGGAGATGCTTTTCATGGCGGAAATGACCAATCAAGCAGATCTAGATACTCTCACAATTAATTATTTTTGTATACCTGTATGTATTCTATGGAAAATATATTTTGATCTTTTCTATAAAGCATTTATTGTTTTTTGAAAGTTTACAGTTTTCGTATTTTTTGTCAATGGTACCATGACCGTAATTACAAATCATAATAATTACTATTAAGCTACATATCAAAGGATTAGATTTACTGTGGTCTGTACTCTTTCACACAAAGTATTAAACCATCCCCACCAGGCTGAAATTTGTAAACTATTGCAAATTTTATTGTACAAGAAAAATTATAAAAGTATGAATGCACAAGAGGAATGCTCCTCATTAAAAAGTTACTATGTAAAACCAAGTAGACACGTGTATGGCATTGTGGTTCTTAAAAACAGATCTGGAAAGGTTGTGTTGGTATATTTAAGAGACTGTAATACAGTAATACAAGTAAAAATACAATGCATTTAAAACAAGACCATAAATATGTTACCTTATGTATATGCCTTATGCTTTTAAAGCATTTTATTCTATGCAGGGGTTCTAAAATAAACCATTTTACAGAAAATACTGTACTGGGACCAGTAAATGACCCAAATCTCACTTCGGGCAAGTTTCTGTGCTTAGATTTCACTCTCTTGTGTTTTGCATTTATATCCAAACAAATGTTTTTCATACAAATCTTGAAATAATTTAAAAATTAATGCTATAGTACAAGTATTCAACATAGTAATATGCAAAGATATCATTCACATCATGGTTGGATTCTAAAAGAGCAACTCGTGTTTTTTTCTCCAGTACAAAAATGATTTAGTGAGTTGTAACCTCCTTTTTATTATTTTTTTTCCCAAAGCAGATCGCTAACTGAACAAGACAAAATATATCTGACAGGGAAACCTATTGGGTCAAACTTTTATTATCTAAAAGCCACATTATCATGCCTGGTAAGTAATATACCTTTGCATGTAATTATCCTTAGACATTTTCTGCACGGGGATAACGGCGACAGCCAGATTACAGATGCCCAGTTCAAGGCAAAGTCTCCCTCACCTCATATGGGTTTTCTCACATGGAGAAGCCTGCGTGTTGTTGCCAAATAAGTGGGATGTTATGGTGGATCATGGTGCTACCGATGGCCTCCATATTTGGCAGTCCAGTCTATTCTTCCATGGACCGGCTGCACTGGAGCAGCTCTGGGCAGCAGCCCCTTCCCTGGTGTAGCAAAGCTGGTCCCTGGCATCTGCGATTTGGATGCTTTCATTTTCCAGCCTTCATATTCTGCCACACAACAGGGGCACGATTAGCATGGCTGAGGTATGCGTTTTTCATGCCCAGAGATGTGATCGCACTGGCAAGCACTGCATGTTACCTTCAGACACAGCTTTACTGGAAGGTGATTTTAACTTTGATGGTTTCAGTTTGTCGTTTCTAAGAGCAGCAGTAGAATAAAGGTCAACTGAGAGTGGAGGAGAAGAGGCAGTTACAAAGAGGCGGAGTGCAGGATAAAGGAAAGGCATGTGGAGCTGAGAGCAGAGCTGTCCGCAGAGAGTAAGGAAACAGCCTCGGAGAGTCAGGATGTGACACAGACAGGAGGATCTCTTACTTGCAGATGTGGCACCCAATGGATCCAGGTGAAGCCGCTGTCCTGCAGATCCAGGTTCCTTCTTGTGATACGATGTGATGTAACTACCAGCCGGGCTGAAGGTTGTGGTCACAAAACTCCCTGGCAGCAGACAACATGGGCGTTTAATGGAATTATAACTTGCAAAAAAAAAAAAACTTATTTTTGCTCCAAAATGACACTAAGAACGTTTATCAGAAACGTTTGCTCCAAGTATGAATTACCTTTAAGATGCTCCATTTGGTCAAGAATCTTTTCTTTTAATGCAGGTTTGTTTGAGGGTTTAGCTACAATTTCTTCTGTGTGTAGAGGAGAACAGAGGGGTTGAAGAGGAACGAGAGATACAGTGGAAGTGAGAGGGCGAAAAGTAAGGAGAATGAAAGGAAATAAGGATGGGAAAGTAAGGTGAATGAAGGGAAAAAAGGATGGGGAAAGTAAGGTGAATGAAGGCAAAAAAATGATGGGGAAAGTAAGGTGAATGAAGGCAAATAAGGATGGGAAAGTAAGGTGAATGAAGGCAAATAAGGATGGGAAAGTAAGGTGAATGTAGGCAAATAAGGATGGGAAAGTAAGGTGAATG
>JAODUD010000092.1:390973-405421 GCA_026784285.1 Stomatorhinus walkeri | reverse complement strand
CTGACACCCCTAGCATTCAACGCAGGGTCTCTCTTACTGAAATGATTCCTCTGATCTTCAGATCCAGTTATAGCTGACACCCCTAGCATTCAACGCAGGGTCTCTCTTACTGAAATGATTCCTCTGATCTTCAGATCCAGTTATAGCTGAAACCCCTAGCATTCAACGCAGGGTCTCTCTTATTGAAATGATTCCTCTGATCTGCAGTGTAACTCAACAAAAATGACTCTCTTACAGACATGAGCAAAATTTTCCAACCACAGCTAGTCATCTTGGCTCCTGACCTCAACAAGGTGGGATCAAATCCCAGGGAATGGAAATAAATTATTATAATATTACAGATAGTGACATATTAACATTATAACATCATTATAATAAATTATAACTATATGCTCTGGGTCACTGGTTCAAAGCCCAGCCTCGGCATATCCTTGAACAAGGCCCTTAGCTCTCATCTCCCTGTGTGCCACAACAGGTGCCTACCCTTCATAGCCAGCTTGCACTCATCTACTTGAGGGAAGCATAGAGAGAATATCCCCACAGCGATTAATAAAGCATTTATTATTATTATTGTAAGTCACTTTGGATGAAAGTGTCACTTACGTCTTGTTGTGATATTCGTTAACCAAAGCATAATCTTACACTCACTTGGATGATTCCTATGTAAACAGATTTTAATTTTAAAAATGGAGATTCTGTTTCACTAACCACTGACCACGGCCATTGTAAGACTATAATCACATGCAAAGTACAAGCTTCCTACAGCAACTTTTTAGGTGAATTCATGCCTTTTGAGAAGTTCTGGTGAACATAACCATATATACTTTCAGCCCATGTCCTTAAGTGCCACACCACCAACCACCCGTCGCAATCCAGCCAAACTCTCTGCTGGTGCTGTCCAGTAATTCAGGGTGATGTGATTTGGAGGTGAAGCTGTACGCTTGCTGATCAGCAGAAGGCTTTAACGCAAGCTGTCAAACACGCGATGCTTCATTCACATCTTTCCTCCTCGCCAGAACATCCACTTATCGCACCATACTAAGTTTACTCTGCCACTTGTCCTATTTGTTTTAAGTTGATCTAAATAAGAAAAAAAATCATAGATTGTCTTGCTTAATATACACCATTTGAAATGAAGCACTTCAGAAAGACTGAACTAAACTGGATGTATGTACTGTGTGTGTGTGTGTGTGTGTATAAATGTACAGTCATATATGTGTGTGTATGTACGTATATGTGTATGTGCGTATACACACATACATACGTGTGTGTGTGTTTGTGTGTGTGTGCGTAATCCTGCCACTACACTCATGTGCACAAGAAAGGCACAGTGTCCTGTTTTAGTATATTAACTCAGGGTTGGGGGTTAGTTTTACATACACACACACTGGCTAAAACAAATTGAGGAGGTAAGCGGATAATACATTTTACAATGAATGTTACGATAATATTTTCCGAAGAAAATCGAATTATTCTTTAAAATATCAATAAAATGGTAGTAGTGATGATACTCGTTTGGTAATTTAATCTAAAAAACACTAGGCCTACCTCCTCTACTTCTATGGACCAGCAGTGTGCTTGGAAATATTATTACAAAATATTATTTAAGGATGGAAGGAGTGCCGTGACTGACTTTGCTGTTTCTGCCGAGCCTTGTCGCAGATGGCGGGCCGCAGCTGCAGCTTGGTGCCGTCGGGCAGCGTGCAGCCGCGGCTGCAGACCACCACACCCAGGCAGGACTTCTTCAGGATCTGGCAGTTGTGGTTGTTAGTGTTGCGCATGGCCCAGCCGCTCAGGTGCCGCTGCGCGTTCTTGTCCTCGCAGCCGTAGATGTACCGCACGTAGCCGTCCGTCCATTCTTGGAAAGCGTCGTACTGTTTAATGTCCTGCGCCAAAATCCAGACAGGTCCGCTATTACACAGGCGCACAATGAAAGCACGACGTCATCATGTCTTCTATTAATTTCATATATTAACTCAGGTATGGCTGTGGGTTAGTTAAATTAATGGTACCTGAGGAAAACCGTGTGTGAACAAGAACATGAGGACAATTCATATGTTTAACCGCAGACGAATTCTTAAATACGTGCCCTGCAAGTATGATATATTGTTGAAACACTGAAACTGAAACCTTGAAAAGTTTTAAAAGGTTATTTAAAATGAGTAGAGTAGGGATGACGTATGGAAAGCCTAGTCTTAAATACCGAAATATGGCTGGAACTCACCTGCGGTAATTTGGGGTCGTTTATATCCCACGTTAACTTCATGCCAAAGGAGCACACGCAGTCGGAGTCGTCAAAATGCTCTGATGTCTTTGACATTTCAGATTAAAAGTATTTCAGCGCGATGTTTTAGTGTTGTAGTCTTTGCTGTATAATCAGTCAGCCAGGCATTTAGACACCTGTTAGCGCAAATGGAGCTCGATGAATAAATAAAAATAAAAGAAATAAATGTTTAAAGCCTCGGTGAAAAGTTTGTGTTGTAGTTCAGCAGTAAATCCCAAACATTTTTGAAGAAACGCCGTCCCCCGTATTCATCATCGCCTCTTCCTACGCGTTCACAGGTAATCCACGTTAGAGCGAAGGCTGGGTTTGTATGTGTATGATAGGTTTTGAGGTGTGTCGTGTTTATGTAGGAGAAGGCAGGACATCAGTTCCACTGAAGGTCAACGCCGTACGATTCTTCTGATCCATAACACTGACATAAACTAACAGCATTCCCTTCATAACTGCGAGATTTCTTTCTCGGGCTAAGAGTATAAATTAAATGCCATAATGTAAGACTATACGTAACCCTATACGATTAGGCCTATTCAGTGTACGGTCATATAAAAAAGCGCGCCCACCCCCCTTCCCCCGCAAATGAAATCCTTCTAGACTTTTTTCCATTTTCATGTCCGACAGGTGCTATTAGGGCCAACTGGCGCGACGATGATATTCGTGTTTTTCTCCTCGGCAGTCAGCAAAATATCTGCGCACGTCAGGGCCCCAGAAAAGCCGCTACGCCCGACAGTTAGCGAACTGGAACTGCCGTCTTCAAAAGGACAGAATTTAAGGTCAATATTTGTTATATGTAAACGGAAAGTCGCCTTCTGGGAGCTTTTGGATGGAAAACAACTGATTGATACCAAAATAAACACCCCATTAAACCCAGAATAAAAACCTTACAAGTTTGACAATAAACAAAAGCAAAACTTAAATTTAAACATTTCTATTTAAACATGCAAGCTGTTAATATTTTATCATTAGTCTATATTAATCGTTTTATAATTTAGACATAATTTTAACCGTTTCCTACATGCAATTACATGGACATCAGACTAAAAACTGTCAGCGATTATGAGCTTCACGTCTTTATAATAACCATATAGTTCACCAGAAGAATTATTCTTAATTGTTAAACAACATTATCCATGCAAGCAAAGAAACATACACAAGCCAGTTTGGGGGACTGGCAAAGGCGCTCGGCGGAAGGGTGAAAAATGCGCTGCGATTATGGTAATTATACAAGTGAATTAGTCAACTGCGGTCTATAGGAGCGCCTGTTTAAGACGCCGCAGAAGGAAATCCGTAGTTTCAATTTCAAGAGGTGGATAAAATTAAAAACTAAACACTTTTAAATTCACCTTTTAATAATACAGCAGCAATAGAGGGCGGTGGTGATCAATTTAGTCAAGGTAGCAATTGCTGGGTAGATGAAGTTATACTAAAATGATGTGATACATATTGTTCTTTTTACAACAGCCCTGACACCGAATTCTCAGGACTCGCAACATTTCCAACAATACTTTTCAGTACTTTTAATTTTTATACTTTCAGTGAAAATACTTTTTGCTTACTTCAACCACAATTATATTTTGAATTAATTCCTTCAAATCAGATTAAATTTAATGCAGATATAAACACGTATTAGCGGTCTTTTTAGTAACATATTATAACTTATGTCATATATATAAATATATACATTTGAATTCACGTTGAATTCAATTTTACTCTTAAAAAACTTTTTTTTTGAAAAAATAATTTCGACACGTGTGACAAATTTCAGTCAGATTGTAAAAAAAAAAAAAAATATGAAATTTATTAAGAAGCATCGCAGCGCAGCAAAAACGTTTTTATTTGACTATTTGGGATTTTGAGCTCACTCAAAGTACCCCAAGTACAAAGATTTTTTAAATACTTAGAAAGTAATTTCGATAAATACTGGGCATGAATAAATACATTTTAATCATCCCCAGACTTGTTACACTACTGAAAAAGCTGGTGTGATTGCGGTTATATTGCCTAAAATAAACCAAAAACGTACTGGATGTGGTCCGCAATTCTCTTATTTATTTATTCGATATATGCATAAAAATGTGCAACAATTTCGCAGCAAATGTTGTTAAATATACATTTCGCAAAAAGAAATTAGTTATAAAATATATAATGAAAATTATAATGATAATGAAAATGTTCTGATTGCTTTTCGCTAACCCTGAAAAAATGAAAGTCGAAATAATTTCAGTTCTCTGGTATAGGTAGGCCTATTACTACTTAAGTACAACTTGTCTTCTATTTCGAAAAATATTCATCAAAACAAATCAAATGTTGCATTTGTAATTGTCTCCTTATTTCTCCATTATAATATCTTTAAATGCATGTGCTTTTGTTTCAATGTTATACTGTAGATATATATAATCGTTTTTGTCCCTTTTCGCTAATTCAAAATAATGGTAAATTGGTAAAGCAAACTATGCCCCAAAATATTGAAAATCAATTAACAAAATCTAGTTACTTATACAAAGATTCATTGTGTATTTTTGTCATGACAAGCAAAGGAGCGGCTCAGGGTGAAAGCCGAGCATATTCTGCTTCTTCTCTTCCTCCTTAGGCGACTCGAAAGTGGCGCGTCCCGTGCCTGCAGTTCTTTGGGCTGCTGTCTACACAGTCCTTGTCCTTAAAATCACACCTTCATTCGGCAGAGCTGAAGAATAAAAAAGCAGGGATAACTCTCCGTGAAGTCATCCCAAAACATGTACTGTAGGTAGGGTTATCCCTCAGTAACTCAACCTTCCGGTGATTCAGCTCCATTTTCCCTAAATAAATCACATTTCCTCAACGGTCGTAAAAACGTACCATTATAATACGATGGCGCCCCCTGGTGTTATACAAAATCAATATTAAGTCAATATCACAGTGTTGTGAAAAGGACATCATGATCAAGTAATGATCGCTGTCCTACATTAAACTGAACCATATATTCACGGACCGACAGATTCAGGATTATAGTTTATGTCTTCGTGTATGAAGGTAGCATGTAGCCTTCAACAAAATAGCATGCGTATTTATAATTCCTGGGAATAAACATCTGGTGCGCTATTAGTCCGTTTTCTGGTTTATGCTGTCTCACCTACAATGAATCTTCTAATAAAGAGGAGCTTTCATGTTTTTCTGCACCAAACAAATTGCCCTACCACTAGACACCAAAGTGACTGCCGTGGATTGTGTTCCAAATAAGTTTATACCACAAGTGTACATTTTTGTTAAAGGATATCTACCTTAACATTAAAATTCAAATTGTTTTCAGTTTCTCGTGATGCATCACTAATGGACTGTAGTGCAGTAGAATTTAATGTGCAACCGTTACAACTTACAGGGGATAAATGCGCTACTTTCTAGCAGTAATCTGAGAAAGCAGCTGATAGCCGCCCTGGCGCCAACATTTCCCCGATCTCCTATCTTGCTCGAGCGCAGTGTTACGTCAGGACACGATACGAAGCAACAGACAGGCTATCGAGCATGAAATGTGGAGGTTCTCATAGGAATCTGCCAGTTGTCATCACCTGAGGAATCATACAAAGAGTGGCAGATGCACAGGCTAATGTTACATCATCGTATAAAAGTGTCCAGGGTATTTTATGTAAATAGACATTCTGCTTCTCAAAACCTCTTCTGCGTAACACAAACTTTTTTTAAAAATGACCTATTAAAATATCCCAGGACATGTCGACGTTGGTGCCCTCTAGTGAGATGTATGGTATTGGTGCAACACATTTGTGGATGTAGAAAAAGCATCTTAAGTGTCCTCGTCGCAAATCGAGCAACGCACATGTAGTCATTTTTATTTATCTTTAACAAGACAGTCAAAACTCCAGACATCTGACCTACCTCTTGCACTACATGGCATATCAGCTTCGACTTACACCCTGAATAATAGAATGAAACAGGATTCACATCAAAAAAGATTGTGACTATGCAAGGTGAATTACCAAAATCCTTGCAATTTGTTAATAGCTACAATCTTAAACTTTTTAATAGCATGATATGAATTGTCATATTGTCCACCAAGGCAGACTGATGCCAAAAATCAGCCCCAGAGGAATTTGCTGTTAAGTGGCTCCCTTTGGTGCATTTTGCCACCGACCAGGGGGCAAACTATAAAGATATTGCCACAACTTCCGGATGGCCTGTCTGAGCTTTCCGTTGTTCCACGAATTCCATCATGGTGACTATCTTATGATATACACAGCATTCATTGGTCAAAAGAGATTTTTGTTTGGTTGCTGTTTCTATTTTGGGCATAGATTATTAAACACAAAAAAAAAACTTTTTAAAATTTTGTTACACAGCAGATACCTAAAAGTGGCACTGCACCTAAAAATCATAAACTCAATGTCTTTCTATGAACCTTGGAACTTTTTAAAGGTGTTTTAGATATATAAAGAGAGATGGCACTATAAATCTTTTCTATTTCACACTGGAATTTCTGTGGTATTTGGTTCTTTTTCCCTCATGTAAAACCAATAAAAATAACCCTCTGCCTTTCCTGCACCATTACAGAAGCTAAATATAGCACAGCATTACAACATCACACTAACAAACTTATATTACCTGCCAGGTTTGCATATTTTGTCCACACACATTGCCATTTCTTAAGCTGAGAACTCATAAAGTTAGATAACTGCTGATGAAACTGAGAGGTGATCATGTAATCAAGATTAACCCTGAGTTCATCTCAAGGGCAAGCTGTATTCACACATTTCACCTGTTACTGCCTCTACTCTGGATTCTCTGGCCACACCACTGTTCTGACACCAGTTCAACATCATTAACTCTTGTAATATGTAAATTAATGTAATATCATTGTAAACCATGATTCACATAGGTTTGGACAGTAGGTAACGTTTGCCTGTATCTCCTATCTGAAGTTCAGAGCAATCCAGAGTTTTCTTATCATTTTAATGGTCAGCAGTGATTGGCTGCTAGCTTTGAACGGAAACTTCATTTTGTTACATTTTAAGATAATTCCACAAAGCTGCTGGCAGCGGTAAGCCTTTGCTGTCTTCACTCTCTTTCCCGAGTTGCTAGGTGTGATGACTGCGACGTACAAAAAGACAGTAGAGGACTTTGCTGTGTACGCAGCCTTATCTCCAAGCATACAAAGGTTAATTGCAATAAATATGATTTATATAACCTGTCGACTCCCTTAACAACCATTCTACCCCAGCTCACCCTTATATATAGATTACATATAGAAGGTATCTGTAAAAAGGACATAAGGTACACACTATGAATGATGTGATGCTTGTTTTGTAATGTAAGTATGGACATATGATAGATATTGTGTTAGTATTAAATATTTATTATCATATTGTGGATATTGATAGGCCAGGGGAGAGACAGTGAGTGTTTAAGAATTGAAGCTCACCTGCTCCATTAAACAAGGCGGAAATGAGGCCACAGACCTTGGCCCCATGTCCCTATGTCATCAATGACACAATGCAGAGGACGACCACCACAGTACACAGCATCCAGCAAGTTTGGCTCTGACATGCGTGAACAACCATGTGTCTATAGCACTGTTCAAGAGCTGTTTTATTTTTCCCAATTATAAAAAATGTCTTCCTAATCTCTGTGTCGATCCTCTGGTTCTCCAGATCGCTGCTCTCAGCTAATCACGCTGACACACGGCTCTGCATTCCCACACCAGCATGCTGGATAGGACACCTTCACTCCAGCACACATCTGTATTGCTTAAAATAGAAATCTCCCAGCCGCGCCCAGCTGTAAGAAGCGGCGTGGGCCTTCTGCCACACAGAAACCACGCAGATCCGGAAACATCACACTTATAACGTTTACTGTATATAACAGAAAGTATGAAACTGTTCACGTGACAAGCAAAAAATTAGCTAGCACCAAAACTTATCGCAATCTGCTCGCCATGTAGCGTGCAGTTCAACAGACACGTTGTAAAGGTTCGTGTCATTCAGGGATAAAAATAAGTTTATTTTGCATTTCTGTTGGAGTGAAGCCTGGGCTCGGTTTTTTCCCGGGGAGGGGCAGTTCTTGGAATTAAGAGCCAAACGGTGATATGATTGCTCGTAATCGTAAGGACATGCGATTCGAGTCGGCGACATATACAAACAAATGTACAGTGACTTATCAGCATCAGATAAACAATCTGACAGATTTTATAGGGATCAAATTCAATGCAAAGAAATGGGACAGATGTCCCGTACTGTAAGGATAGCCCTGAAGAATAGCACAACTTGTTTCCACAAAGTATAGAATAATACAGTACAGAATGAACAACGATCATTGGTGTTTACCTAAACAGTATATTTTATTTTGTTAATGTTATTTGTCATTAGGCGTATTACTTATCATCTGGAAATTCCAGGTTTTTGTTAGTGGTGGGGAATATTACGGTGCATTCAGAATTATTTGGCAAAATGGATCATATGATTTGTCTACAATAATTGACAAATAAAATGTTTATATATGTATATATCTGTTTATGTCTGTATATGAATATTCTATTAGTATCTGGTGTTGAAAAATAAACGTTACCAAAATGGAAACCTCCCCTAAAACAGCCCAGCCAACTAATATGCAGCTCATTCTCACAGATGGGCATTTATTGATCTGCAACTGCGCCGGTATTTTACAGTACATCCGAATAATTAAAGTCGAAAATAATTCCGCCTGAAATTTTATCATGCTGCGGCAAATGAAAGATTAGTACAGATTTAATTAATACTCGATATTTATTCTGAAATGTAGTGCTTTTAGTTTATGCACGGGAAGGTATACTCTTCTATATGAATGACGATGGGCCGCGGGTTTTTAGATATTAGATGGTTATTTTATCGGGTAGTGTTTTGTTTTAATCATGTTGTATTTCTACTATAATTGTCCCCAACGAAATTCTTTAGTCTTCGAATGATTGCGGGTATTTCATTGGTTGTGTAGAGAACATTTTTAGTGGTCGTGCTTCAGGCTTATTTACGGTAAGGTGTATTTCCACTATTATTGTCCGCAGCGAGTTTCCTCTGTCTTGAAAAGGTTGTGGGCCGCGTTTATTATAGACAGACGGTGTTTTTTTTAGTCGTGCTTTTGGGTCACTTACGGTAAGGTGAAGCGGCCGTGTCCACTGAGCGATCAGGTGATCTGGCAGCGAAGAGCGGAACAGGCGCTGACTAACCGAGGAGGACGCAAGATGGCATGCGGCGAATGTGGGGACGCGGTCTGCTCACCTTCCCAGGCCACGTTTGGATTTAAATTTTACCTTTGGAGCTATGCTGTGATGATGACGCGCTGAACCCCGTGCGAAGATAGTCTATATTTAGGTTTTTATTTTATTTTATTTTATTTTTTTAAATATACATAAATATAACAACAAGAACAGTGCAAACATGGGGCTGTGCTACAGCCTGCGCCCGCGTCTCTTCGGAGACCTCAGCGGCTCCATCTCCAATGCGGCTTCGGACTCCGAGCAGCCGACCGACTCGGCAGCGCCTCTCCGCGCAGGTGGCTTGAGCCAAGAGGACGCGGGGGGATACGGCGAGACCGAGCGGTTCCGCGACGGCCAGATACGCCGAGGGGACACTGCCAAGCCTTCCGCCGGGGAGCCCCGCCGCGGAGACCCGGCCACGGACGGCGTGCTGATCCAGAACGGGGGCGGAGGGGGAGGTAAGGCTGCGGGAACAGAGCACAACCGAAGACTACAGCTGCTGCAGAAGCAGAAAAACTGGGAGAGACTGCTGACCGAGGAGAAGGAGGCAGAGAGGGAGGCGAAGAAAGTCAGCAAGAACATTGACAGGGTTCTCAAGGAGCTGAAGCGGGAGTACAAACAGACTCACCGGCTGCTTTTGCTAGGTAGGTGTGAGCATCTGCGCCGCCCCTTAATGCATGTGTCCCGCAGTCCTTTAATGCATGTGTCCCGCAGTCCTTTAATGCATGTTTCCCGCAGTCCTTTAATGCATGTGTCCCGCAGTCCTTTAATGCATGTGTCCCGCCACCCCTTCATGCATGTGTCCCGCCAGCCCTTCATGCATGTGTCCCGCCACCCCTTCATGCATGTGTCCCGCCACCCCTTCATGCATGTGTCCCGCCACCCCTTTAATGCATGTGTCCCGCAGTCCTTTAATGCATGTGTCCCGCCGCCCCTTAATTGCTGATCCACCCTTGTGCAATGCGCGCACATTATCCCCCCATAAGGTTTACTCAGCCCTAGGCAGTGCATTCGGAAGTCAGGTCCGCTTTAACTACGGAGAGAGTATGTTGCTCACCACGATTCCAACCTGCATTACCCTGGAAATAAGAAGTCGGGACTGTAGCTTGGACGCCCCGCTGCCTCGCCTGCAGACAGCCACAGCACTGAGCTGTCTCCGGCATTTCTGCATCGTTTGCAGCTCTCTACTTTCACGCTTATTTGTCTCTCTTTGTGTGTGTGTTATTTATGCAGAGTAATAAAGTATTTTTTGGCAGTTTAAATCATTTAGGGATCTTTTGGTCTCTGATGATCTAATACTGTAGCAAGGAGCTGGAGTTTCACTGCTGACTTGGTGTATGCGGTAACCTCTGTAGCATCTCCCTGGTAAGGATGCCCCCCACCCACCCTCTCCCGCTCTAATGCTGCCTCTCCGGTCCGGGACAGACACAGCGGCCGGTTCCTTTTGTCTCTCACAGATTCCCGGCCATGTGTCACTGAGCAGCGTCCTCCGCTCACTGTTGCTGCATTTCAGTTTTTCCGTGCATTACATATTCATGTTATCTGGCCTGTCGCTGCTGCGCACCTTTGGACCGCTGAATGCCTTTCAGACTGTAAGAGAGTCAGCTGGGAGCCGCACACGCTGCACTTCAGCCGGCTGTGGTAGAATCCCCCTCCGCGTTGTCGACCGGCCTGCCGTCACTGTCCCACTGAGGCCCAGCGTCCCCGTGGAGTTGGGCCAAGCCGTTCCGGTGTCTGTCTGGGCCTAATTGCGAGTCACCTGGGAGCATCCCCCCACCCAAAGGCACATTTTCACAGTGCTAAATTGATTATCTTTCCTAAGTTCTAGCTGCATACTTCTACCTTGTTCTGTCGGTAGATGGACTTTGCTACTCAGTAAATTGACTTTACTACTGTTTTGCTGCTGAACTTTATTGCCTCAAATTAATAAGCAAGAATCTTGCTGTGCGTGACTTTGCAGATAAGTTTGTACTCCCACTGTCTGCCTGCCGTCTTGTATTCTTCTGGAGTTTCGAGTTTTCGTTTCTGTCCAGACTTTTTTCCTGTGTATTCCTGTGTTTCTGGCTTTTGCTGTGCTGTGTCTCTGTCTGGTCCCCTGTTGTTTTCTGTGTTAACCCTAGAAAAATCCCTTTCTCTCTTGTATTCTTGGCATGAAGGGACGGGATTTCTCTTTGGCCTTCTCCTGATTACACCTGGATATGCATAAATTCTTGGTGCTGTGACAGGGCAAACAAGTGGAAATGAGTGTCGTTAACGGGCAGGATAGTCATACTCTGATGTTAATCTCTGCCTTGTGCGCGTGGCTTGTGGCAGAAATTCACTCGTGACAGACACGCAGTGTTTTTTTGCTCTCCTGCCTCTTCTAATTGTAAAGCACGCCATGCTGTTCTGGTTGTAATGTTGCTGTTACTGGAGGCCTGCTCTGCCAAACCTTTATCAAAAATGCATGGATTGACAAGTTGGATGTATTAGGAGGTGGCTTGTTGAAATATTGATGGCTGAATATCCTGGCACTAGCATCTTAAATAGCGCTGATCTCTCTGCCTGCTGGCCACGGATGGCTCATTCTGCACAGACGCTGCCAGGGACTCGACACGCTGTTAGCATGTTAGCATGTGTGCAGCTTTCAGGGAGGCTGTCTCTCCTTTGCCAGCTCTGTCCTTATCGGTTAGATGTCTCCCGGCACGCTTTTGATTTGGTGGGACCGCTGGGTTGGACAAGAGAACTTAATGCAAGTAGTAATATGAAGGCAAAGGGACGTTGTGGGGTGGGGGGGGGGGGCTTCCCTGCTTGGGTGTTCCTTTCATGGCCTCTTGGGGGGCCCTTCCCTGGGGGTGCCCCGCCCCTGGGTGAGGGGCCCTTCTCTGGGGGTGCCCCGTCCCTGGCTGAGGGGCCCTTCTCTGGTTGGGTGTTCCTTTCATGGCCTTTCCCTACTGCTTTATATTTAGGGCCATCCGCCCCTATCAGGACAGACAGAGTCTATAAAGCTGCCCTTTAATCCTGTGCTGCTGGTGATTGCTAATGAAAGCAGCTTCCTTTCATTAAGTCAGGTGGCTCAGAGGTTCCCGTGCGGTGTGATGTGGCCTGGGGTTGTCAGTGACAGAGACAGTCTCCAGCTGTTGGTCTTACTGTGCCCTTTGGCTCAGGCACGTGTCTGCTTTGATGTGTCATTGTTACACTTTGTGAAGTCCTGCGTTCTCTCCTCCCCGCTGTCAGATTGAGGTATAGTCAGGTATCTATGGGTATCTTCAGTCGACTTGCTGAGCTGTGTGCTGAGAGCAACGAGCTGTGCACTGGGAGCTGTGCTGAGCTGTGTGCTTTGAGCTATGGGCTGTGCACTGTGAGCTGTGCTGAGCTGTGTGCTTTGAGCTATGACCTGTGTACTGTGAGCTGTGCTGAGCTGTGTGCTTTGAGCTATGAGCTGTGCTGAGCTGTGTGCTTTGAGCTATGAGCTGTGCTGAGCTGTGTGCTTTGAGCTATGAGCTGTGCACTGTGAGCTGTGCGCTTTGAGCAATGAGCTGTGCTGAGCTAAGCTGTGCACCTGAGCTCTGCTGAGCTGAGAGATATGATGAGCTGTGCCATGAGAGCTGTGTGCAGTGAGAGCTGTGTTCCTGTGTATAGGTGCCCCCTGGATGTTCTCCTGCACAGGATGTGGGCTGATGCCTTGGCTGCTCTCATCTTCTCTCCTCAGGCCCGCTTGTTGCTCAGACTCCCCTGTGCTGGCTCTCCGTCTTGTTCCCTTGCCTCCCGACCCCAGCGTGTCCCCGTAACACCTGTGTCCATCGCAGCAGCCCAGCACTGACTGCCACTGCATGTCTGGGGGGCCTTATGTTGCTCTGGGAATCTGCTGCATATAGGAAATTGGACACTTTATCGTCAGCTAGTCGGCCCTGTGCTCAGTTATGCTGTTTCCTTTGCTCCGTAATGGTTGCTGGTTATATTATTAAAGGAAATTTGTATCATGTATCACGTTTTTTTTTTTTTCTTTACCTGTAGCTGGATTGGTTGCATAATGGCTGTGGTGACCTGCAGCCTTTTAACTGTCGGACGTCCATTTGGATGAAGTGTGAGAGTGTCACCCCACCCCACCCTTACAGCCCCCAGCTGGGCTCTAACTTGTCTGTGCCCTGTGCCATAATCAGCTTCCATTTTCCAGTGTGAAAGTCCCTTATCTCGGGTCGATAATGGCTGCTCGCACCACCGTGTCGTTCACAAAAGTGGAACGGGTCCACAGATGGCAGTAACTGGGAAATCTTCGAGCTGCTGCACTGTGGCGGGGATTCTCACACATGTGCATGCAGGTATGAGGCCTTCAGGCTGGCTGTCTGTGAGCAGGACTTCACCGAGGGAGGCGTGTGTGTTGCGTGCAGGTTAAGGCCAACATCTCACATCTCCAGGGCTGTGCGTTCAATTCCTGCCCCCAGCTCTGTGTGTGCGCATTTGGCGCAGTCTCCCTGTGCCTCTGTAGGTTTCCCCCTGCAGTCCGGAAATGCGCACTGAGGTGAAGCACTGTCTCTGAGCTCAGCCTGTAGCATGCGACTTGTGGCCGCATGCCCAGTGCATCCTGGGATGGGCTCCCCTGCTGCTCCCCACCCCTCCTCCAGTGCTGCACAAGCTGATGGATGGATGGATGGACGGACTGAACAAGTTACTTTACTTACTTTGTCAGGCTTCAGAGTGGAGTGCAGATGAGGCATTAAGTGAGCAGGTTTCTCCGGTCAGAGGAGCACTTATCCCACCGCGATCCCTGGATCTGCTTACTCCCCATGATCCCCGGGGCCTTTCCTCACACTGGGATCTGCTTACTCCCCATGATCCCCGGGGCCTTTCCTCACACTGGGATCTGCTTACTCCCCATGGTCCCCGGGGCCTTTCCTCACACTGGGATCTGCTTACTCCCCATGGTCCCCGGGGCCTTTCCTCACACTGGGATCTGCTTACTCCCCATGGTCCC
>JAODUD010000092.1:353639-369679 GCA_026784285.1 Stomatorhinus walkeri | reverse complement strand
GCGATCGACCTATTTGGCACCCCTGGTGTAGACCATGTATATGTCAGAGTGGATCGTGAAAACTATACTGGAACAGGTGAGAAAATAAGAACGCACGTATCGATATTTATGCGGTCACATCGACGCATCGGATCGGTTGCTGTTGAATCGATATATCAATACAAATCTATCTATTGTTACACCCCTAGTGTCCACATGGGCATTTGTCGTTGAAATTGAGTAAGAAGTTCCTGCCAAGTGTGCTGTATTTTTTTTTTATTATTCTGGTGGGGGGGGGGGGGTTCCCGGTTTATTCTGAATGGGGGAAGTGTGTCCCTAGTTCCTCAAGAACATGTTTATGAGCACTGAGTGATTTAGTGCCTGTCTAGTGTGCGTTACAAAAAATGAAAATGATTTTCCAGCTATTTGTAATGATGTTTTGAAAGAATGTTTCAGTTATCTAAAAATTGCAGTGGGGGTAAGACACAGAAATTGTTTTTGTAATCTGATGTTGCTATTTTGTAATCTGATTCCTTTTAATTGGAGCCAAGTTGGTTTTGTGATAAGCGTATATCAGGCGATATATGGCGTTCCAATGTCTCCACCCAGCATGTATTGGTTCTACATGATCAACCAAAAATGAGTCAAGCACTAGTTTGTGTGGTTTAATTAGGTGTTAGCATGGCTGTTGGTCGGTTGCTAGGCATTAGCCAGGTGGTAACGTGGCCAGCAGGCGATGGTGTTAGCAGGGTGGTAGTGTGGCTGCCTGGCGTGCTAGCCGGGCCCTCGTGTTGCTACTGATCCAGCATGGCCGCTAGGCGTTAGCATGCCTGTCAGGCGTTAGCTGGGTGTTAGTGTGGCTGCCAAGCGCTAGACAGGCATTAGCATGTCTGCTGATCCAGCATGTTTTGTTTACCAGATTATTAGATGCTGTTTTGCATTTATGAATCAAATGTTTCCAAATAAAATGGAGTGTTGTCTTTGCAAGAAATGTCCTTCATCTTGTGGATGTGTCTGTATATTCTGTGCTAATGAGCTGCGCGCTCTTTGCCGTGGTCGCATCCAGAGGGAGATGTGGCCAGAATTTGATCCCAACGGTAAACAAAACAATTCAGGGAGGAGAACTTGTGTGAGTCCCTGTGCCAGCTGTTGGTGGAGGTTTCCTCATATAAAAATGAAGTTTAATGTCATGATGAATTCACCCTTTGACCACCTCTGTGTCCTTATGAAATAATTGAACTGATAAGTGTGCATGGGTGCATGTGTTTAGCGGGTGTGTGGTGTGCGCGTGTGGTGTGCGCCAACCAGTGCACACCACAGTTAATGGCTTTTACATTGATAAAATCCCATCAAGAATGCTAGTTTCTGTTTCTGTGTAGTTTAATTATTTATAATGGGGTTGAGTGGACGTTGAACTCTGATGTTTTACGGAGGTGTCACCTTGTTTAATACTGAAACTTTAAACTGACATTAAAATGGCACGTGTCTCTGTCCTAGTGGAAGTTTACTAAACTTTTCAAACGGGTGCAGGCTGTTTGTTTCACAAAAGGTTGTTTGGTATGTGTATGGTTTAGTAGGTCAGGCAGCAGCAGACAAGGCCTGGTTCTTACTGGCCTTGTTACCAATGATGCTGGATGTAACAGTTGCTCCCTTCTTACTTGGACTGGCCATACTGGCGTGCCTCTGCCATATTGTGTGACGTTATCTAAACAATCAGTTTTAAGCCTAAAAACAGTAACGATAATGGGTGTCATGTGTTTGCTGGGAGCAGTCTCTCAGTCTCCTGTCCAAGGGAGGATGTCACCTTTGAAACTTCTACAGATTGGAGTCGACATTCCAGCAACTGTCCTGCCACTTTTGGGAGGGTTTGGCTGAGGGTTAGGGCGCTCGTCCCTGACGTCCCTGTATGTTTACCCTGCCCTCACCTTCTGCCCTAAATGCCATGTTTTTTTGAGTTGAAAGATTTGGAGAAAAATATCTAATCCTGATTTTTAAGAACATAAGATATTTACAAACGAGAGGAGGCTATTCGGCCCATCAAGCTCATTTGTGGAGACCGTAACTAATAGCTTAGAGCTGTTAAAATCTTATCTAGCTCTGATTTAAAGGAACCCAGGGTTTTAGCTTGTGATACACTAGCAGGAAGACTATTCCATATTCTAACTACACGCTGTGTAAAGAAGTGCTTCCTCAAATTCATTATACAACGTTCTCCCACTAATTTCCACTTCTGGTTGTAGTATTTAAACTCGTATTGAAATAGCCATTTAGCTGAACAGCATCCAGACCTGTTAGAATCTTGTATACCTGGATTATATCCCCCTTTAGTCTCCTTTGCTGAGGCTAAACAGATTCAGCTCAGCTAACATCTCCCATTAAAAGACATTCCTCTAAGATCAGGAATCATTCTCGTAGCCCTACGTTGAACCTTTTCCAAGGCAGCAGTGTCCTCCTTAAGGTATGGTGACCAAACCTGCACACAATATTCTAGGTGGAGTCTTACCAAGGAATTATATAATTGTAGCATCACCATCCTTGACTTAAACTCCACACACCTAGAGATGTAACCCAACATCCTATTGTCCTTTTTAATTACTTCCCCACACTGGTGAGAGTGGGACATGGAAGCATCAACATACACACTGAGGATTTTCTCATAATCAGCTACCTTTATTTCAGTGGAACCCATAAAATATTTGTACTTTATATTTCTGGTCCCTGCATGGATTACCTTACATTTATCTATGTTAAATTTCATCTGCCAGGTATCAGCCCAGTCGCTAATTTAATCCAGATCCCATTGTAGCCTCTCTGCTGCTAGATTAGTATCTGCTACACCACCCACCTTGGTGTCATCAGCTTATTTGACTAGTTTATTGGTGTCAATATTATTAATGTAAATTAGGAACAATAGTGGTCCTAAAATTGAACCCTGCGGTACCCCACTATGAACGCAGAACTACTGTGACATTGTGCCTCTAATAACTACTCGCTGCTTCCTATCTGTTTTTGATCCAAGTTGCTACAGTTCCTGGAATCCCTGTACCTTTGAGCAAGGAGGAGGATGGGAGGAGGATTGTCATTTTTTATATATATATCTTGATATCGGTTTAATATTTAGTATGTAATAGATTTAAAACATGACAGCGTTAGCCCATAAAATACCATCAAAATATTAACTGGTTTGTATTCTACGGCATGGATGAGAACTTGGATACAAATTGCTTCCAACATGTATATATTAATTTTTTAAACTAGCAGAGAACAATCAAACACAAAACAATTATCATCAAAGCTGTGACTGTTATATTAAGTTATAGTGATAAAAAAATATAAATTTTAGTATAAAGAGAAACAATAGCAATCTGCAAGCTAAACGCTAATAAGCAACTCCGGCATATGCAGCCCTCTTGTCTGCACTAATGTGCCATTAGTGTTAATAACATCAGTGAATGTAACACTCAACCAAAAGGCCGTGAAGTTCCGAATAGAGTGGTTGCTCTGTCCTGAAATCATACAGCTGAAAAGTTTTCAAATACAGTATGCATTTCATAAAATGTTAAGTAGATTTTTAGTTTATTGGTGATTTCATGTTTGTCAAAGTTTCCGCTTCTTAACATTACTTTATACAGTTATTTTTTATTCAAATCAACTCAGGTAAAGCAATTTAAGAGTGTACTTTTTCAGGTAGAGCTGAATGATTTATCTATTTCAAATCAAAATCACAATTTGAAACAGTGTGATTAGCAAATGGCAAAGGCTGCGATTTAGGGAATGCATTGCGTAGCACATCTGACCCAGGGTGTAAAACTGTTGCGAGAATAGTTTACTAAATCTTGCCGCGCTTCTTGTGTGACAGTCATGCTCACCAATCAGAAGTTGCCCAAGGCATCTGTGAATACGCCCATATGCAGCATTTATGTTAAGCCAAGGAAGAGGTTACATTTGCGGTGCGAAAAAAAAATTGATACTGCTGCTGAGCTGTAAGTGATTTCATAGTGGAAGGGGCCTGTAGCCAAAGTGGCCTGTAGCCTCCTTTAACTAGCAGCAGCACATACTTCTGCATATCACACCTTTTGTTTTGTTAATGGTCCATCATATTAGCATACTACTCGCCCATCAAACAATGGGACAGTCAGTAATACGCACAGTCAGTAATACGCACAGCAACAGAGTTACTGTCACTCCCAAAAAGACATGAATCCCGCAATAGTCATGTTTGTCATATATTTTAATGCTCTTTGATGTAAGTATTTGTTTCGATATATTAATCTTATGAAATGAATCTTAATTCTACACCAATAATAAAATAAGAGCCTCGCTTTAACATAACTATCAAAAGAACTGATCTCTTTAATGGCTATTACAGTGGGGTATGGACAGTCTTATTTCCAAAAGATAAAAAGGTGACACTTTTGTTTTCTCATTCATTTTACATTTGTCAGAATAACAACTCAGTGGCAACAGAATGACAAGCCACTTCAGTCAAAAACACTTCGAATAGAATGCAGCGTTGCCAACTTTGTTCAGCTGTCTGGAGTGAGATTATCAATTTGATTCAAGTCTGCACACACATGCACATATATTTACATACATATAATTGATTTATTGTTTTGTAAACAGTCCGTAGAGTGCTAAAATATGACGAACATGACTGTATTATGGGTTTTTTGGGGTGACAGTCTGCATGTTTATATGCACACTAAGAAAGTCTAAGTATTGTGTTGGTCTGACTAAAACCGGACTTTTAAAGTAAATGTAAACGTGTTAGTCTGACTGAAATCATACTGAATCAAATATCATTTGGACTTGAACTCCCAGATAATGCGATTGGGAGTCTATTTACTCCTGCATGTAAATGTTCAGCCTAGGCGCTCTGCAATTGCTCCGGTTTAACTCTGCTGCTTTCTCCGAGACCATTTTCATCCTTGCTGTTTAAATCACTCCTAGACGGGTTTGTGAGAAATTTATGCTGAACTCCTTTTCGTTTCATAAATATCCCAATATTTATTACAACAAAATGATATTGCAATATTTGAAAATTTTCCAATACCGTGCAATGGCACATTAACAAAAAAGCCAAAAGGGGTGATGCGCAGTATGTATTGCTGGGGGCTAAAGGGGGGTGTGGGACTTCTGTTGATAATAGGACCTTTCTGTAAACAGCCTGACCACGAAATAGAAAGGCAATTCACTTGCAGCTCAGTGGCGGAATCAAAAAAAATTTCACACTACGAATGTAACGTTTTCTTTGGGTTTCAAGTATTTGCTGTTTGTGCGCATACCTGCGGTCACCTTCGGCCACTCTGGTTGGTGAGCTTGAATGGCACACAAAGAGGATGGCATGAATTTACAAAATCATTCTCACCACAGTTTTAAACCCTGGGTCAGACATGCATACACATCTAAATCACAGCCTTCGCCGTTTGCTAATCGCGTTGTTTCAAATCACGATTTAGATTTGAAATCGATAAATCATTCGGCGTAGTTGCAGATGTGAGTGCTACAGGTACCCCATTCCCAGCCACTCATTACCCTACACTGGCAATGCAGATTAGCCACCTGTATTAACGTGCACTTGTTGTGTTGGCGATGCCATTTTCGAGGCAGTGGAGCCACAAACGAGAGAAATCTCAATGTGAAGGGCGAACTTCATAGTGTCCGAAGCTGAGGAAGACCATTCCATTTTATTTGGTGGCACATCTGCCAGTGTGGCAGAATGGCAGCCTGTGACTGCTGCTGATAATGTGCGCCGTTCAACCAGCCAGACAGTCAGAATTAAAACAAAGAAATGGACAGCTTTAAAATCTGTTGAAGCGGCATTCAGAATGTGGTTGGTTCTCGAGGGTCAGGGTGGAAGATGCCTGTGAATGTAAAAACTCACGAGTAAAGTTTTACGGCTATCACTATTGGTTATATCAATAATCGAGTAATCCACCAAATCTGATGATTCAAGTATAATTTAATAAAATATATAATAATTAATACAAGGCAGGAAACAACCAACCTCTGCAGAGCTCACACTCAGTGACACATTTACGTTGCATGTTTTTGGACAGTGGAAGGAACTGAAGGATCTGCAGAAAACCCACAGAGACCCACCACGCTGTTCTGCTACCCTGACAGCCTTGCAGGATGTGTAATGTTCATACCAACATGGCATTTCATGCATGTCCAACTGTCACATATCATAGACCGCAATAGTCTGCTGGGTTCAAGATTCAATAAGTTAATGTGCTAAAACAAATTTTTTAACTCAGTCACTGGAAACAAAACTTGGTGAGCTTTATTTTAATGATTTAATGACCTTTTCAAAATGTATATGTGTAACTTAAGTCTGTTACCTACCAATTTCTAAACAAACCGTACCGTACACTTTACATGTCAAATTAATTTGTCATATCCTATCAAGACTTTTTTGTATAATATACAAACCATATAAATTATGCCCCTGCAAATACAAAGTCACTACTGTGTGCACCTGGAGTAGTACTACTTTGATCGTTTATTAAAAATGCACAATTAATGGCACTGAAAAGTTTCAAACTGGATTGGATGAGACGTACGATGGGACATTGACTACTGTGGCGAGAGCTCCGATGTGCAAGCATGAGGCCACACTATGAAGCCTCGAGTTACCCAAAGTGCAAAAAGTTGCAAATCACAGTAAGATCTGTTAGTGACAGGGCAGTGTGGCTGCTGTCTGCTGGAAGGTAAATGTAGCTGTGCAGAAAAGGCCCCATGTGTTTCACGGGGCTCAAGTTCACAGCCTCGACTTGGGACATGGTCAGAGTGTGAGAATTCAACCTTCTGCTCTGGCTTGTGTCAGTGTAGGCTGACCTGAGCTGTCGGACCAGATCAGACCTGATCAAACCCATTTTCCGTCTTCTGCCTCAACATCTTGCAGTTTAGTCGGTCCGTTGTATTGGTGATATTCAACGACAATATCGGTTAAAAAGTCAGTTCGCCACTAAGTAAAAGCAGTGAGCTGTGGTGTTTGCTATTCATGGTCATTTACTGCAGTAGTGAGAATCCCCAGAGCTCATGTCACCCGAGAAGGGCGAAGATCCCACACTTTTGCTTCCCTTTTGATGGTGTTGGTCACAATCAGATAGTGTCAGCTTGGACTGATACTTGGCAAACCTCTGTATGAAGCGTCCCATTTCTCACCTTGGTATTCCGGCAAAAGCACGTCAGGAGCTGGGTGGGGCCTGTAGCCAATGTGTGCCAGGAGCTGGAAGGGGCCTGTAACCAGAGCACACCGGTAGCTGGAAGGGTCCTGTAGTGTACTGGGAACACCAACTTGTGAGTCTCTGTGCTGCCACTCTTTCTTCAGCACGTCTGTAGGGCTTACTGCACTCTTTCAGACCTGTTGTTTGGCATGTCTGGGGTGTGGAGCCCCACCGCAGCTGAAGGAGATTTTGGGTGGCGGTTCTATAGACTGTCACTGTTGATAGGGATGGGGGGGGCACGGCGGGACGTTCTAGCCCGTTCCTGACGCTGCGTGGTCATATTCATGCTGCGCCGGCGGAGAGTGCCGTTGGTGCAGATGGAGCCATGCTCCAGGTCCACGCTGCGCTCCTATGGATGAGTCATAAAGAGTGATGCCCAGCAGTACGGAGACCAGGGACACCACAGAGGCGCCATTGTGTGGAAAACAAAGAGAGACATTTGGCCCGGGGGGGGGGGCGTGGGCTCTGTGAGTGCTGCCGTTACCTAATGGCTGTAAAGGCTACCCCCCCTAGCCGAGCATGGTCCTCTTGCTGTGATGTGGGCAGAATGGCCGCAGCACTCACCGACATCCTCCTTCATCCGCTCGCGTGTCGCTGTGCAGCTTGTGTCTAAATTAGCTGGTGTCTGGTCTCCCCGACTTAATGTGGTTGTGCTTAATTCCCCTGCTCTTCTGCCACCTGAGTGTAGCCAAGCCTGTGCTAACTGTCCCATGTGTTAGAAAGGTCCCTGGGCGGCCCTGTGTGCTGCCTGGCTGCTGATGGCGGCCCGTGATCACAGGAGTGACTGCGTCCCGCTTGGGGTCTTCTGCCAGTGAATGTCGGCTGGGACCGGTGTTGTGTTGCTGCTTCAGAACAGTGTGCGCCTGTAATTAGCGAAGAGTCACACACAGACACACGCGCGCATGTTTGTGCCGCTTCCTCTCCACTCCATCCCATCCCCCCTCTCTCGTGCATTTTGACTGTACCCCCCGATGGCGTCTTTGACAGCCGCTTAGATGTTGTACGTTTTACATACACACACTTTATTTTTTGTTTATTTTACTTTTTAGTTAGGGTTAGGGACCATTGAAACCCGGTGGCAGGAGAACAGGGAGTGGTCTGAGGAGACCAAACCACTTCTGCTGCAGTTTGGGGGAGGGGCTGACTTAATAGTTTAATTTTGTGATGTATTATTTACTTTTAGTATTTGATGTAGGTTGGTCTTGTTATAGATATGATTTGCTGATCTGAGGAGCAGGGAAAGCTGCCAGGCAGGGTCCTGCCCAACCCAGCCGGCACTCGCACATGTGCTCCTGACCCCCAGCAAGGACTTAAACCATAAGGGAACTTTTTGGGTCTTTGCTGCTTCTGCGTGATCGTCTGAGCCCCCTGCAGGATTCTGTGCTTGTTGAGAGACACAACTTGCAGCTAAAAATAGTCTTATTTTCACTTCTGTGATGAGTCAGCCGAGCCCTAAATGTAACACTGGGGCTAAAGATAGATCAGAATGCAAGTGTTTCACTGGCTTGTGAATTAATGCATGGACACTCTCTCTCTCACACACACACATCTAGAGACATGGAGAGACACACACACACAGATGCACAGATAGACACACACACATGTAGACACACAGATGCACAGATAGACACACACACATGTAGACACACAGATGCACAGATAGACACACACACACAGGGCCCCGCTCTCAGGCCTGCTCTCCTCGCTCAGCCTCTGCTTGCTTACTTGCCTGTTCTCTCTCTCTCGAGCCGTATGGCTTCCTTGTCACTCGCTTGAGGCTGCATTGTGGGAGCTGTTCGCCGTGTGCCGCTTGGGTGTGCCTTGTTTTTTGAAGTGCTCATGTTTCTTTGGGTTTTCTTTTTACTTCCGAAGGTTCAGATGTCAGAGCGTTTTATGGTTGGTTTTGTGAAAAAGTGCTGATGGTGACGGGGGAGAACAGTGATTGGTTACGGATTATCTTCTGATTTGCTAGGTGTCAGAATGTGGGTGCTGCTGTAATTGATTTGCTGCAAGTAGCTGCTGAGTGGTGCAGTGGGCGATGCCCAGGGCAAAGCCTTCAGGATGGGGCAGTCTGGGTAATGGAGTTCACTCTGTGTGTCGGGTAGATCCTCTGTAGATCTGTTAGCTAGGGCTGTGCGATATGGCATAAAATCCATATTGCGGTATACGGTATATATTACGTTATATAATTTGATCTGTAAATTTCAATATTACTGTTTCTGAAAGGGTAACATGTCCGTAGCGAAGGCATTGAAGCAGGAAGTTGTATAATAAACTGTTAACACATTTCGAAATAGTTGTGAACGTACAATATTTATTGTGCAAATCTGCAATTGTGAAAAATATGAAAACATTTCAAGTGCTGGTTTTATCCTGTATTAAAAACACAGAACCAAAAGCTACAAAACTAATTCAATTAGACTAGTGTCATAACTCCATCTATATTAGAATGACCATCACTCCATAAACTTCCTGCCAGTGCTGCACAGATTTGAGTACCCGATGGGTGACCCGCAAATTTTGATGAAACGGGTGAAAAATATTCTGTCACGTACAGGTTCGGGTCGGGTCGGACACAGGAGAACGCGGGTATAAATTGCGGTTTTCAAAACATCATGTGCCAACAAAAATACCCTAGGGCTATATTTTAGTGACACACAAAAATCCCTGCATTCAGGATAAAACGTTAAATCCATATCAGTTTATGCCTGCACACCCATTCCCGGAAATCTCTCACTTTCTTTAAAACACATGCGATCTCCAGCAGCTGTTTGAAATGGATGCTGAGGAGTTGAAAAGAAAATTAGCAAGTAGGGAGTTTAAAGTTGTGGGCAATAACTCCACTAAAATCAAGTCCGAAGTGTGGGAGAATTTCGGAGTTCTCATAACAAAAACAACTCTTTTGACATCTCGTCTCGGTGGGGAGAGCGTGAGCGTTTGTCTCCCAATGTTGCTCATATTGTGAGATCTGCTCTCGCCACCTCGGCATCCAGCGCCGCAGGCGAGCGAGATTTCTCATGTGCGGATCTGTCATCCAGGAGCGAAGGAGTCAGCTGAGGCCAGCAGGTGTGGACGATATCCTTTTTTACACAGTAATATAAAGCACCGCACCAAACGCTAGTCATCACGTTCGCGTAGGAATTCCAATCGGGTAATCTAAGGAAAACACGTAGGTAGGTAGCCTAACGTACGTTTGTACAGTGCACGTAGGTAGCCTATAAAACCCAGTACTGTGCTGGGTAGCCTAATGTACATTTTATATCATTTTAGTTTTATTAACACGTTAATTGTAAGCTGGTAAGGCTACCTGTGGACATGGCAATATCAAACATTATTTGAGTTTGGAGGTAGGCTACTACCATTTGTTTTGCTTATTAGGCTGATATCAAGCAACATTTACATTTAGCTATGCCTCTTCAACGGATGTTGCACATGCCACTGGTCGTTTGTTGTGGCAATAAACCTTTGTCTTTAATTTTGAATATCTGATTGATTTTCATTTGGGTGCAGGTCGGGTGTCGATATTTATTTCGGGTTTGTCAAACTCAGACCCGTGCAGGACTCTGCTGCCAGGTGCAGCAATAATCATACAAGTAATTTTCATATAAATCATATAAATAATAAATTATTTATTTGACGTGACGTCATTTATGCAGGCGAGGAGCTGACATTTCTGCAGTAGGGCGGTATAAACAAAATCTCTCCCGTTGGCCAAATTTATATTGTGTACCATTTATACCGCACAGTGCTGCTGTTAGCCTTATGACCAGTGTACTGCAAACAGCCTGTAGAGTCAATCACCGGGCTGCGCTTGGAGAGGAAGGCTGTGGGTTTCAGACCCCGACCTCATGACTGCGCTTGGAGAGAAAGGCTGTGGGTTTCAGGCCCTGACCTCATGACTGTGCTTGGAGAGGAAGGCTGTGTGTTTTAGGCCCTGACCTCATGACTGTGCTTGGAGAGGAAGGCTGTGTGTTTTAGGCCCTGACCTCATGACTGTGCTTGGAGAGGAAGGCTGTGTGTTTTAGGCCCCAACCTCAATTGTGATTCTCATTCTCTCAGTTCCCAAAGCGCCTTCGTTTTGTGATTGTTTCTGCTAGTTACCTTGTGTTGACATGTTTGCCTGAGGACCAGGGTACGCAAACACCACTTTGCTAAAGAAGTCAGCGCTAATTGCTCTGCGGGGACATGGGAGGATGGCTGCATCCCACTTGTGGGACTTGGCCGCGCCATGCTGGGGCCAGTGAGGCAAGGGGAGGCTATCACAGGCCGGCAGCACCTTACCGTTCATGCACGGAGCTTCCAGGTGGGGGATGCACAGTGCAGCTGGGTCTCCTTTATATATCCTGAGTAAGGAAATATAAATTGTGAGTTTTTAAATAACTAACCTTATAGGTGAGTACCTGTTTCATATTTACCTAGTCGAGCTTCCAGAGGCACTAACTGCAGGATCCATCCTTTGGCGGTTGGAGGGTCTGTCTGGGAACAGCAGGGCACACCAGTGTGGCTGTTTGGAGCAGGGGCTTGGCCTAAGGTCATGGATGGAGGTGTGATCCATATGGGTGGAGGGTCTGTCTGGGAACAGCAGGGCGTGCCAGTGTGGCTGTATGGAGCAGGGCCTTGGCCTACGGTCATTGAGGTGTGACTCAAAGAGCTGTGCGATATGACGAAATGTATCGGATGGCGAAATAAAAATGTCTGTCGTTTAATATTCTCTATGGCTTTTGTGGTGTTACACAATAAAAATTACGGCAACATTTTTTCATCATTTGGACGATGGTGTGCAAGGTGATGGGATGTGGTACTAGCATGCAAGTTTTAATTTTACTTTATTATTTGTAACCGACAGAAGACAAACTACAAATGTGTACCAAGAAATATTTAACTATCCACAAATTTGTATTTTTTTTTGTAAATTTGTAAAATTGTGTTGTGTAAAAGATCCACTAAAATATGGATTTTAAAAAAAAAAAAAGTGTTTTGCACATTTGTGGATCACCAGCTCCCTATTCACCTGTCTATCACGCTCCTGTCTGGACACAGCGTGGCATGGTGTGTGGCTGTGTAGAGCATGGTTGCGGCTTAGCCACGGACGGGGGCGGGGCCCACGTGGGTGGAGGCTCTGTCTGGACACAGTGCTGCACGCTGTGTGGCTGTATGTCACAGGATGTCGGCCTATGGTCACTGACGGGGGTATGGCTGGTGTGGGTGGAGGTTCTGCCTGGGCACAGCATGTCGCGTATGGAGGCGGGGCTCATATTCCACTAAGCTTATGCAAGAGTGTGTAAGGGTTGCAGGCCAGGGAGCCTGACCTGCCTGTGAGGAGCGGGACCTCCTCCTGGGGCAGGGCCAGCTCCTAGCACCCAAATGACACTTGTGGCTTATTAACTGGGATGAATGCGGCACTAAGAGATACACCAGCGGAGCTGCTTGGTGGGTGGGTAAGTGCGTCCTCCTGCGGGCCCCCGCCACCGTCATTAAGCAGAGCTCGGGGGACGTGGGGCCTCTCTTAAGCTATCCCTGAAGACTCGGCGTGCCACTAATGAAGGAGCTGATGAACCCTGTTTGCAAATCGAACAGAATTGATACTCGTTAGTGTTGTTTTTGTTTAGTGACGCCGGTCGGGGTGTCTGTCGCATCCCGTGTGATGCCTGGCCGGCCCTCCCTCCCTCCCCTGCTGCACTTGTTTTCTTCTTGTTTACCTTGTTCTGGGGTCAGCGCTCACTCCTGTGCTATGTGGCTTTGCTGAGTACCACACCGATGAGGGAGTTGCTGTCTGTCCTGAGGTTCCCATCCTCTTCTCTGCCATGGTGCACCTTTGCTAAGGCGGCACACTGCCCATTGGAAGACGCCGGTCTGGGAAACACTCGTGAGCCCGTTACACAAAGAAGCTTCCGTGCTGTGCAGCTGTGGCTGTGTTGTCCTCCTGCTCCTCCTGCTCCTCCTGCTCCTGCTCCTCTTCACACGACCGTCACACCTCCTGGCAGTCTTTGGCTGATCTTTGGTGCTGACTGATTTACAGGGAGATTGTCAAGTACACTTAATCCCACTGCATGGTTTCATGCATTGCCCCTTTCAAAGTTAATTCAACCAGTAAAAAGATTTAACTTCAGCACAGTTCTGTTGAAAGAACAGTAAATATTCAGTAATAGGTAATATTTTTATTTTCATTGCCTTTTGTAAAGCCTTGGGAAGGTTTGTTACGTATTTTTATAGCGGACAGTGATGAGGCCATAGTCTGCGACCCACAAGCTGCTGCCACTGTGTAGATCCAAACAGAATGGTTCCATGTAGCCGCAGTGTGTCTCACATCCAGCCTCTATGCAGTTACTCAGTTTGTTTGCAGTAAACAGAGATTTTATCTTGAAAGCGAGAAGGTGTAAGCTGCTGTTAGAGAAGTGTGCGTGCGTCTTTCTCGCACACTGTAGTCCGGGAAGGACATATATTTGTATATGGATGACATGATGCCTTGATGATTTATGTGGCTTTTGGGATGAGTCAGCATTGTCAAATATTCAAGAATGTGTGGGAAAAAAATAGGGGTTTATCCGTCAAGTTTTTTTTCCGTTGTTTTTGCAACGAACTTAGCGTGAGCCAATCATAATCGTTTTTGTCCTTGCTAACTATGGTGCATTGGTGAGAAAGTGAACTACAATGAGTGAAGTAAACAAGACATTGATTTTGTCTGCTTTCAATCTACTGGCCCAATTCACAGCAACAAGTGTAAGATTCAAAAGGTTTATTCATCACGTACACAGTTGTAAACATACAAGATGTAGTGGAATGTGACCCTGGTCACTCCAAGCAGCTGTGCATGATAACATAATATAGAGAAAAAAATAATAAGAAAACATATTTGAAATGTTCAACTGTATATAATCTATACATTAGTGATAGGTAAGAGCTATTTTGCTGTGCAATATAAGTGCAGTGTGCAAGAGGCCTGAGGTATGTGCCAACAATTTGGACAGTGTGAAAGCAGTACTCATAGGGTTATGTCAGTGTTACAGTGACTGGAGAGCCACTGTAGAGACCGGCGGAAGGCCTAGAGGCACAGAGTATTGTCTTGGTTTAGGAGCTTTATGACCTGGGGGAAAATCTCCTCCTTAACCTTTCCGTTCTGGTCATAAGGCTGCAGAAGCATTTGCCTGAATTCAGCAAGCAAAACAGAGTTATTGGGGTGGGATGGATTCTTGGAGATATTAGTTGCTCTGGTCCTACAGTGGCTGGTGTAGATGTCTTGTAGGGAGGGCCGGGCAGATCTGGAGGTTGCAGTGGATCGTTCATCTTAAGAACAGATTAAGTTCTTAAGTCTCTGGAACACTGTCATGACAAGGGATGTTAAGGCCCAGGGCGATGGTCATTGAGGATCAAGGCTTGTTACGTTTTGGAATCGGGACGATTATGGATTTTTTAAAACACGTCGGTACTACAGACTGAGCTAGAGACTCGTTGAAAATATGGGTGAACACGTCGGCTATCTCTGAATCTAGAGAATCTGACTGCTGCTGCTGTTGGTAATATTCTATGTATATTTAGGTTGTCATTTAAAAAAGTTCTGCAGAATTTGTTCTTAAAATTTTAAATAAGTGAATTCATGTACAATATCACATCACGATATGCGAAGTTTCCCCAAGTAACTTTGTGATATTAATAAAACAAGAAAGGTAATGAAATTACCTGAAAAACTATAGCCAAATTGAACTTGTATACTAATTGCATGTCAGATAAGCTGGTGTTGCTGCTGCAGGTTGCCAGTGCACACAAAATGGTGCCATGTAGATCTGCAGGCAGTTGTCATTGTACCTGTCATTTTGGCACATTACCAGAATGAGCTACTGACCTGTCATTCGCAATATAGACAGGCACTGTACTAGGTCGGTTCTGTTTGGCTGTAGCTTATGTTGCGTATATTTTCAGCTCATTTTTTGCTTGATAGGTTTTGTAATATTTATCTCAAATATCACAATGTAATTTTTTCCCCCCCACCATCGTTCATTCCTGATTGGCTGCTTGTAACATTCAGTGAGTGTTGTTTCATTTTGTATGGAAATAAATGACTGGAGTCACCTATAAACCAGAGAAGTATTGATAGGTTTGTGTTGTTAAAAATAAATAAATCACCATTCACCACCACTGCCCAAAGCACAAGGCTATTAAATGTCTTTGTATGCTACTGCAATTCAGCTAACTTCAGTTTAATTTATTCAAGGTGTTTATCCTTTTATATCAGTGAGTAATATTTTATTTTGTATGTAAAGAAATACTGTACATATTCTGATGCATTATTTGATCTGAATAATCGCATCTGCTGGCTAAAAGGTGTCCTGCCACTGTGCACCTCTGTCTGTCTGTCTGTCTGTCTGTCTCTGTCTCTCTGTCTCTGTCTGTCTGTCTCTCTCGTCCTAATGAAATGTGCAGTTAATGAGCAAGCAAAACTTACTGTCTTTGCACGTTACCCTTAAACGGAAGTTGTGCACCTGGGAGACGTCAGGTCTGTGATAAGATGGAGTTGTCACTCTCTGATGCTGCATGCTGTAGTGTGACACTGATTCACGTGGGGGGAGGGGGCACACACCCTGCGTCACCTGTACTTAGGGACAGCTCTGCGTATGGACACTGTCTCGCATGAAATTGAAGAAGCAGCTCCCTTAGTCTTACACCTACAGATAAACTTACCTCCCTGTGTGCCGTCCACGCTCTCGCTGTTCCCCCTGTGTGCCCTCCACGCTCTCGCTGTTCCCCCTGTGTGCCCTCCACGCTCTCGCTGTTCCCCCTGTGTGCCCTCCACGCTCTCGCTGTTCCCCCTGTGTGCCCTCCACGCTCTCGCTG
>JAODUD010000092.1:316803-331569 GCA_026784285.1 Stomatorhinus walkeri | reverse complement strand
CAAATAGGGACCAAAACAGGACCACATTCAAATAGGGACCAAAACAGGAACGCATTCAAATAGGGACCAAAACAGGACCACATTCAAATAGGGACCAAAGCAGGAACACATTCAAATAGGGACCAAAACAGGACCGCATTCAAATAGAGACCAAAACAGGAACGCATTCAAATAGGGACCAAAACAGGACCACATTCAAATAGGGACCAAAACAGGAACGCATTCATAAATGTGCTTTTCTTTAAAATCATCGTCAGCCCTCCGTTTCAGTTTAATATTAAGTGACTTTGTGCTGCTATTTAAAATCAATGATATAATAGATTGGTGGGGTTCTTTTGAAAAAAAATACAATCACCCAGCCCATAGAGTGCATGACACAAGTGATGTGCAAAAGTCATATACATCACAAGAAACAAGATTATCAATAAATTTTTTTTAAATGAGCTGATATGGACTCCTGACTCAAGGAATGAGAAATTCAGGCATGTTCATGTTGTCACGGTGACAGTAATACATCACTGCAGTTCTGTATTCCATCCCATAAGTGTCGTCCACCTTTGGCTAAACAGCCTTACTGGCTTTTGTCTGATGGAGCAGGATATTGTTGCCACCATGACAAAATAAAGCTTTCCCAGTCTCCCATAGTAAGAAGGTCAGTCTGCACCCTGGCAGTCTGCACCCTGGACCTGGACCCTCTGTGGTTTTTTTTTCTACCCACTTGGGAGTTATGTTCCTCTCCATAATCCAAATCAAATTCTTTCATTCATTTCTTTCTCTTCTCTTTTCCTGATTTTTGAAATATTCTGTACTAATGATATTGTAATGTGAAATCTTATATATAAAAATGAATCAAATATTTATATTACACTTGAAAAACAACTTTGTAGCTCTGCAAAAATTTTTGGTTTTGTGGTGTGAAAACATGCCTGTTTTCAGCATTAAATGTTCTAAAAATGAATTATAAAAATTTTAAACTCTTAAAATCCACAAATCCGTCTTCCAGCCGTTTATCCAGTGCTAAGCCACCCAGAATTTTATTAGGGCTGCTTTTAAATTAAAAATAATAACTGCACAACATAAGGGGATGTACGCCACCTAGTGGCTATACAACATAAGGGGATGTACGCCACCTAGTGGCTATACAACAGCACATGCACTACATGCTTCATTTTCCAATAGCTTCATTTGCCTTCAAATGAATGTAAAGTCATATTGATTTGTGGAGTATAGATTTGCGTGTCTGAAAGAAGGGGCTGTTCTGTCCCTGTATGACCGGTGTCAGAGTTTGGTCCGCATTGTCAGCAGGAAATTGGACTCGTTTCCGGTGAGAGTTTGACTCAGCTAGGGCTGCCCTTTGTCACAGATTCTGTTATGGACAGAATTTCTAGGCGCAGCCAGGGTGTTGAGGGTGTCCGGTTTGGTGACCTCAGGATTGGGTCTCTGCTTTTTGCAGATGATGTGGTTCTGTTGGTCTCATCGGACTGTGACCTTCTGCTCTCACTGGAGCAGTTCGCAGCCGAGTGTGAAGTAACTGCATCTGTCTGTCTCTTTTTCGTAGAGTAAGTTGTCCGTGAAGGGCAGCCACCTCTAGCAGGGCCCAGGGAGCTGGGGGTTAAGGGCCTTGCTCAAGGACCCGCAGAATAACCCGCTGCCCCAAATAATTATTCCTTTTAAAGATTGTCTATGCTGGGAACATTCTCCTGTCATTAGCTAAACGCAGACTCGTCCATTAGACTTCCAGATGGAGAAGTGTGATTCATCACTGCACAGAACGTTTCCACTGCTCCAGATTCCAGTGGAGGTGTGTTTTACTTCACTGCATCCGATGTTTGCCATTGTGCTTGGTGATGTGAAGCTTGCGTGCAGGTGCTTGGCCATAGAAGCCCATTCCATGAAGCTCCCTGTACACCGTTTTTGTGATGCAGTTAATGCCAGAGGAAGTCTGGAACTCTGCAGTTGTTTAGTCAACAGAGTATTGGCATCTTTTACCCACTCTGCACGTCAGCACTGGGCGATGAGTGCTGAATACACCTCCAGTGAAGCCCAGAATCCACTGCTACTTGACATACTCTGCTACTTCATGGTGGTTTCTCTTGTTCCAAAATACTTACACTTAATATTTACACCGTTTGACTTGCAAAGGTAGCATCTTATGACAGTACCACAGTTCAATAAACTCGCTCTTCAGAACAACCCATTCTTTCACAGATGTTTGTGAACCTGACTGCAAGGCTGGGTGCTTGATTTTATACACCTGCGACAATGGGCCCGAAACAAATACGCCTGAATTCAGTGATTGACTATTCTGACTGTGGTAGGAATATAAATACCTTAGTAAAGTGTTACCAATAAATGTTATGGGTTCGGCACGAGGAGCCTCAGGCTTCACCCATTTACACAATTTACACACTGCCAAGAGGATTATGTCCTTGGCTGTGATTTGGGTGGCTTGGTTTCACTGTGCAGTGCTGAAGGGGTGAAGTTACACTTTTGGAGCTGCACTGCATTTACACAGCACTGGATTGATTATTGTTTTTTTTGCAATCGTTTTCACACTTGAACACCTGAATCCCCTGTCTGAACACCATGTGCACATCAGTTAACCTTTGGTGCAAAATGCACTTCAACCACCAAAACACTTCGTATTTCACCCAAAAGTGATTCATGTTGCCATGACAATAGCATACGTTCTTTCCCATAAGACTGCTGTGTCATTCATTGTACAATCCATTGTACAAACTACAATCAATTTCCAAAAATGTTGGTACTGTGTACTGTGTAGAATGTAAAAAAAACTGAATGCAATGACTTACAAATCATATAAAACCATATTCAACTGAAGATAGAACAAAGACAACATAAAATTTTCAAACTATGAAATGTTATTGTTTTATGGCGAATATATGCTCAATTTGAATTTGATGTTTTAAAACAGGACAGGGGCAACGAAAGACTGGGAAAGTTGTGTGATGCTAAAACAAAACACCTGGTTGATTATCTCACCACTAATTAGGTTAATTGGTAGCAGGTCAGTAAGATAATTGGGTATAAAAAGAGCCTCTCAGAGACACAGAGTCTGTGCAATGAAAATGAGGAGAGGTTCACCTCTCTGTGCAGTGAAGATGGGGAGAGGTTCAGCACACTGTGCAGTGAAGATGGGAAGAGGTTCAACACACTGTGCAGTGAAGATGGGGAGAGGTTCACCTCTCTGTGCAGTGAAGATTGGGTGAGGTTCACCTCTCTGTGCAGTGAAGATGGGGTGAGGTTCAGCACACTGTGCAGTGAAGATGGGGAGAGGTTCAGCACTCTGTGAAAGACTGCATGGGCAAGTAGAGCAACAATTTAAGAATAATGTTCCTCAGTGTAATATTGCAAAGAACTTGGGAATTTCATCATCTATGGTACATAAAACAGTAAAAGATTCAGAGTATCCAGAGAAATCTCATGCAAAGAAATTGGAAATGGATTCCCATGGTGTTGGGGTCCCTAGGGGCCCCAGGTGGCACCGCATTAGAAACAGGCACGACTCTATAGTGGAAATCACACACAAACTGAAACATTGCAAAACATATATATTCTGTGTCCTCCGTTTTTGCATAGTTGCCTAGGTTAGTGTCACATTGCAGAATAAAAGAAAATGTGCAGTAATAGTGGAAAAATCTCTTCAACAACAATCAACATTTTACTGCACATTTCAATCCAAATGTGACAATTTTTGTATAGATGGTAACAAAGTTGCAAACTGAATCAACTTTTGCTAAAATCAGAATAATATATCATATCATTGTATAGTTCCATTTGTCAAAATGCAGTACAATTCCATCTGCAGTGATTTAAGTTTTGTTGGGTTTTCAAATGAAAGTAGACTTTTGAACAGACTATATACAAGTCTGAAAAATTTGATGCATCTGTATGGAATTTTGCTGGTGTTATACATTAACTGACAGGTATTTGTGAATTTTGGAAGACGTAATGATTGAATGCATTTTGTGTGATGTTTTGCATGGTTTGTTTGTAGTCTTTATAGATGCCATGCATGTATTGTGATGTTTTGCATATTCTTTCTTTGTTTCCAGTTTTATTTATTCTTTGCAAGTGTCACTGGAATACAGTTTAATGCACCACATAAATCCTTGTCCACCAAATCAAACCAATTTCAGGAATCTAGATTGCCTGCATTTAGTGCACAATATCTCCCCCCTTGGTCACATAAAGGTAGTTTATTTTCAGTCTATCAGGGGACAGTGTTACACTGCAATAACTCAGATCTATTTAAATTTGCTTCTGAAATGTAAATATATTTGCCACTTTGTGGACTGTGTTATTTGCTGAGACAAAAGTCAGATATAGTTTTAATCGTTTAATCAGAATAGCAAGAGGATCAAAGAGACAGATTGATAGCATTGTAATGCAATGCATTCTTTGAATTTTTAAGCATTTAAAAGCTGTCTATAGTGTATTCTCCTGCCAGATGCGATCATGGACCCATATTGGCACCAATCATTTTCTAATGGATTGATGATGTAAGAGTTCAGTCTACAGAGGCACACAGTGCAAATAGTGCTGGCTGTGAACTCTTTAAAAATATATATATTAAAGTACAGCTAAGCAGTTTAATATATTCCTTTGACTGTCCTCGGTAAAGAAAACCGGAAAAATGTAAGGATATAAAAATTAATCTCAATGTCTCAAGCAGCATTCTGATGAAATCAAGCATCTTTGCTCATTTGCTGCTTTGTCTTCTCGGCTAGGAGACAGGAGAGTTTATCAGGTGAACTCATACCCTGTAACTTCAGATCAGAATCAGAATAGGAAAAAACTGTATTGATTCCATAGGGAAACTGTTTATGCCACAACTGCAGACAGATAGACATCATTGGACAGGATGAACACTACGTATCAGGAAGGAAAAATAATATCACAAGTAGTAACTTCATCCTGTTTCCACCAGGGGGCACTGATGGCACTTAGTCATGTATGACTCACATATATTTCTACAGTAATGTGTGTGCATTGATTTGTTTATGTGCACATTTCGTTTTCATATCGTAAATCACTTTTTTCATTTTCTTGTCTCTCTCTCTCTCTCTCTCTCTCTCTCTCTCTCTCTCTCCGCGCAGCTCCAGCCTGCCCCCAGTGGTTTCCAACACACACTGCACTCTAATCTTACACTCAGCCCTCCATGTGTCCGTGCACAGCAATTTGTACTGTATTAGAATCTGGAGTGCTGTATTACATAATCAGATCAAAGTAAAAGTATAATGCATAATACATTCCTATATTACAGCTCTAAACACATCATTTCTTGGCAGGATAAAGATGTTTATATGCAGGCATCCTCTAAACTAATTTAGCTGATTTGTAATGTTTCCGTGCGCGATACGCAGTTGTTAGAGAGGGCCTGCATGCAACCCTATTCCAATTAAGGAGGCAATTTTTGCTGGGGAAGCAAATATTTCAGTTGATTAAGTTAAATGCAAAATAAACTGCACAGGCATTAGTGTGGAGCAGGGAGGCGGGGATGCCGCAACAGCAGACATGCAGAAGGGGCGTCCACCTCGTAGTCGCCCCACGTCGTCCTCTGGAGGACTGTGCAATGGCTGCTAGACTCCGCTAACTGAGCGCCGTCACGCGTCTCGTCATTTGAACAGAACCTTCCAGTTAGCGCAGACTTAAATGACACGTGGCATCTGCATTTCGACTCGGTCAGCATAGTTGTATGAGTGATAACTGGCCTGGGTGATGCTCCACCAGGGGGAGCCGTGCAGCGAGCAGCTGGAAACCGGCACTAAACGCACGCAGGAAAAGCACCTGGATGGAGCGGCCAGCCTTGGCCTCCTCCTGGGATTCAGAGCTGCCTCCCTTTCCAGGGCTCAGCACGCCTCCACGCCCTGCCCTCCTGCTTCCCCTTTGTCAGCAGTGATTACTCCAAATTACTTTAGGAGTCGTCATATGGGCCGCAGGAATAATAACAGAATTATATTTCAGTATCAGCAGGAGCCATGAGCCCCGGATATTTTGGGCCTAAATGACCCTGTCAACATCAATATGTATCGACTTGGCAGAAATCTGCCGATCATTTAGAGCTGCTCTTACGATGGTTACAGCAACCGTATCCACCCGTCGGCAGCCTGAATAACTGTTAACCAAGCATTGTAAATATAAAATATCTTCTGTGCTCTTGCCACTTGCGCCAGTTTACTAACAACTGCATTGGCAATCATTTGCTAATTGCATTAGTAATTGTAAAATTCTTTGATCATGTTATATTGACAACAACACCTTAGATATAAAATCTGTGATAGATTTTTTGTGTTCATCTGGCTGAATAGGACGATGTAGGGAATTTATAAGAGAATAATCTCTGGATCTGCGGTAGTGTCGCACAGGACAGCTGTAATGGTAAAATGTTAAAATGTAAAAAAAAAATCTTAATAGAAGTGAGGTTATGCATTATGTATTACAAGTTATACACTGTAAGTGGGGAAAAAAGGATCACCTTGTTTTTCTACTTAGTGTTTTGCGCAATCTATTATGTCCCCATAAATATACATGGTAGGCATATGGACGGAAATATTGCTTGTGAAATCAAGATGTGTGCAGGTGATATAAATTTGTGTTGAAGCAAAGCAATAATCAAAAAAGGCTCATTTGGCAGCGTGTGTCAGGGCTTCGCACGGCCGTCCGGCTACTGCGTCGTCACTGTGCTGCTTTATGCGTCTCTTGGAAAGGAAATCTCACCGAAGACGAGTAAACCGTCTTCAATAATGCATGTTTTTTTATGGCCAAATCAAGTCCCAGGGCCGATAAGGGCATCGTAAAAGCTTCAAAAAGCTGCATGGACTGCTTCCTGCGCCGCTGCACGTCACAGTGACTGCAGCGCCCTGCAGAGGGGAATGGGCGGACGTCAGGATGTCAGGATGTCAGGCCGCCGGCCCGAAGTAAACGTCTGCATGATGCACTCTGCTCTCCTGCCGTTAGCTCCTGCAAATAATCTTGCTCAGAATAGATATAACTGTGGTGTAATAGAGAGCAAGCGCTGCATGGTTTGAGGTGAAAAGGTACATTCCTCCGGCTTTGGGTTCGGGCCCCTGACCCAGTCCCGCCCCACATTCCCTTCCCCCATTTTTGGTTTGGGTCGCAAATCGTTCCCATGTTCCCCTCCAGCTTGGGGTTTGGGCCATCGATCCTTCCTGTGCTCCCTTTCCCTGGCTTTGGGTTTGTGCTGCTGACCGATCGCACACTCCGCTCCTCTACCTTTGGGTTTGTACCACCAGCCAGGCCCGAGCCCCGCTCCTCCGGCTTTGGGCCATCGATCCTTCCCACACTCCAGAGCTGCATTGGGGGTTTGTGATTGGTTAAAGAAGTGAAACGCAAGTCCCTCCTTTTTGACCCAAGGACCAAATGAACTCATCAAAATCAGGATATGCACCTTTGCACAAATCCTGTGAAGTCCTGGTGCTTTGTGTGGACATGGGTGAGTCATGTCAAGTTAAGTGGATTTTTTATTGTCATTTCTACCATCGACAGTTATTACAGTACACAGTGAAATTAAACAATGTTCCTGCAGCACAATGCTGCTACCTTAAACAACATAGGATCGCAAAGCACAGAAACTGAATAGTTACTAAATGACAGATGATGTGTAAAATTTGCCACCATTCCCCAGAGAAGCTGCTGGTCCTTCTTCTGATCTGTTAGCGTGGTTGCATTTGTTCTCCAGGCAGCACATGAAGCCTATGTGTGTGGAGGTGGGGGGGTGTGTCTGTGGGAAACTAAAAAGTGAAGTGTCTAAATTCTCCGTATGTGTGACTCAGTGTAAGCCAATTGCAATGCATATTATATTTTATTATAAATGAATTACTTGATTACTGATATAATCGATAATGAGAAACCTAGGATGAGTTCAGGTTGTCATAGTTGAGATCATGGTTTTACCCACAAAAAAAATGAATAGACTGTACCCACAAAGATATAGATATCCAATCTGTATGTGTGTGTGTGTCCACACTGTGAGATAGACCAGGCCATCAGGTCAGCCCCACCCCCCACCTTTGGAGGGAGAGATGAATTATGGATAAAAAGCAAATGCTTCCTTAAGATACCCATCTATACGAACATTTGGACCTTAAGTGTCCAGTTTGAAAAAGTGTAGAAACAGATCAATATCTGCTGTCAAATGGATTAGTGAGAAGCTCGCTGGCTGCAAACGTCTTGGCCATCTTCTGCATCACCTGGAAGCTTGGTGGGACGTTCTAGTCCAGGGTGTCATCTCAAGAGCGCTTGCTACCCTTACAATCATAGACATTAATTCCATTAGAATTAGTAAGGTATGGTACAAAGTTTCAGGGTAACTGAATACTTTGGATGTGGCACAGACCAATTCTTGCCTTGGCTGTGTGTGTGTGTGCATGTGAATGTCAGATATACATTACACTGCGGGGCTCTCATAATGTGATGACCTGTTATTTGTTTTTTATTAACCACTTTGTTTCAGTCCACAAAAGGGGAAATTCAATTTTATAAAACTCTGTGATTGCAATGCAAAAACTAAAAATGCTAAAAAGACTCTGTGTGTGTGTGTGTGTGTGTGTGTGTGTGTGTGCGCGCACGCAAGCGTTCCCGTGATTTTTGGGTTAACTTAGGGGGGTTAGCAGGGCCTCCAAAGTTGTATGGATGACTGTGATGGGTGTGCGTGAGCTCCCCTTAGTGCCCCTGAATGAACATCCCTGTCAAAGCTCAGCTCTGTGAATCATATGGTCCAGCTTTCTCAAATATAGGCCTATGTAATGTTACGGCAGGCTGTGACAGAGGTAGATGATTTGAATATTTAAAAACCCTAAGAGTTGATGTTTACATATGCTTGCTTTTTTATATATGTAACCAGTGGCAGGTCCTGGTGAGGACGAATACCTAAGGCTGCATCTTCTCAGGAACCGCCGTCCCCAGTCGGCAAGCTTTCCCTTCTCCGGGCGGTGCAGTTTCCTTGAGCGCCTCTTAGGCTTCTACGACCACTGTATGTAGTCATTTAACTCCGCGTTTGAACCATGAGGAACTGAGGACTCAAATTATGGCATGTAGAATAAAATATTTTAGTACCGTACAATGTCTAATGTCCTCTGTTCGTTACGCATTTTCACTAATAAATTAAAACGTGCAGTCAGCGATTTACATAAGTCAAAATATCGGGATATTTGCACGGCCTTGCCTGACGCCCTTCATGCTTTCCCTCTTTAATAGAGGATAGTAGGCCTACTTTTCTAAAATGTTTGAACGCGACAATAGATGTCACTGTAACACACAATTTCTGTAGAAGCTAACAAGTTTCCTGTAAAAACTATAATTGTAAACCATCCGAGGTTTGCTGAGTAGTGTCAGTACTCAATAGGAATCGCGTGTCTCTGCGCTCAGGATTTTATAAAGTTATGTATTATTTAGTGATTTATAACAGTCCAATAATCGATCAGTGAGAATGTTAAATAGCAAATGCTTTCTGCACCGTTATTACCTCCAGCAGCTCCTGCCACCGTAAGCGCACTGTCACCCCGCCACACACGCCGGGGAGGAGCGCTGTTCTCGGCGATCCCACCTCCGGCCGCCCCCTTTCGAGCATTTCACTCGCCCCCCAGCATCTAGTTGCCTCCTCACTGGTCATGTCAGCTGTCAGTTACTGCTTATTGAAAAGAAGTACATTCACACCAGGCATACTTTCAAAACAGATGTTACCAGCTGCGGGACCGGACGAGAGGCCAGTCACAGACCACCGGGTGATGTAGAGACTCCCCGTATACAGACAATCCCGGGCGCTGTGGACGGACAGTTACTTCGACATCCCAAGGAGTTTGTCTATCAACACACGCCGGACTTATGAGTGGAAAAGTGGGAGAGCGTGTGGAGAACAGCAGCGCGTCCACAAATCCTCCGAAGTGACAGAGGCTTGTGTTTTACGGTGTTTTTACGGGAAATGCAGATTTCGTGATATGATATGGATCGTCGAAACTAGGGGAGACGGCGCAGGGTGACCGCTATGGTCTGTCGGTCATTCTGGAGCATCGGCGTGATTCTATGAAAACGGGTGCGGAGCAGGACCAAGTCGGATAATGTCCTCCTACTTGGATTTTGGAAAAGGATGGACTTGACAGAGCGTTTGCTTTTTTAAGTGAATCGTGTAGGACTTTATCTGTTCACTTTTCTCGAAGAAGTGACCAACAATGGCTTCTGAAGTCGTGTGTGGATTGATCTTCAGACTACTTCTGCCAGTATGTCTAGCAGCAGGTAAGTTGCACAGTCCAGGTAACCGAAACATGTCACTGTATTTTCCAGATACACGCCATCTCTAAATAATAATAATAATAATAATAATAATAATTATTATTATTATTATTATTATACATTTTCTGGTGTTGCTTTTGTAAAAGTCCACGTTATTAATTCTAACATTTAAGGCGATAGTGCTAGTGTAAATTTCAGGAAAATGCAAGTCAGTCGGAATGTGTCTGTAAATGCAGCCTAATTCTTTGGAAAGCTGAAATATTGTATACATTTATAGCAAGAGCATTTAATATGCACCGCAGACGTGTGAAATAACGGACGTCATCCTATATATAGTACATCATACAGGTTTAATAGAAAAGAGGATTAAAAACTACAGCAGTAAGGTGTCCGACGTTGGTTACTATAGTCGTTTTTAAATTGCGTTGTGTGTGTTAAGCTTGTTAGCAGCCTAAGGTTATATTGAAGATTTTTTTTCTTAAGTATTTATGCAGCGTAATGTAACCAATACATTATATTCAGCTACTTCAGTTGAACAGGGCACATTTTGGAAAGTTTTAGTTTAGTGCATAAATGGACCTGAATTACGGAAAACTAGGCAGTTTACCGGAAATCTTTCATAACACTTAATACGAAGTAAACATTGAAACAACTAGGGCTATATAATAGAGCATTTAATGTGATACAAACTATTGAAATATGTTAATGTAGCCTACTAAATGAGTCTGAGGCTTAGACCGAAAACATCAAGTGCAGTAAATTCATGAGAACACATATTATGTGTTCGTTTTATTATGCTGTGAAATTGCTTGATGACTTTGTTTTGCAGTGATGCCCAAAAAACGCTGTTTTTCCTGAATTGCGTTGAATGTTCAGTTACTGAAGCTGTTAAAACAGGACGTATCTACAAGCTTTTAAATCACACGCGCTTTCCAGGGAAATCATATTATTTTATCCTGTGATGGGTTCGTTTTACCTCCGGGCCGCAGGCCCCCCCACCACGGTCGCAGTGCGTAAGGAAGCGCCGTATCTGATCGAGCACCTACTAATCCAGGAGGTTGTGCAGACAGGTTGGACTAACACGTGACACATCGCTCAGCTAAAATATTAGGACCAGTAAAATCATAGATGACAATCAAACATACCGAGAAGAATTTCACTAATCCTAAGTGATACTAGCTTTATGTTGTGCGTTCTTATACATTTTGATCATTTATCTAGGTTATTTATTAATTATTTAGTTTAAATGAGCAAGTCTCGAACAGACTTTAATGCAAGACTTAGGTAGGCCCTTAGGATTTGTGTGTGTGTGTTGGGTGGCGTGCGTGTTGAGGTTGGGAGTATTGCGGGCGGACAGTACGACGGTACACACTAGGTTCAAACCTAGCGTGCCGCCTCCCGAAACGGCCCGGGGGCGTCTGTCGTCAGGATAAGCGAGCTCTTCAGTCTCCCCAAGTCCTGTGCACGCATGGCACAGCTGCGGTAAAACATTATCAGACTCACGTAATAGACTCAAGGGTTAAATCTAAATTTAGGTTTAAAAAAAAAAAAAAAAAAACAGTAGCTTTTAGCATAAATCCCATTGTCTGTACCCGTGTGCCTATTCAGGGTCGCGGGGGTTCGGAGCCAATCAAGGATATTACGGACGCAAAGCCGGGAGCAACGCAGGATGGGGCGCCAACCCATGGCAGGGCGCACTTACCACTCTCACACACATGTATCAGAAGTCATTCGTTATAGAACACAAAGTTTTGACAACACAGTTTATACTTTGTACCTTCTCTGTGTGTAAATTTGCGTGTGTGCTTTTGTGTTTAAAAAGCTTGCGGTTTGCACAGTCATAAATTCTTAATACTCTGTTCGAAAGCTTTCCTTTGAAGGAATAACTATCGGTAATCAAACAAAGGCTTTTGGAAAGAGCTTATATAGTATTAACTACATCATCCTTGTCCTTGTCCAAGAAAGGTGATGTTAATGTTGTTTTTCTTATTTGTTACACTGATCACATAACATACACATAGCTTACTAAAATCGAGCATCGCATTTCTGTCGCAAATAAGGCACAAATAAAATGCAACGGCTCTATCTAGTCAGTACCATCTCTACAGGCCATAGGGGAGCGTTGGCTTAGACGGAGTTTGTGACACAGCCCCCTCCCCGTAGCCTAAGTCCATCCATCCATTTTCTGAAACCGAATATCCTGTTCAGGGTCGCGGGGTGGTCCCGAACCTATCGCGGAGGCCAGGGGCTCATGGCAGGGAACAGCCTAGCATGGGGTGCCAACCTGTCGCAGGGCACACATCAGTCACTCACATCTATGGGCAATTTGGTAACTTCAATTAGCCTTCGCATGTTTTGGACTGTGGGGGGACACCGGAGTAACCGGAGGAGACCCCACGACGACACGGGGAAAACATGCAAACCCCACACACGTGGAACCCAGGTCCCAAAGGTGTGACGTGACAGTGCTCACCACTGCACCACCGTGCAATTCATTGGTGAAACCAACATTACGTTGTCACTTGCACCTTTTGTCTAAGCAGCTTGTTGGTACCCTGTAGGTATAGACAAAATAGTAGCTGTTATGTTTATCAGATACGTGCATTAACGCACAAGGTATTAACATAATTATTTTCTATTCGGTATTAAGATATTATGAAGGTCCCCCAGTGTCGAAATCAGAGTGTGCCGTAGATTGTCAGTTAATGTTAATTCATGAAGCACGTAGGTTTGGTTTCTAAGTTTATAAGGACAAAATCAACCCGAACCGCTGCCCCGACGCGGTTCTACCGTCTGTACACAAATCTATTATTTGATAAGCGCAATTTTGTTAACCTACAAAGCTGGGCTATCCAGATGCCTGGTGTCTGACACTGTATCTCAACCCCGTAACTGTCCAGTGGCGTGACGTGGTTCAGCTTGGTGTCGTTTGGAAAGTTCTCCTTGTTTTATCCTCCCTTCTGTATCCTGTTTACCGAAGAGCTGAGGCATATTTTCCAGTTACCCAAGGCCTCGTAGGAGTGTAATGTGCTGTCTGGCTGATATCAGGAGCTGTCCTAGGATTTTACCACTAGGATTTCAGCAACCAAGAATTTTTTCAAGGGGCAGAGATAAAATTAAGGTGCCCAAAGCGGCCCTAAACAGGGTCTAGAATTGCCTATGTCTGATATTCCGAAGACAAATACACTCTTGTTCCCTTCACCATAGTGCAGGTTTACCGTGTTAACACGTGCCATTCGTGTCAGAGGGTGTCTACATTTCACCGGGCAAGGATCTAACAGCGCTATCCTGGTTAGAAAATTATGTCGTGCAAAGGATTGTGCCCGGAATCGTCCGCGAGAAAGACGTCACATATAGCTGTCGGAATGCAAAATCTTAGGGCTATAGAGGTGAAGTTGCAATCAATAGAAAAAAGCATTTTATAGATTAAGCTTAATGGAAGTATACTGGATATCTGTATGTGCGCGTTAAAATGTGTGGAAATGCCAGTTATGGCTATACGGAGATGTCTAATGACTTTCTGTGAACTAGGTGTTAAGAAAAGATCGTCAATATGACATTGTCAATGCCCTATACCAATTTTAAATGCGTTTTTTTCAATTATGTTTCAAACATTAACCGTGTTAATAACTACAAATATAATGTAAGTTGCAATGAAATTCGTATATTTTGCTGGAAACTGAAGCATGACCGAGTCTCGTGCAACAGAAAGCCCACTAGCTATATGAAGACTGTAAAGAGAACTTTGTTGAACAGATTAACACCGTTTCTAACGGGTCCACTCGCTGTCTCAGTGACGCCCACATCTAGTGGCCAATGGCGGTAGTGGAGTATTCCTTAAAAACTCGTTGGAGGGAGGGTGATGCATCCACTAACGGCGCGAGTTCACAGCCCTGACCTCCTCCTTCAACCATCTCCATTAATTCAGGCAAAGTGGTTTTAACTTCATGCATTGATAATGTGGTTGTGATGGTGAAGAATTGTCTTCCCGGTATCCCGAAAGCATGCTAAATATTTCATGCCGTTTGCAACGAGTACAACACAGTAATCGGATAATCCTCCAGTAACCAAAAATGAATAATAATTTGCAGGTGCTGCATAATGATTGCATACTGTAGCGAAATCGAAGTGAATGTGGTTTTGTGGTTCAGGAGGGCAGTGGGCCTAAGTGTAGTTAAAGTGGATTATCCACATTCTGTAAACTGCGGTATTTACAGATTACAGCCATTAAAAATAATCCTGCATCGGAGCCGAACACAAACTGTGGAGATTTTACTGTCGTACTTCACATGGGAATTCTGCGCCTATTATGTGCTACGGGATTAATGAAGGCGAGCAGGGGGACCAGAGATGTGCTACGGGATTAATGAAGGCGAGCAGGGGGACCGGAGATGTGCTACGGGATTAATGAAGGCGAGCAGGGGGACCGGAGATGTGCTACGGGATTAATGAAGGCCTGCAGGGGGACCGGAGATGTGCTACGGGATTAATGAA